>ML677377.1:27017185-27209218 GCA_007922305.1 Dermatemys mawii
GTTTACTTTTCACTGAGGTTTGCCAGGTAGGCAGCCCGGGATTTCCTCTAGGGTATAAGCGGTCCAGTGACCTCACTGCCTCTGGAGCAACCAACACTGACAATTCATAGCTGAGGCCAGACGTCTAATTGGAAAAAAAGAGACCGAGAATTGACTGACACCATGGAGGATAGACTATGTTCAGCCCTAGCAGGAATGGAGTTGCCGGACTTGCTAGATCTAGGAGTGCCACTCTGTGGGGCCCACATTTGCACTGGGGGTTGTGATACTGTCGGCTGTTTCAGGACACTTGAAGGTGCCTTGCAGAACGTAGAAGTGCCCTGCTGCGGGGTGACCCACACTGACCCTCCCAGTGAACATTGGCAGGACTAGCTCCCAATTCTCAGGGCGTCCCACAACTTTCATCACTGGATCTGCATTCCGTACTGAAAGGAACTTCCAAAACCGTCTGCCGATCTTCTGCTGAGCGCTCTCTCTCTCCCTCTAAGTAAAATCGAAGAGCCCATCATTCCCTCCCACGTGGGCCTTTATATGTATTCACGGTTAGCAGGCGTTCTGCTGCAATATCTGCCCCATACAGGACAGAGGGAGGGTGGTTTTTCCCATGATGCATTGTGAATTTCAGGGCATCTGTACAGAGGGCAGGACCGGCATGTCCGTACAGAGGGGCAGCCAAAGAACAAGCAATAAATAACATTTGGCAATGCTCTGTGGGCTAGGCTCCTACTCGGTTGCATGGCCATTGATTCCCTGGGCCCAGCATAAGAGACTCCAGCCGGTAAGAACAGAGAAGCCAGCACAGGGATTGCTGCATGTGGGAAGGAGGTAACATAGGACCAGCAGGGGCCACCCCTCCCCTTAGTAGCCCTGGACCCAGAAATGTGCAAGGGTGACCTCCTGCACACTCTAGGGGCACTGGGATTCAGGTGGTGCATCTCCCCACTCCCTGCTATGGGATCTAGGAGGTGGGGGAGGGTGAACAGATGTCCCTATTTTATAGGGACAGTCCTGATTTTTGAGACTTTTCCTTTTATAGGCTCCTATTACCCCCACTCCCCCATCCCAATTTTTCACACTTGCTGTCTGGTCACCATAGGTGCGGGGAGGGGCAGAAATTGCAGAGAGGAGCCAGGCAGCGTCTCCAGCCAGTAGGGACCAAAGCAGGGACCCTGGGATATTCCTCTCAGTGCTGTAGAAATGTTCTCTGGCTTCTCTGTTTTGCTGATCCGCACTTTGCTCCAACACGTCCCCTCCCTCACAGCCACCTCACCCTGTCTGCTTCACTGCACACCCTCATCCCCCACACTGAGTCTGTCTTGACTGTTTAAACTGTAAATTCTTTGGGGCAAGGACTGTCTGCTACTCCGCGTTCGCATCATGAGGCCCCGTTCTTGGTTGACCCTGAGGCACTGCCATAATGAATGTGATTGATAACAACAACAGCAGCATCCTCCATGAGCCAAGAAACGCAGGCGTTAATGGTGCAGTGCACTGCATTAAATTCCACGGGCGATGCCCTTGCAATCTATTCAGGCTTGCCAAGGGAGACGGCAGTGGCAAGCGAAGCCCATGGAGGGATGCCCCTGCCTCAAAGCCACGGATGGCGCCCCTGCCTACAAACAGATGTTCTACCCCTGCCCAGTTTGCCAGAGGGGCTTCCATGGAATCTGGGAAAGGAAGAGATGACATCACTTGCAAGCCCTGTCTCCCACTTCTCCTTTACCAGGTGCTGGTCATTCCCTCCAAGGGTGAATCCCTGCGCTTGTCTTTGCTGCAGAGTTAAGTCTAGGTATAGCCTGACTGACATCTCCAGTCCTGTCCACACACAACCCCTTCGCTCGAAGGCGGCGGTGCTTCGAGCCTGGCTGGGGTACATGTGACTGTCCCACTTAGTGTGACTCGGCAGCTGCTTTCACCAGTGCTTGTGTGACAATCCAGAGTTATTTCCCCACATGACTCTGCAGTGAAGACACGGCCGGTTTGTGGGGAAGAGGTGGGACTCGGACTTGAGTCTCCCGAGGTACATTTACACTGACCCCTGCAGCAGGCTAAAAATAGCAGTGTAGAGGTCCTGACTTGGGCTCCCAGACCCAACCCCCGTGGCAAGCGTCAGCCCAAAGGGGGATGTGGTGGCAGTGGTCGCCCGGTAGCACACGCCCTGCAGATCTGTACCCCTGGACTCGGACATGCCATTTTTTTCTGGTTGGTTTGCAGTATAGACATAGCCTCGGTTTGCCAAGCTGGCATCAATGCTCGCTCTGAAAAGGGAGAGGATCCTACACACACACACCCATCTAAAATAGCAGAAGCTGCCCAAAGATCGGGAAGAAAGGGATTGGGGCTGGGGTGGGGGAGATCTCTCAAAACCAGGGGTGCTGGAGCAATTTGTATAGTGTGTGCGCGGGGGGGGGGGTGCTGAGAGCCATGGAACCCAATTGCAAACCCTGGGTTGGATGGAAACCACTTGAAGCCAGGGGGTGCAGTAGCCCCCCTAGTTCCAGCCCCTCTGCCCAATACCTATCCCAGGGGGCTACGTCTCTGGCACTCTAGAAAGCTCCCACCTGGACGCCGGCAGAGCAGTAGCGCTTCTCCGGCACCATTAAAAAAGCAGGTGAGCCGGGATCTGACACGTACTGGGGCCAGACCCGCGTCCCCCCTAGTCTAGTGCCTAAGTGGACACGTCGGGGGTTCGATTCCCCGGCCGGGTTTGGGGAGCCGCTAGCCCGGGTCTCTCTGGGATGGGAGTTTGGGGCCAAAACGTGGTCGGCTCCTGCTCGTTACCTCCCCCACCATCAATTCCCTGCCCCTCCCTCCGCAGCTGCTGGCTCCAAACCCCCCCTCGGGCACGTCACTTCCTTGCAAACTTTCCCGAGGAAATGTCTCGGCAAAAGTTGTTTTTCTTCAAAGAAACTCGGCTCCGGGGCTGTTTCCTCGCCCGCTGACTGGGGAGGATTTCCCGGCGGTGCCTGCTGCGTGCATGTCAAGCTTCCTGTGTTTGTCACCCGGACGGACGGACCGACAGCCATGGACGGACCCGCTGACAAGGGCTGAGCTGGGTCGGGACCGTTAGCGCTGCAAAACAAGCGATCAAGAGCATCCCCTCGCCTTGTGCATCCCCCCCGGGGGGACAAACGCCTGCACCCCCAACCCTTCCCCGGGACCATGGCTCGGGACTACGCGGCCAAGAGCCTGGATAACATCGACCTGGGCGCGCTCAGGGTAAGCGGCGCTAAGCGCGGGGAGATTTCGTGCAGATCTGGCCGGGCTGGGACCCAGCTGAGCCTGGCCCGGTTTATCTGCCCCGCCTAACCTGCGGCTGCTTTGGCTGACCCGGTCCATGCCGAGCCAGGCTGACCTGAACTGAGCCGTGCTTAGCTGGGCTCTTCCCCCGCACCCGGCTCCTCTGTGGGCATCCGCAGAGCCGGGGGCAGACCCCCCAAGGCTCGATCTTGCCCAAGCGCCTGTTGCTTCTGGTCTCAGCTCGCTGCCTCCCGAGCGAAGGTTTCCTCCTTCCCCTCTCCGGATCAAGCGCCTCAAGGCTGCTTCAGTCATTCCTGGTGCTGCTGGTGTTTTCTGGCCAGGGTAATGGGGGGCTTCAGCGTCAGATCGGAGGTGTCTAGAAAGCGATGTTCAGCCCCCCTCTCTCTGCTGCTGCCCTTCACCCACCCAGTGTGTTTTCTTCCTCTGGGTTCATGTGGCAGATCCTTGGTTTTACAGCATCTGGTTTGATGCTGGGATTGGCAAAGGATTCCCAGCCTTACGGAGTTTCAGTTTTGGTGGGGAGATATTTTTCCCCCCGATAAGTGAGTACAAGTCACCGCTGACTATTGCAGAAGGAGCAGCTAGGTGGAGACTGTGCGGTGCATCTTTAGGACAAAATAGCTGATGAAAGGCAGGTCTCACTATGTAGGTTGCCTGCCAGCTGTTGAAAGCTCTGTAAAGATGTCCTGGCTGTGCAAACTGTGGGCCCAGTCTTCCTTGCATGACTGACCTTTGGGGAGACTGGACTCCTTGCATGAGTAAGACAAAGGATTTCACCCCATCTGTGTCAATAGCTCTAAAATGCACACAAAGGGCCCCATGTTCTGATGGTGAAACTCTATTGAAGTCAATGCAGTTATGCCCATTTCCACTAGCCGAGAATTTAGCCACAAGTAATCACATACACACCATGTAGGACTGAATGTGCCTCATCTTACTCCTGCAATAACTGTAGTCAAGTCAACTCATGGGCATAAAATAAGCAGGATTTTAGGGTCCAAAGATGCTATTTTATTTTATTCCAAATTCATCACTGTCCCCTTCCCCAGAAACTAACTCCCACTGACTTCACTAAGCATTACTGTAATCCCACAAAGGTGTGGGGAGAGGGTGGGTGTGGTAATGGGGCCCCTGTGATAGAGAGAGAGAGAGAATGTGTGTGTGATATTTTTGCAAGGCCGACATTAATATGGCTGATTATAAATACTAGCGTCATGCCTGCTCTTGCAACTTCCAGGGTTTTAATGCAAACCAGCTCTGCCTCCATAAAACCAACCCTGGTCACATTTCATGCCCACAAACAGTTAACACGGTTGCTACTTAGGTGGCCAGTTTAGATTTTTAAAAAGATGAGCGGAAATATCATGCCAGTCTAGCCACAGCTATTCTTCTAATGCACTCTTCCGATCCAGGGAAGGGAAGAAACGAATAAAACTGTGGTGAAATGCTTTCAGCCTCAAACAGAGAAATCAAAGCAAGATATCTTCTAAAAATGACTTAAAAAGAGGGTTTGGAAAACCCTGTACAGAAATCATATGGCAGGGGTTCCAAACACAAGAGGCAGGAAAAATCAAAGGCCTGCATTATGATAGGGATTACAATGATGGCACAGGACCCACTGACCCGGTCATGGCCAGGAAAGCCAGAATTTAACCTGAAACGTAACGACGCTTGGACGAGTAAGACAAAGTGACGAAGTTATGGGGATGTGTCTTATCTTGTTAAAGAAATAAGAATCCTGTGAAAGCGGGGCGGAGAATAGCTTTGTAAAGCAGCCTGCTGGATTTCAGTGTCATAGCAAGCAAATCTCGCATGGGGTTTTACCCCAGAGATCTTGAATTCTGCAGGTCTAGACCTCAATAGGGAAACACTAAAGAATCCCAAAGTGTCCCCTTGATCCACATGTGAGTCAGTGTTTAGCTACTTCCACAGCGTGGTCCCCCTCTCCCAAGGTCCGACAAGGGCTGTAGTCTTGGGTCCATGCTGGAGGCAAGAGTAGAGGCAGGCTGAGGCCAGCAAATTTCCAGCCCCATGGAAGTTATGAGTGTAGGGGAAAACAAATTTGATCTGGGGCCATAGTACCTGTTTTGCAAAGCCCTCTCCCTGGGCCAGCCATGGCCAAAGTTATGCCAGATGTGGCAATGTGCTATCACATTGTTGTGAGGGAGGCACACCTGGGCAGAATCAGTGCAGAGGCACATGGCCTCCAGGCAGATGGCATTAGTTCCTGGGTGTTAGCCCCACCCTCCAGTGGGATAGTATTAGGGGACCCTCACAGAGATGTCCTCCTCTCGGGCCCCCTCTCCCCATGGGAAGGGCCCCTACATTCCAAAAATTCAAGGAGCATCTGGGTGGAGTTTTGCTGCTATTTGGCTTTGAAAGCAGGTTATTACCTCGTGCTGCTCTGGTGATCTAATGGTGTAAATTTATGTTAACAACCTTTCGGGGTTGCTCACTTCATAAGGGCAACCGGAGGGCTAAAATGCCTTTTGACTTTTTTTGTTCTTGTAAAGAGGGGCAGAGGCCCAGCAGAAAAGTCCGAGCTGCAAACTCTTTTCTCTTGCCTGTCTGCAGAATCCATGAAAAGGGTGTTTCAGCTGGTACCCTGCTGTGTGCAGCATTTGGCATGCCACCCTGTAGAGGGGTAATAGGGTACCCAGGTGGCATCCAGGTCAGCAGTCTTGCTGTTGCCTTTTGTTGCCACTCTGCAGATGATAAAGGAAATCAAGAAGACCAGCATATGGTACAGGGCATTACAGTAATTAACCTCAAAGTGATGAATGTTTGGGTCAGAATTTTGGCATTGGTCAAAGGAAATGTAGCAACTTGGCAACGGGTAGGTGGTGAAGGGTTATACAGGCCACGGAGTTTTAAAATGTTCACTGACAGGAAGCGCTACATCAAAGACGAGTCCTACCTCTGAGATCATTAAGAACTGGACCCAGCGTAAGGACTTAACCATCATGTGCCAGCTGAGGATGCAGTGCTCATGAACAGTGCACATTGCACCAAGGAGCTCTAATGCGGAAGAGTTCCGGGGAGGGCCTCTGAACATCTGATTGGACTGCCTAGCAATCACAGCCCAGCTGTAAGGCCCCGCGTATGAGTCTAGAACCCAGGCCTGCAAAGCTGCCAGGCATCTCCATGCTGCCAGTCAGCTACTGCTGTAACCAGTTTGCTGCTCAGCTGCCCATGACCCACTGTGGGCATGGACCATGGGAAGTCCTGCCTCAAGGGTTCTGACAGGCACCCAACTTCATGGCTTCTGATTGGCTCTTTGTCCTTTATAAACCCAGTGGGTGTTCCAGGAAGTGTCCAGGCAACAGTGTGGACCTCCTATAGCTGCCAGGCCCATTCCTTGCTCCTGACTTTGACCTTGGCTTAATTTGATTTTTGCGTTCTGACTGGGACACTGAAACCTGACTTGGCCCCTGACCCTAGGTATTGACTCTGGCCTGGAACCTGACTATGAACTCCTCCACTGTTCCCAGCTCCTCCTTCGGACCCTTAGTCCAGACTCTGCTGGATCCTGATGCCAGCCAATGAGGGTTTTATAGTGTCCGCCTAAAATTATATTTTAGATCTATCAGTGGCAATAGGCTTATTGCTGGCTCTAACATAATTGAAAGAAAGAGCACAGCTAATTAGATCCCAGACCAGGGATCGGCAACCTTTGAGAAGCGGTGTGCCGAGTCTTCATTTATTCCCTCTAATTTAAGGTTTTGCCAGTAATACATTTTAACATTTTTAGAAGGTCTCTTTCTATAAGTCTTTAATATAGAACTAAACCATTGTTGTATGTACACTAAATAAGGTTTTAAAAATATTTAAGAAGCTTCATTTAAAATTAAAGTTAAAATGCAGAGCCCCCCGGACCTGTGGCCAGGACTCAGGCAGTTTGAGCGCCACTGAAAATCAGCTCGCTTGCCGCCTCTGCACCTGTGCCATAGGTTGCCTACCCCTGTCCTAGACCAATGGAAATGAAGCACCCTACAAGGGCTCCACTCCTACAAAGCCTTTTCTGTGCTTTCCTAACTTTTTGTGCATAAATAGTTCCATTGATTTTGGTATGTGTACGAATCTGCAGAATCGATATCAAAATCAAGAAAGGATAAACTCAAACTGAGCCCTAGATTCTTATGTGTAATTTCTCTTCTGTTTTCAATATATTTCCTTGTGCCTTTCACCTGAACATGTGGATAAGTGAAAAATCAGTCTGAGCTGGTTCCATCTTGTTAGTTAAATAAAACAAATCTACAGACAGTTGGAGATTTTGGAAGGACATGATTAAAAACCATCTAATTACAAAGGACTGAAGATGGGTGCGTTCAGATTTACTGGCAGGGAACACAGAGAATCCAAGCAAGATAAAAATAGATTTTCATGGCTATAAGGAGGACTTGTGCTTTGCTACTGCTGGAGCTGTTTGGCTTTGGAATAACTGCGCAGTAATGCAATTGTAGAAGTCTTACATTGATCTCTATTGCATGCTGATCAGGGCACGCTGTGGACAAAAAGCCTCGTCCTGTTTCATTTATGTAGAAAACTACTGTTTATTTCAGGGGGGATTTTCCCAAGCAAAGTGTGCTGGATCAGTCCCTAGGTGGACAGTTTCTGTGGGGAAAAAAATTTACTCAACAAATGATCTTCAACCAGAAAAACATTTTTTTCTGTGATAAATAACGGCCTTTTCCAGCCAGCGTCACAGAAACTGGACTTCTGAGTGAATGATGCAATTCTGTAGCACATCTTTCCGTGGTACCCAAAGATATCAATCGACATGATAGATAGCTAAAACAGATGGTGAGAAACTGATTCATGGAATTAATAATATTTCATATAAAGTTCTCAATGATATCCTCCCAAGAAATGCGTTAGAGTGATAAATTGCTCAGCCAGCTACCAAGAAACTGGTCTCTTGAGTTCTTAATGGTTTTATATAAATCTTTCACATGAGTTTTAACTGAAACAACAGATTTCTTAACATGCTGAGTTGCAGGAGTAGATGTTTACATGTCCACACTCTTCTGCAGAGTACTCTTGCTACTTGAGAAATGATACAAAATAGATCTGAACTTTATCCTTGTGGACAAGGCTGGGTTTTAATGATGTGGATGCTAAATGAGTAGAGAATTGTACTAGCTTATTTCACATAGGCCCTTGATCATCTGTTACATGGCAATTGGTTGTAGTTAACATCTATAAAGAAAGACTAGATTCAAACCCATGATGCCGAGACAAAAAGCTCTTTATTCCCTGTGTCTTCCAGTCCACTTTTGAGAAATGAAACAGTGTGCACTTTAGATGTAGATTGATATTACTGTATGATTGTTTTGGTAAGGATACATCTAAATCAAACATAAATTCGTTATAGGACACTTTGTTAATATTTTGTAATTTTACTTTGTTCTTTCTGTAGACTACTAACCTAATCTTTCATAACCGAAGAGAGATGTCCAAATTCATCCTCTAGATAGCCTCAGTGGTTAGAACCAAGACTTGGGACTTCTGGGTTCTGTTTCTGCCTCTGCTACTAAATTGTCATGTGACCATGGGCAAGTCATGTAACTTCTATGTACTTCAGTTTGCCCATCTGCATATCTATGGTATTGGTGTATTTGAGCTTTCATTGACTAATATTTATATAGTGTTTATAGAGGCATTGCTGAAAATTGTAATAGAAGTTCATTGTATTTTACTGTTAATGATGATTGTATTACTATTTAGTTGTTTTATTATTCTCTCTATTTGTAATATAAATCATTACAAGACTTTTTGCATTCTGTTCATGAACAATAGTGTTCCCTTTGAAAAGTGAGTGAGTATCCGCTTTGCCATGAATAACAGTATTTACTGTACTTTTTACAGGACCCAGCAGGGATATTTGAACTGGTGCAAGTAGTTGGAAATGGGACATATGGACAAGTCTATAAGGTTTGATGCCTTTTTAATTTACTGTGTCTTTCCTGCTATAACTGTTGCCCTATAGCAATGTATAAGATGTGGGAGTGGGTGTTACAATAGTAGCTTGCTTTGTCTCTCTGCATAACTGTTTGTGCCCATTCCTGAATAGTGGCAGCTGTGAGATTGTGTCGTGCTCCCATGACACTTTCACGTTTTTGTGAGCAGTTCACCATGGTGGCCCTCACAGATTTCCACTACCCTGGTCTCTCTATCTTGTTGTCATTTTCACTGTAAAAATATTTTTCATAGATTGCAGGTACAGTGCAAATAGAGTGAGAACATTTTAACATGAGAAATAACTAGTCTACTGCTGGATCAGGTAGAGTGCCTTATTTGTGGGAGAGGACACAGAACAATATTCACAAAAATAGCCTTGCACTGTAAGGTGCTGGCATGAGCAAATTACTTAGCTATGCTCTTCAGGAGGGCTGACAAGTATCCGACTCTTCCCGTTGCTACAGTTCATTGCTGAGACACTAGGGCAGAACTACCAATCAGTTAGTTATGTCAATGGATAATTCACCAAGCACAGTGTGAACGTGCTATACAATGCTAGGCAAACTATGCGATACACAGTTTGACTTAAGATGGGAATCGGTGTCAGCTGGTCTAAAGTGGATTTGTGGAAGGGGTATAGAAAACAAATAGTCTTTCAGTCACGAGGCCTTCTTTAGGAATGTTCGGAAAAGGAGAAATAGAGAAAATATATAGGGAATCTAGATCAGTGTTTCCTACTTGGAGAAGGAAAATGGAGGAGGGTGCAGGACACAAGATTAGTCCAAGGAGAGCACAGGGCGGGTGAGAGAGGCCACAGCAATGGAGAAAGCTCCTTAACCTTGGATTTCGCACAACTCCCACCAGAAACAAGCTCCTACAGCAGTAGATAATGTGATGGGCTACTCTTTGGAAGCCACTTTCATCTATCCCTGCTCCTTGCAGGGTAATGCAGTTGGCCACCAGACAAAGTCACATATAGAGGACTTGGGCTCAGCTGAATCCCACTAGTGTAGTCTTCTCCTCTTCCTGCAACACTCACTCAGTTTTGAGGGCATATGTAACCCTGTTCTGTCCATCCACCAGTGAACTCTCCCACTCCAAGCAGTGTGCAGTCTTCTGGTTAGCGGGGTTTGGTGAAGGGGAGCCACAACAGAATAACAAGCTAGAAAAGGAATAAATGTGTCTATGAATACGCACGCAACAAGAAATAGAAAAAACAGGAGGAAAAGGAAGAAGGATCAAAGGCAGGAAAAGAAGGGCAAATCGACATGGGGGGAAAGCATCTATTGTATCAGGATCTGGTGATGGAGACTTGTGTTCTCCTTCAGCTCATCCATCCCAATGAGGGGATCAGATGTGGGAGTGTCCACTAGGAAGAAGCTGTGGATAGCACTTATCATTCCTCAAGATGCCCAAGATACATAATTCTCAAATGTATGTTAGTGTTTAATAAGAAACAACTGTTTCCAAATTTTGGTCTCCCTTTGAGGTTTTAAAGCTCCATGGATACCTCTTGGAAAAGCCTGGGACACCTTGCCTGTAGAGAGAGTTCTACCAAAATACTGTATTTTTTGCCTTTCCATCCTGCATTTTTTATTTGACATTTTGATCATAACTTTCCATCTGCTGCAGTTGTTAAATCTCACTTGTTTGTTACAATGCAGCTCCATGGCTGCAGCAAAGATTATGAAGTCAAAAGTAGAGAATTCAGAGCTCCAATAGGCAAATCAGAAGCCAATAAACTTTTAGGGCCCGTGAAATCACTGGTGTTGCATAGGTTTTATGGAGGACAGAATCTCCGCCTGCAAAAATCAAGATTGCTGCTGCCTGCTACATAATTTCCCTTCATAATATAAAATAAACCCATGTGTCACAGAGAGAGAATTATTTCTATCTAGATACTCTTTTAAGGATTTTTGGGGGTTGGAGTTAATCAGCTGCTCTTTAATCGCCCTAAAAACAGGAAGGAAAAACATAGTTCAGTTTATTTACTGAAAAAGAAAAAGTTTTGAGAGATCATATGATTCAGCTGAATGTTAAAATCTAAGTGCAAAAGCATGTAAGAAATGTTGATAATACTAATTAAGGGTAGTGCCTGAGGCATTTGTTCATGGGAATGAAGGAGAGCCTTGTATTTGGTGGGATGCGTGGTACAAGGATGAATATGATTAGGTAACACTTCCAAGAACCAGTGACCAAATGGTAAATTGGCCAGTTTAGATATCTGGGAATGGAAAATAATCACAGTAGCATAAGAAGTTAAGTAAGGCCAATGTTAATAGGACACATAAAACCAACTTTGTTGTAATCATTTGTTAGGGCTTTTCAAATCCACAAGCTAGGGACAAATTCTGATGTAACTGAGACCAGAATCTGACCCTTAAAGTGCTAAGATAGCAAAGCAATACCGTTTTTTTTTTTAAGGCCTGTTTGTGAGTAAACTGAACTAGAATGCTGCTTTCAATTCAACCTATTTTACACTGCTTAATTTTTGGCTGTCTGTGAACATTCGTACCACTAATGTTTCCTTCGTATAAATATTTCTGACCACTGAATTTGGGGCCCATTGACAAAGATCTGTTTAATCAAGAAATACAAGTGGCTCTTGGCGGAAGTGTAACGTTAAGTCATCCAGTCAAGGAACGTAAACAATATGATGTGATTTAGGTGACCCGACAAAGCTTCTAGCAAATTCCAAATATTAAGTAATCAGTTTGCGCTGTCTTCACATAATCCAGTGCTCAGATGTGTTTCTAAAAGCCATTTATTGAAAAATTTTGAATATTAAACAAATTTGTCAAAATACTGTTTGCAAACAACTTGCAAGCCCAGGGGTTAAATGCATAGACTAAACATTTGGACACCTGGAAATATGATTATGATCAGGGTTATGGAATTTACATATTTTATTCAGGTATACAGTTTGTTTTTGGTCTATAGTTAGCTTGGACTGATAGAGATGGGACTGATAGAAATGGTTAGCACCTTTTGTTTGTTTGTGATCATAAACGTTTTAGTCAGAAAGTAATCCCAGCTATCCAAATACTTAATTATGTCATAGGAGCATGTATTCATTCTTCAAAGCAATATCTTCCATACATACAAAATAGCTAAATATACACATAAACAACCTAAAACACAACTCGGGCTCAACAAACTGTATACAAAGTAGCTAAGATCACTAGTTGAATCTAGAAAATCCAAATTGTTATACTGTATTTTTTTTAAAAAGCGTGCAACTCTGTAAAAACAAAATTAAAGGTTCATCATTACATAGAAGAAGCTGCTTAACAGATTTTCTGAGAGGAAAAAATGATACCTATACTGGAATGTTATAGACCCAGTTTCAGTTCTTTGCCAATTAAAACGGAAGTTATAAAGCCACTATAAAGCAAATGTTGTAACAAACACCAGTCTACATAGATAGTTGGCCCACAATAAAATTAGAGCTTCACAGAAAGCTCTAATGGTAGGATTTGTATACTTTAAGTGAATAAAAGCTAGAGAAGTACAGATTCAAACAACATATGAGGGGGATCAAGTTTGCAGATCCCAATATTGGCAACCTCAAACATTCAGATATCATGAGTCAGACACAAAATCATGAGTTTGGCATAGAAATAATCAGAGTTTTATGAAATGATATATTTGGGGTTCTTTTTATTTTCCTTTTTAATTTTTTTAGACTTTGGGTTTCACATTTTCATGCTTTTATCTTCCGCCATAATGGCTAGAAACATAAGTTTGGGTTTGGGTTTTTTGAATGACAGGTGAGATTCTTATGAAATCACATGACTCTATGAGCAGAGTCATTAAGAAAAACCAGATATCACGTGACTCATGATAAAATGGTGAGAGTTGGCAACACTGATGACAGCGAGCAGAGCAAATTTAACGTCACATAAAAAAGGTTCACTTTAACCCTTTCATTCAGCTGTGCCTCCTCAGGTTTTAAACAGGATGGCGTCCAGGCCCCACACACAGGTTTGCATTGGGTAGAGGAGATATAAGGAGCATCCATTGTGGATGGGCTGAGGGACACGATGGAAAGCCCTTGTGCTTAGGGAGTGCAGGAGGAGTGGTGCCAGTCTCTGCAAAGCAGAGGTGAGGTTAATGGCACCTTTCTTGGCCCCTTTCTGCATGAACCAACAGAGCTGGCTCCCTGTGGAGGGAATTCCATCCTGCACCCACTTAAAGTGTGGCTGAGATTCCCTGGATGTCCTTGTCCCAGCCTGCAATGCAAAGCTGCTCAGAGCTCCTCCTCGGGTTGGGCACTTTGACCATCCTCAAGAAGGGCTCTATCTGTGTGTGTCACAGGTTAGCCTACAGTAGGGGTTCTCAAACTTCATTTGATTGGGCCTCTCTTCTTTGTGTCTATGGTCATTTACGCCCGCTCCCTCCCCCCACATACATATACTGCCTCTCAGCTCTGAAGGCAGTGGGGTGCCAGGAGCAGCACAGAAGTAAGGGTGGCAATGTGGAAAGTGGTATGCGTCAATATGACTTGAAACAGCTAGACTTAGCACCCCCCTGCCACTTGGGGCTGACAGCCAGAGCCCCGCCACCTGTAGATGAGGGATTGGTTGCAGGGGAAGGAGAACCCGGCTGTCCTCCTGGGCGGGGGGTATCATAGGCCAGGGGAGGCTAGGACTCCAACCCAAGCCCTGGCCTCACCCATGCTCTGCCCCAAGGCCCTGCCCTTGCTCCCCCTCTCCACCAAAGGCAGTGAGGGTTCAGCTTGGGCCAGTGGCTGGAGGTTGGGGTTTGGGGCGGCCTGGGGCAACTCGGGCCAGTGGGTGGCTCAGGCCAGCTAGTGCCCAAGGGCAGCTCAGACTGTCCCAGGGGTCAGACCGGTACTCGGGGTCAGGCCTGTGCTCAGGGCAGGCCGGCTGGTGCTTGGGCCGGCCAGCACAGCTAGGGCAGGCATTCCGGTGGCTTGGAGCAGTTTGACTGGCACTCCTCCGGCTGCAGCAGGGGGTTCTCGGGCTCTGGCAGGCGAGGGGGAGGAAAGGGTAGGGGTGGGGCCTTGGGCAGAAGGGGCATGGCCGAGGGCTCGCTTCCCCGAAAGGCGGGGGGTCACACGCCTCCCGGGCATGCATGATCCATCTGCATAAGCCCCAGTCACCTGGGGCTAACAGACAGAGCTCTCTTAAAAAAAGAACACAGCTTGCGTCCCCTCCCACCCCGCTTGACATATTCCCGGGCCTCCTTTGGGAGACCTGCCCCAGCGTTTGAGAACCGCTGGCCTACAGTATGGGTTGGGGGAGGCGTGGATCAGTCCGTTGGTACTATAGTCATGCCTGATCTACTGATGGTTTTATGAACAAGCAAACCCACTATTTGGGTGTACTTGACTTGATCTCCAGGGGAGAGGCTGCACAGCCCCAGTGAGGGTTTGTAAAAGCTACTGCTCAATAAAGCCGCCCAGCCGGAGCAGAGAATGCAGCCATGTGGATGGATTTCACTGCGCTGCACAAGCACAAGTCTAGCCAGGGAGGAAGTGAGAGTGTGGTAGGCTGTCTGTGTGACACTCTGATTTCAGTTCCTTTTAAATCTGCAACCACATGAGCTCAGGCTTTCATCTCACAAGTCGGAGCCTGGTACCGGTTGGCTGGGAGCTGACTAAGGTTTACGTAGCTGCTCTGGGACATGGTGTAAGAGAGGCAGTATATGGCAGTCTTTCCTGTGAATCAGTGCTGAGCAATATCAAGGGCATTGTACTGGTGGGGGGTGTCGTGCAGAAGAGTGGTAAAGCCCAGAGTCTGATCTCTTGTGGGTGTAGAATCCCAGATCACTCTTTGCAAGGGACTCTTAGTGTCCTGGCCCAGATTTTAAAGCCATTTAGTTGCTGCTGCTCAGCATAGCACTATCTAACTGATTTAGGAGCCAAATTCTCATTTTCAGAAGGGATTTAGGTACTCAGGAGTCTAAATCCTACCTAAATCTCTTCTGAAAAATGAGAATTTTGCTCCTAAATCAGTTAGGCAGTGCAATGCGGAGTGCAGCAATGCTTATATAGCTTTAAAAATCTAGGCCTTAGTATCTGTCTACCTTGATTACCCTGCATGATATGACCTATTCTTTCCTTTCTCCCGTAAACTGTCGTATTGCTGTGAGCTGCTAAACCCTAGCCATGTTACGCCCTAGATGTGGGTCCATTTCATTGGGCATATTTATGTATATCAGTTGAATTGTTCGGGATGAAACATATTGTTTATTTTATTTACTGTGCCCTTAAGTCTTGGTGTCAGGCTCGTTGGTGGCCGAGTGTGCAACAGAGATCTGTTAATAGAATGTAGGTCTTCTGACGTCCAGTCCTGTGCATTAGACACAGTGGCACTTTTCCAGCAGGTGTGACCCTGAAAAAAACGGGTAGCAGATGGGTGGGGCACGTACCATCGGCATCATTTTTAAAGAGTCACTCGTCTGCCCAAAGCCACACTTTAAAGTGTGCTCTGAAAAGTGACAGTCAGTCCTACAAGCTCAGCGTGGGCTCTGAGACTCAAGCTGAGTTCTTTCTGTCTCACACATCACCACCAGTAGAGATGATGTAGGCCAAATTAGGCCATCAATGACATCCATGCAGCCTTCCTGTCTCCTTTGATGGGGCCTTTTGACTTTGATATTCACTTTCCTATCTCAGTCTGAAATGTTGGCTTTCTTTGTGAGAAGGCATTTGGGGAGAGCTGAGGCCAGAAACTGGGGAGTGAATCTCTTTAGGCCCGGGGATTTTGTGCTGGAATATCTGCTGGCAGCCTGGTGGTAAATTGCAGAGTGGTTGCACAGGCGCTGACTTTAATATTTCCCCATGGCTGCTCTGCCATGAGACCCCGCCCCCATTCCACCCTCGATCCAACACCTTCACCAAGGCCCCCACCTGCTCTCTGCCCTTCCCTGGGCACCTCCAACCAGCTGCCAAATAGCTGATTGGCAGTGCCGATGAAGAGCTGATCGGTGATCACCGAACAGCTGATTGGTGGTCCCGGTGAACAGCTGTGGCCAGTGGGTGTTTGAGCTCCAGAGCACCCCCAGAGTCGGCACCTATGAAGGGTTGTCACTGTTTTGTGTTGCACTGGTGGAAAAGGATTGTATGGTTAATAGATGACGAGGGCTCCTAGAGCTTAGGATGGATGTTCTTTTTTTGGCTGCTTAAATTCAAATGAGTAAATGGGTTTATATGGGTGTTACTGATTGAGACTCTGGGTACCACAGGCGTGACTGCAGGTCATGTAGACATTCCCAAACTAGCTTTAATATAGCTAGCCTGAGTACCAATGGCAATGACGCTGTGGCAACATGGGCTTCAGCATGAGCTATACAAGCCTGCCTGGGACATTGATCTATTCCCTGGCCAGCTAGTCCATACTACTGCTTCACTGCTGTTGAAACCTGAGATGACTAGGGTAAATCTACAAATGCTGCCATCACTCTTCCAGCTGCAGTATGGACATACCCATAATCAACAATTCTGTGGCTGATGGACTCCAGCTCGCTCTCCTGTAACTGCAGGGCAAATGGGAGTGAAACACCAATAAAAACTTGCTTTTATCTCTACTCTGACCACGGGTGACTCTGAATACATGCAAGGAGCAGATCTGAGCAAGAAAGTATTGTTTTTACACAGCTGCTTTTTGGAGCTGAACCACTCTTGAACATCGGCATGAGTTGTGAGCTCCTGAAATAGGAATGTACAGTAGCGGGCAGTGTCATGAAACATACATGTGACTTTCTGGCTTCTCTTAAACAGTTTGCAAGTTTGTTGAGTTCTGTATAATGAATTTTATTAAATATTGAATACAATAATTGTGGCCCTTTATCCAGAAAGAACCACACAGATACTACACATAGTTTATTTGTCAGGGAAGAATTGGAACTGTATGCAAAGCATCACATGGCCTTGCTAAATTATGAAGTGTGAAAGCCTGTGGACTCTGTTGAAAGCCTTAGTTGATGATAGTGCCTTAGGCGTGTATTTGAAGGCTAAATTTAAGAAATGTTATATTATGTTTACCGTAAGACAAAAATTGAACATGCTCAGGCAGAAGGACCAGGATGAAATCTTTCAACTGCCTCCCTCTGAGGTCTGGGCGGGCTCAGCTGCCTTCCTTGGAAGAACATCAATCCTTTATCACCAAAGAATTGCAACACTGGAGTCCCCAGAGCTTGTCATAATCACAGTTCTGTTGAAAACATCAGATAGGCACAGTGTATTTTAATACCGTAGTTCCTTATTTTTGGTCAGTTAAGTTTTCCAGGTCAGTTATAGTCATCAGGGTTCTGGGGTTTTGGCAAGGCAAATTGGGACTTCTTTTAATTTTTAGACAATGGTAAAATATAACTTAAGATCCCAGTGGCGGTTGGTTGTAATATTGTTCTGTGTGTTGCCTTTCTTTGTAAAGGCTTGATTTTTTTAAAGAGTTCTGTTGGCCTTGTTTGTTATTTTGTCACTTACTAGCTTTTTATATTGTTGTCTGTTGGCTGGGGTGTACAGTATGTGTATCACTGTCCTCTATTGAATGCAGTCAGATTTGATAAAGTGTGTGTCATTAGCCCTATACTGCTAATGTTCTTGCGGGGGGTCAGAATGCAGGGAGACTTGTTACTCTTACTTTTGTCTTCAGATCATGCCACAGTGTAAAGTGTCTCGATTACAGTAGAACCTGGCAATTAGTATCTTTCTCATTTAGGGCAAGATTTCCAAACAGTCCACCCTCCCTTTGGTTGGAGCGGTTCGCACCTGCAATTCCATTGCAAACACACACCAGAGCACTTGTCAGGAGAAGTTATTTAGAGGCACAAGTGGTCTGATTTGGACTCTGAAGCCGTCCTTAGTGACTAAGCCCCAGTATTACCAAATCTCATGATTGTATTACAAATGTTGTTATATTCACTGTTTTTTCTTAAAGCTCCTGCAGTATTGTAAGAGAGAATTTCAGTTTTTAAATAGGCAAATAGAAATAACCTAAAATGTATTATTTTTAGGCCAGTCTCTTGATTATGGAGAGCCTGACTCATGGTCTTTGAAGGCTTCGGCTTGGCAATACTAGAATCCCCATGTTGAGCATCCCGCTTGGTTCCCCACATCCTAGGTTGGGAGCCAGAATGAGGATGTGCAGTAAAGGCACAAGCTGGATGGAGAGGGTTTGGGGAATGTAGCAGATGTGTATTCTACAACAGTGAATATACCATGCCCTTGATCACACCCACCTAGAAGCCAAGTCGAACAGAGCCTTGTTCACTGTACTTGGTGAGCTGACAGCAGAAAGCGGATGACTTTTAGTGTGGATATAGGAAGGAAAGCAGAAATACCCTGCATGTACAAGTGTCCAAGTCTGAAACCAGCAGCAGTGGTTTCCTCATAATTACTTGTTGCATATGAGCAGTGGATTTTTTTTTCTCTTGGCTTATCTTCTTAGTGACGTGACAAAGCCAAATTCTATTCAGCACTTTAACTGAAAATGGTGGCGCGTGCATGTCAAATTAATTAGCTAGTCATAAAGTACTGGTTATAGTTGGTAAATATTTAAAAGGGATTCTATTAAGATTCTGAAGTATCTATCAAAAATAGAACTGCCTGTGCATAAAAATTCTCAGCAGTGGAGGTGCTCCTAATATAGTAATGACTGAACAAAGCAACACAGTAAATTAGAGATGTCATTTCAACCATTAGCAGATAGTAAATCCTAACGAATAATTAGGTTTGCCATTTCCAACTGATGTGTATATACTGGGTCTGATTCTTCATTACTTTGCAACTGGTGTTTACCATTTACACCTGTGAGAAAGGATGTAGCATGCTGCCATTCAGATCTGGTAACATTTTGCACTCATCTTTCACCTGCAAGGCAGTCGGGAGTTGGGCCTATTATTTACAAGTGGGGAAACGGGCAAAAAACGTATTGGTTGATTTATTGGCTATCTTTTGGACATTAGGAAAAGAGGCTGGGTAATTATCTTGAGCGGGGCTTGATCATGCAAAGTGCTGAGCACTAGTCTACTGAAATCGGTGGGGCTACTTGTGTGCTTAAAGTTAAGCACATGCTTATGTTTAAGCGCTTTTCCATATCAGGGTCAGAGTGATCAGTGCCTTGCAGGACTGGGAGGTGTGTGCTCATATCCTTACCCACTTATTTATATTGGTATTCATGTGTTAGGCACTGTATAAACGCAGAACTAAAAGATGATCCCTACCCCAAACAGTTCACAATCTGATCTGAGATTGTAGTCTTGAGAATACAGCCCTAGGTTTTCCACCAGAATTGCTGCATGTTTTATTATAATGGTTATTTAGTATTTATACAGTGCTGTAGGAAGAAGCACATCATGCCTACACAAGTCTGGAACTGGAAAAGAAAACTCTTGTTCCAAAGAGCTTAAAATTGAATGAATGAGTTTGGTATGAGTAGCTAACAAGGGACATGGTGACTTGAAAGTAGCTAAGCCTCATGGGAATATGACTAGTGACTTTGCTGGTCTCGACTTTGTGCCGGATTTACCACAGTGTTACTCTCATTATTTAGCCAGATAGTCAGATAACTGTAGAATTTACTCTTCTATGACACTGCATGAGAACTGGTTGTAAATGCAGACAGAATTCTTAACAAGAGATACCATCAGTATCCTGTTTTCTTGTAGTACTTTAATATTCCATTTTTTCCTTAATCTTTTTATACAAGTTCATAAAGGTGTTTAAATAACACATTCAGCTGCATCGGTGATCCTCTGTCAAAGATCTTAACCTTCCTAGAGGGCAGACAATGAAAGAGCTCATCATCCCTTTATTCCTTCTATCAGATGTTAGAACAAGGATAGTATCCAAGTATAGGCTGAGATAAAGAGCATTTCATTTGACAATAATAGCTGCTGTCTGAAAGTACATGTAAGTTTGTTATTGACTTCAGTTGAGCTACATCAAGATAAGCTGAAGATCTAGCTTGTACACTTTAAAAGCCTGGTTTTAAAAACCCTGAGAACCCACATCCCCTAATGCTCAGCATTCGAGCTAGGCAAAATTTTTTGACCAAACCTATTTTTGTCAAATTTGCCCATATTATTTTGGTCAAGAAAACCCTCTTAAAATTACAGGGAACTGTGAAACAAAAAATTGTTTTGAATCCAGAAATCAAAATATTTCCTTTAGAAAATGCCCAAGGGAAAAATTTCAGTTTTTCCCCAAATATTTTTATTTTTTAAATGTTTAACCAAAAAAAGTTCAAAATCTAAACACTGTTTCATTCAACCTGAAACTGTTTTTTAATTATTATTTTTTTTACTTGCCAGTGAATCAGAAAAATCAGTTACTCACAAAGCTGTGCTCACCACCTCTGTAAATTAGTCTGTTTCAGAGTCACGCTGGGTTCTTTCTGTCTCCTTCATTATCACCATTAGAAAGGTTCTGCGGGCCAAATTAGATTGTTTGTCACACCTGGGATTTCCACTGTCTCCTAGGTGTACAATCATTGACACCTGAGCAGTCTTATAGTCTTCTGTGGCTTTTCCCAGTTGGAAGTGATTGGAATGTCGAAAATAATTCTGTTGATGCAGGAGGTGAAAAATCAATCTGCCGCTCAGTCAGTCAGTCAGTGTCTTCACTGGTGAGTTAACTTGAGTTATCGTCATTTGAATTACACTGGCTCTCTGCTGCCTTATGCCCTGTGTAGTCATTTACCCCAGTGCAACGGGAGTGCAACATTTTCACAAATTTTCCAGCATTTTGCACCCATTTTGTGCAGGTGTCAATAAGGGCACAAGGTGCGGGGCAGTGGAGAATCAGCCCTTTCTCCCACCTTCCAAGTGTGTCTATGTACTAGTACAGTTGCCTGCCACAGCTGGTGTTCATTGATAGGCCCTTACTTATTGCTAAGGTAAGAGCGACCAGCAGCATACTGACCATACACTATGTGGCTGGGGGTGGGGCAGGGGCAGGTAGAGGGGCTTGACAAAAAGGCAACAATTTGCAATTTATTTGGCCACAATACAATGTATGTCATTAAAAATAAAGTCACTAAAAATGTATGTCACTAAAAATAATGGTATGAAATTAAGTATAACGACTGCCTCATGGGTGTCTCGTAGGGCCCTCATTCAGCCTCGGGGGGGGGGGTCTTGCGGCACTGTTGCTCAGGCAATACAGTTCTGTAGCCCGGCCCAGCCAGGAGGTGGAGCACAATTTGGCCCAGACTTGTGCCTCATATTAGTTTCTAAGCAGGCAGGTTGCAGGACGCTGTCTCTCAGACCAGCACAGGACTCTGCTCTCCTCTTCAGGCTCCACCTGGCCGGCTGGGCTGGCAAAGTGATCACTAACATTGCCCTTTGGTGGGATTTACAAGGGTGTTGAGTTTGGAAGCCATTTTTCATGGCCAGCCCTGGTTGGACACCTCAGTCAGTCAATAAACCCAGGAGCAGGTCAGCCGCTTCTCCAGCTAATATGAAATGTCCAGTAAGTCACTTTACATTGTAATGTCTAGTAAGTGATAAAATTGTACTTGCTGTGTCTGGGTTTTTGGCTGTTCCCAAGCTGCTGGCTAATAGTCATCTTATTGGACTGTACATATCTCTGAATGTGGATCTTTGGAAGAAAGCAAAAAAAACCTGATTTTCAGCTAATTTTGTTTTTAAAATGCATTTGTAATCTTTAAGCGTACACTGTAACCTATCCACACATTTTAAAACCTGCTTTGAATCCCACAGTATTTTAAAAACAACAGTTTTTAAGGTCACTTTTCCTAATTCCCGAGTAATTTATTGGGTCTGATGAATGGAGTGGTCCAGGGAAAACTCTAGACAGAAAACCTTGTGATCTTTCTGGTCCCCTATATGGATTTTTCCCACATAGGTGACAACCTGGGCTATATTGTACAGTGAAAGCAAAATAGAGACCTGGTCCGTGACTGGGGCTCTTAGATACTACTGCACTGTAAATAACACATTTTTGTGATTAAAATGAGGAAGTAATGTCTAATGGTTTGACCAGGGTACTGGGACAGAGGCGATCAGAGTAATACCCCTAGCTCTGCTGCTGAATTCCTGTCACCAAACCTATAAATTCCAGGTTTTCAGAGGAGCTCTGTTCCCCGTAGGCCCCTAAATAAGGTTCAGATTTTAAATGTACCAAGCACCCTATACCCCCCATCATGTTGTTTCTGGCCAGATTTTCACATCCTTCAGTGTGCAGGGTTATTTTGAAAATCTAGTCACTCATTTTGGTACTGGGAATGGAGCTCTTCTAAAAATCTGACCCTTTGTGATCCCATGTATTAAGGTGGAGATAATAAATCTGTCCCATCACTGTAAAACTCTTTGACATCCTTGCATAAAAAGAACTGGAATAAGCATGAAATATTATTGTTAGAGCTGGTTGGAAAAAATTTGACAGAGCAGTTTTCTGTAGAAAATGCAGTTTCATCATCTAAATATTTTGTGAAGACAGATTGATTTTTTTTTTTTGGTGAAATTTTTGACAGCAAAAAAAGTCAGAACAAATCATTTCAGTTTTCTCTTTTTGTTTCAGTAATGCCAAAAAGTTTCATTGTGACTTTATCATCTTGCTGCTTCAATTTGTATGTTATAATCATGTTAATTATTTGTAATGTTTAAGGTGATGTTGTTTTGTAACAAATGTTTCCGAATCAAATTATTTTGGAATTTCTACTCTGTGAGAGTTTGATATTTCAGCTTTGTTTCAATTCAGAACAAAGCCCATTTCAAAATATCAGAATTTCCCACAGATCAGAAATTCCATTTCCCGACAAGCTCTAATTATTATTTATTACTATTCAGTTCACTTTCCATATTTTTCCTTTGATATTTCCAGTGAGTATTTCTTGTATATTTATATGTCCTTTTTGATAATTTTGGGATGAGGAAAAAGGATGAGAAGAACTTTGTCTGGTGCTCTTTTAAGAAAATAATTCCATTGAAGTTAAGGAACCTTCTGGTCCATTGAATTAAATTTTATGATGGATTCTTGCTAGCATTAAAAAAAATAGGGAATAAACAATTTACAAATTATTTCTGCTATGGTATATTTGTCTACTTAAATCTCATTTTTACTTTTTGCTTCAAACCTGTGAATAGTTCTGCTAAAGTGTATAATGAAAACATTATAAAATAAATATGCATTTGTTTCAGATAATGGACTCTGGGATGTACTATTTAAGAGCAGATTGTCCATGATTGTAACTTATAACAAACCTGGAAGATAAAAGAAGCAGCCTTGGAGAAAATTACATGTCTTTAGTATTTGCCCCTTCCAGTTTAACATGAAAGATTCATTGGAAAAGGCATCCTTTCAAACATTCCACATCCACTGGCCAGATTATATCATCAGATATGGGATTACCACATATTTGTGTCTCAGGGCACTGGAGACCTAATCCTACTCTGAGGCACTATGAATTCATTACTTCAGTGGAGCTGTTCCAGATTTAGACCAGTGTAGCAGCCTCCCCAATTTGCCCCAATATGTGCAGTTTATACTTGATCTGCAGAACCATGCAGACAATATTAATCCATACATTAGGTATCGGACATTGTCTATCTTTTAGGTTTCCTTTTTGACATAGTGTGATAGTTCCTGAATCACTAGACAATATTTCACCCTCTGTCACCATAGACAGGGTTGGACATGGAGAAAGAACAATGGAGAAGAGAGGTGGGTTAAATTCCAATCTCTTCACTTTGCCTTCCTTTCTTGAGAACATCAAGAAGACTCAGCCAAACTTCTTTCAATGGGGATAATAGCAAAATAAAGATTGGAAACTTTGGCCTCTCATCCAACAAGCTGGAGAATAGAGCTGAGAAGAGAATTGTTTTCATCTCATTTCATCTTCCTTCCTAGCTTGTATTCTGTACAGAGGATCTTCCCTGCAAAGGACTCTGCATAGTCAGAGCTTTGTGCTCACATGGCACCAACTGAAATCAGTAGAGAAGCTTCATGAGGGCATAGAGGGTTTGCCCATACAGATTCACCTGTGTGATCAGGTCCTTAGATTTGAACATCCTCTTGGCGTGACCCTTTCTTTTTATGTTTGTAAGGCACTTAGTGTATATTTGAGGCTGTTTCGGCCGGTTCAGCCCAAGCAGCCACACTGCTATTTTGAGCCCTGCCGCACAAGTCAGTTGACCCAGGCTCTGAGACACAATGCGTCAGGTCTTTTTTTGCTGCGTAGACATCCCCTAAGACTGTTTGTATTTCCAGATTGAAATTCTCCATTATCTGGAGGCATTTTTGTACTGTACATTTGCTTGGTGCACAGATGTGAGTGCCAGCAACCCCTTTAAAAATAATTGCTTCTGCAAAAGAACTCGTGTCATATTTGTGGCTTTGTGGTCAGCAAAAAAATGAAAACATGAGCCATGTGAGACAGAAGTGACACACAGGGTTTGCAGAGACACCCATCACCCAAGCAGATGCACTGTGTGCAAAGCGTGAGCTTTGTGTGGGATACGAGAATTTGGCTCAGTCAGTGTGGATGAAAGGCTATTTTGTTTTCTGAGCTTCTGGATTTG
Source organism: Dermatemys mawii (assembly GCA_007922305.1). Lineage (NCBI taxonomy): Eukaryota > Metazoa > Chordata > Testudines > Dermatemydidae > Dermatemys > Dermatemys mawii. Next base: position 27,041,918 of record ML677377.1, read on the forward strand.
CTTCATATAGCAATGTTTACATTACAGTCATGATACTCTCTCACCCTGATTCCTATTAATGGGCAACGCAAGAGGAGTTCTTCATTTTAGGAATATGGGCATCTTGTACAATGTTGACGGGCTTTGCTGTGAGTCAACGTGGGCTGACTGACACCGCAAAGGGCTTTATCTCACTCTTATTAAAATCAGTCAGAAGACTTTCTTTGACTTCAATGGGAGCAGGATTGGGACCTAACAAATGGGATTGTCTGTGTGACACCCAAAGTAGACTAGACTTTGTGGAGTATAAAAGTTGTTTTTTAATGGGGAGTCTGAACAATCAAACAGTAGTGTACTAATTCTATCTGTATTTGCAATTTAGTTTATTCTCTATGAGATTACAAGCGTATATGCCGATAGTGGGTTTTCTTTTCTTTTTGGCTGCTTTCGGTGCCAGGCATATAATATGAATCTCATAAATTAGTGTTTTGTTATATAAGCCATTGAATTTTTTTTATTCTAATCCTTGTGCACTGTATAAAAACCAGTAACGGTATGATTTATTAGGAGTCAGAACACACAGCTGGATGTGTGGTCAGCAACATATATGGATAGGCTGCTTATTCAGAATCTATAGAAGCAAAGAGCTGATTACACTTGTTCTCCAAAGTCTACGACTGTTTTCCAGGTGCCTGTGGCTTGGGTCATTATTACTTTAGAGACTTCTGTGTGCCAATCAAGATCACCTAGGGTGTTTTTGATAACAGTCCCAGGGGCTGAATTTTGTGGGGCTAGAGGTAGGGCCTTGATCCCTGCATTGGCCTGTCAAGACTATGCATCTTGACCGTCAGTGTAAATTTCCTCTATTGGAATTTCCCTTGAGGAGGAAGATGATGGGATTTACTGAGCTCGTGGAGTTTTTTAGAAGGCATTGGTCAATCAGTGATTGCCTAGGCTGTATTGTTACATTCCTCCAGAGCCTTAGCAATGGGAATCCATTTGAGAGAGAATCAAATACCTAAGATGCATGATTTGAACCTTCAGTATCTTTGGGCAGCTTAGAAGCAAGCGTGTGCACATCATGCTGTTGAGTCCTCATAGAGTTCTCATAAAAGTGGTCTTTTAAAACTACCATGGAGAAGAGGTTCTGGGTTGGGCTCATCTTAGGGTGAGCAGTTGTCCCGATTTTGTAGGGACAGTCCCAATATTTGAGACTTTATCTTATAGAGGCACCTATTAGTCCCCACCCCTGTCCTGATTTTTCACACTTGCCGTCTGGTCACTCTAGCTCATCTGCACTTGTGGCTGAAAGCTTGCATCATGAAATTAGTCATCTGTGAGTTATGAGAAATGAGTCAGTGGTGGTCAGACCTAGTTCCTGCCCCAAAGAGCTTGCATTTTTGTGTTCTGTATGTACCGTGCCTGGCACAATGGGGCTCCTGGGTTTGATCGCAATGCAAATAATAAACAGTGGCCAGGGGTCTGTGCCTCATTATCGCCTCCCACCCTTTGTCTGTTAGAGTATAAACTCTTCAGGGTGCAGGTTATCTCTTAACGTGTCTGTACAGTGCCTAGCATAATGGCACCAATCTTGGTTGAGGCCTCTAGGTGCTGTAATACAATAACAATAATTCATAACAGGCAGGGCAGAGAAAGCTTTAACTGCCACTGTTTCTGCAGGGCCTCGTCTTATTGGTGCCTTTTTATGAACACTAAAAAAATAAATTAAAAGGAGAAAACAAGTTTTTTATAAAGGTAAAACGTGGGGATAATTGAGAGTTCCAAAGAACTTAGGCCAGAACCTGAGCTGGTGTAAAGAAACATGGTTTCATTTATTTCAGTGGGGCTGCCCCATTTACATCAGCTGAGATCCTGGCCATTCATTCTAGAATGGTTTATTTGGCTTGATGGTGCCAGGGCACAAGGGGTGCGGGGAGGAGAGAGAGAGTGTGCGTGTGTGTGTGTGTGTGTGTGTGTGTGTGTGCGTGTGTGTGTGTGCATGTGCATGTGTGTTTGTGTGTGTGTGTGATTTGAAGGTTTGGCAGAAAAGAAAATGATTCTTACCTTGCTGCTTGGCAAAAACAAAGGCAAGTTTTAGCAGGTGGAAAAGCTGTCGCTTCGACACAGAATCACGTTCTCACATCTGGCTGCTGTGAAGGCCAAACTACCTGGCTGCGCCCAGCCCAAATTGTGGCCAGTGTTTACTGATGTGATTATTGATAAGGCCCCCTTCTCATTGGAGCAGAAGATAAATGAATTTGGGGCTTCCACCCATCAGTGGTGAAGCAAGTAACGGCCAGCCTGCTATACCAGTTTATTTAATGATTTGGGAGCATAGAAATAAAGGGTTGATTTTGCAAAAGTTCTTGGCATTAGCCTAACTCTGCTCTTATTGAAGTTGCTGATACAACTCCAGGAGCAGAGTCACGCCAAAGCAGAGCACTTTTGAAAATCCCACCCAAAGCAGTGGGGTGAGCCAATATTGATGCAAGCAGAACTGATCCAAGCCAGGTTTAGATCCCATTGAGAATGTCCACTCCTAATGAAATTGGGTTAAAAACAGACTTCAACTTAAACTGGGGTGATTCTGAGTGTAGACCAAACCTTTGAAAATAAACATTTGGACCCTGATTATTCAGTGTCCAGCAACTGGGATTGTTGTTTACACCTGGGTGTAAAATGCCACCATGTCTAAATGATGGTGCTTTACACCTACTCTGCACTCTCTTTGGCTACAACAGTAAATGGCTACCAAAGGGGCAAGGCACTGGAGAATCAGGCCCTAGGCCTCAGCTTCAGTGTTTCGTTTCAGTACCCGTCATAACTTCCTTCTAACATGTATCTAGCATCAGAGTCCTGTTTAGCCAGTTGGTTTCCATAACCCTTTAATATATACCTGTTTTTGTATAGATGCAAAGCTATACATGCTGGGCCTGAATCTCATTTAACCTGATACTGCTTTGCCTTACACCACTCTAACAATGTTACTGCCGCTTGCTAGAGCAGAGCAACTTTAGTGTAAATAAGATTCAGACTCACCTGCATAGGGAACAGTGATTTAATTTAAACTCCCACTTATCCAAAAGTACTTTGTCTCCACTAGCTTAACGGGGGACAACTGTATCCTTCTCCTGTGCTGCAAAAATCTATTTGAATTAAAATAGAATTACCAATTCCCATGGTGTTATCAGATATATTGACAGTCATGATGTCTGTCTTGAAGCCTGAGCTGCTGGAGTCACGGAAATCTCAGCTTTCATGTGGAAAAACAAAGTAAGTATCTAGTCTTGATGGTGGCAGGGAAAAGCTTGAAAACCTGACCCGAGTGAATCCTAAACCAGAAGGGAAATAAAAAGCACTCAAAATATTATCTTTAAAATCAATCTTATCATTTTTAGCAAGTCTCATAATTTTGAGGGGTCTGACTCAGGATTTTTGAACATTTGGGGTTGGCAATATTGTAAAATTTTGGCTGTCCCAACATACATTTTTTTTACAATGAAGATTTACTTGCATGGGAAATAGTACAACAGAGACCTGAACAAGAGCTGTGTGTAAGATTGAAAGCTAATCTCTCTCGCCAACAAAAATTGGTCCAGTAAAAGATATTACCTTGTCTATTTAAGCTTTGAAAGTCCTAGTTTATACAAATACAATTAAGAGAAGACGTTAAAATAACAATGCCAGTTTTTAAGCTTATTTCATACCCTAAGCCATCCCCCAAATCTTTGCTACTCTGAATTTGTTTCCACTAAGCCCCTAATACAGGCTAGGGACCTAGTGGAATGTTCAAGTTGTTTACTTCTTCTTCCCCACCCCTCAAAAGCCTCCCATCTGTTTTGCCGCATGATGCAGCTGGTCTATTGTTATTAAAACTAAAACTGAGTCAAGGAGGCAGTGATCAGAGGTAAGATAGGCCAGAGTTTGAGAACTGGGTTTGAAGTCGAATCACAGGTAGAGTTTTGATTCACATTCAGTCGAGCTGCGGACTTATGATATGGTCTGGTGAGATTTAAATCTCATTATTATAATTATTAATTTAGTATTATTATATAGTCATGTTCCATAGTACAGAGGGGCTCTAGTGAGGGTCGAGGCCCTGTTGTAATAGGTGCTGTATGAATGTATACAGAGGGTATTACTCAGGAGTGAAAGTAACCGCAGCATCTTACTGGTACGGGGATTTGGCTGGGGCCAACTCTGGCCCCTGGAAGGGGCGGAGCCTCGGCCGGAATGGGCGGGGCTGAGGGCAGAACCAGCCCCAGCCCAGCCCCCATATCGGTAAGGGGCCTCCCCCCTTTCCCCCCCCGGCTCTGGCGACAGTTTAAAGGCCCCAGGGTGGTAGTGGCAGCCCAGCCGCGGGCCCTTTAAATAGCTGCCAGAGTCCGGCCGCCACCTTCCTAGGGCTCCGGCAACAAGGCTCCCATCCCCACGGAGCCCTGCTGCGGGAGCCCGGGGGAGGCTGCCACAGGGCCCTGGGCCCTTTAAACTGCCCCAGGAGCCCCGCCGCAGCCTCCCACAGGCTCCCGCAGCAGGGCTCCGTGGGGACGGGAGCCCTGTTGCCGGAGCCCTAGGAAGGTGGCAGCCGGACTCCGGCAGCTATTTAAAGAGCCTGGGGCTGGTCCGCAGCTACCACCCCGGGCCCTTTAAACTGCCCCGGAGCCCTGCCACAGCCTCGTCCGGGCTCCCGCAGCAGGGGGCTCCGGCAGCAGTTTAAAGGGCCTGGGGCTCCAGCCGCTGCTGGGAGCCCTAGGCTCTTTAACTTGCGCCCAGGGAAGCCGATCCACCCCAGTACGGTGCACCGGCTCTTGCCGGTACGCCGTACTGGGGCATACCAGCTTACTTTCACCTCTGGTATTACTACAACTGCAGCTGGGATTTGTAATTCCTAGCTGGGGGAGATGTACACGTTAGCTCTGAAGGAGCTGTGGCAGCTGGGCCTAGCTGTCCAAGTACAATCCAGTCTGAGGTCCTAGGTACGTACTTGGGCTGGCACGAGCTGCCATGAATGCCCTTGCAGCCATGCTTCTGTTTTTAGTACACTAGCTCGATTGGAGCTAGCGCATGTATGTCTACTACCCGAACTGTGAATTACGTTAATAGCTCCCAGTATACCATACCCAGAGATGCAGCCCCTGCTCTGAAAACCTTACTGTGAAATATCAAGGGCAGGAGGGAGAGGGATACAATCAAATACATATGCATGTAGCCAATACACTTTTGTAATTTTAAAAAATGGTGGTAAATAGGTAAAATAAGTGCCACCTATTTGCTTCTGCTGCTCATCTCCAGCCATTTTGATGGACTGATTTCTTCTAGGCATTACGCCAGAGATGGGACATAATGGATCTTAAAAGTATTGTAAAATCTTTTGCTTAAACAACAGTGTGATCCATTATCTGTTAGGGGATCCCACGTCAGTGGAAATTTAACATGAAAGGTTGACAGAGAAAAACAGTGATAGAAGTGAACAACTTCTGTCACAAAATCCTGGGAGCTCTTACTCCAAACCATGGCTGAAGTCTTGCAAAGGGATCCATTTGCATGGACCTTTACTCCTGGAGACTTCAAATGGGTGTAAGAGTTCACAGAGGGCGATTCCTTTGCAAGAATGGACCCATGATATCACAATTCCGGGGCCACTGAACATGACTAGGAGAGCAAGAATTGTCTAGCAACTCTGAAGAAAGGGAAGTGTCAATAGACAGGCTGTACTGAAGAGGAGTGACAGAAAATGGATTGGAGGCCAGCCTTGTAGGACCAACTACATGATATTGACGAAGAGTTGAAATTTTAGCCTTTGTAGGAGCTAAATATTCATGCTTCTCACAGTAGGAATGCATGGCAATTCATAGGCAACTCCTCCGACACTGGACAAAATGAGTCTGGGAGGATAAGAGCGTTGAAAGACGAAAATAGTTCAGAGCTTTAAAATCTGGTAAAGCAATTCATCATTTAATCCTAGAAACTTCTTTCTTCGATTAATTCATGAAGTAAAGTTAAATCTTGCTGTTGTTTTAAAGTTGCCGGTAATTGCTGCTCCTGTCTAGCTGTAGGTCTGCAGTTCTTCAACTGTACTGTATTTAGCAATTGTTTGCAGTTGTTAAACAATATTTTTTCCCAAAATTTCTCTGTTCATCTAGTTAATTTCTCTCTGGGTGCTGATTAACTTTAGTCCCTAAAATAAATGCAAGAAGTGGACGTGCACTTTTAGCTGTCAGGGAACTATTAGAATAAGTCTGACCTGTAGCTTATTTGAAGAGAGAAATTTTCCCAAATAGACATCTGTCATATGAAACATTAGATTAGTTTAGAAAAATAACAGACTCTACTCAATTTAGAATTTTCTTTATGGAAAATGAACTTCGAGGCAGTGTTTCAAAGCATAATAGAAAAAAGCAAATCAAATAAGCTGATGTGTCTTTTCAGAAAAAAAAAGTGTTAATCCTAATAAATGTGTCTGGTGTCATGTAAGAAATCAAGTTCTTAATTTTGGAAAACCTAATTCTTCAAAACATCTAATGCTGTAGTCAGTGGACATAGGGACCCTTTGGTGTACAGATATGTGGGCACAGAGGTCTTCTGTCACAGAGTTCATTGCCGGAACAGTTGCCTTACAGATTCTCTCCTTCAGAGCCAAGTCAGAAATCAGGAGACCAACATTTTGCAGTACTCATCTCACAAACTCTGATTGTGGCCATCAGACCCTTCTGATGATGGTCAGCTAGAGCTAGCTGAGAAAATGTTGTGCTTTTTACATTTTCAATGGAAAAATGGGACAAATTTTGTGCAATTTTTTTTGCAAGAAGTTGATCCTTTTTCTGGACCAGCTTCATGGCCAATTCTGATGACTTAGGGTGGATGCCACTGAGTTTCGTGGGGTGACATCCTGGCAAAAACTCCCCCGACTTCATTGGAGCCAGGATTTCACCCACAGTATCCACATCAGGAGGAAAGGGTTGCATGACGCTATTTGTCAGCAAGTCAGCCATTGGAAGGAGACGTACAGACCATGAACCAGATCCATCAAATGGTTCTCAGAAAGATTTTCGCTGTTTGTCCCATTCTGTATTTCTAGCAACGCATTCTAATTCTTTTCACAAGTAGTTTTGGGGCCTGCTATACATGCACCACACCTGTGTAAGGCCCAATCCTCAGGAGGGATAAACTGACTTCAGTGGAGCTATGCCTGTTTACCCCAGCTGCAAGTCTGACCATGTATGTATAGATATAAAGCATACCTGGAGGTACAGTGTGGTAATAAGGTTTTACCAACATGCATGTGGGATGGATGAATTATTCACAAGCTGTGCAGCAAAAACTTCAACAACCAACAGAAAGAGTGAACAGTAAATCAGATGTTAAAAGCTTCTTACAATGTTAATGAGCTAGGCTAAGATTTTCAATAGGAGGTAAGTGCTCTAACTCCCTTAAGGTATATCTACACTGCAATGTAAGCCCAGGGTTTGAATTCAGGCTCAAACCTAGCTCACCTTCTGTCTACACACAAATTGTGCTAACCCAGGGCCTGGACCCAGGATTCCAGGACCCCATGGGAATGAAGGTTCTGAGCATGAGTCAAGCCAGAATCTAGTGTTCAAGCCCTGTTAGTTTGCAGTGTCGATACAGCCTGAGTGAACTCATGCTCAGGGAATGCACCAAAAGTTGACCACAGTTCCATGGGCTGATTTCGTGTCCTCTGGACAGTCAAGTTTGGTGGACAGTTGAGTTTTTCCACACTGTACCACGAACAAAGGCCTAGAGCAGCCATGTTTTGGGAGGGTGCTAGGCAATTGGGGATATTGGTGGTTGGACTTGGGCCTGCATAATGCCCATAGAGGCTTGAGCCCTAGATTGGAACAACAATTCCTAACCTGAGCTTACAAATGAATGTAGACGCTCAAGCCCTAAGTTAACAAACCCAGGGTCTGCTAACTCAGGTTCTACTAACCCTGGGCTTATGTCGCGGTGTATGCATATCATGAGGCTCTTTTGAAATTCCAGTCCTATTAGTTATATAGATAAGGATATTTCTAAAAAACCATGACATGATTTTAACCTGGGAAAATTCAAATAAGCAACAGAATTTACAATACACACAAGAATCGGGGACCTGATCTCACTCTTAGAAAAGTCAGTGGCAAAATTACTTGAGAGAAAGCATGTGTGAGTGGACACATTTGTGTGTCTGATCGTATAAAAGGTTTTATTAGCATTAGGGAAGGCAACATTATTCACAGATATATTTTTTAACTTCATGGTTGTCCCTGGTATCTGCTCAACTCAGAGCTTTATGGTGATGGTGGGCATAAAACTCAGATTCTTCTGCTCCAAAAGCCCAGGTCCCTTCCTCTGAGCTAAAGGAAAATCTTCACTTCCTGTCAGTAGTACAAAGCCTATGACACGCAGTTAAACAGTTCTGATTTAATCCAGAATAGCATTGTGATGCATGTACACCTTAGTTAATCCATTATGTTTCCGAAGCTGGATAAAGACTGCTAAGGTCAGGAAAGTGAATTCATTGGCGTGGAGACATGCTTTTCTACCTCATCCCACTTTGTCTCTCTGTACAAGCCTCATCCTGTAAAATGAGAAGAGAAATTTCCAAAGCATGAGTTTTTCCTAAACCATTTATTTTTGAGTATGAATATTTTCTCGGTGCCACAGAACTTTGGTTTCATAAATCACCATTGGATTCCACAGGTGCTGAGCAGCTTTGGCCTTAGGCCAGGGCCTTTGAATTCTGAGCCCTTGTAGTTTGAGCGCGAGCCCTGGTCAGATGAAATGAAAGTGGCCCCCTATTCCTTCCCACCCAGTCCTTTCTGGCAGTTAAAATCCAGCGCTGCTGCTGACTCATGGAAGCCTGTAGACCTTCTGCCAGCAGGCACCACAGAGTCAGAAAATCTTTGAGGCAAATAAAGCCTCCTGTGTTTGTGAAATCACCGTTTTTTGGCAGGGAAAGATAGCAGTATCCTTATATAATTGCGTTTCTGAGGTTAGAAATCCTACGGTATGTTTCAACAGATGTTAAGAGGTGCGACAAATGTTTAAACCCAACATGAATGGTAAGACTGTTTTAAACCGTTATTTATGTAAATACTGAAATTTAAGCCTATAGAAATCGGGTCTTATGTCCTAATAAATAAACTGTGAGGAAAGGGAATAACTGAACAGCCTCCCTTTTCACACGGCTCCTTCTGCTCACTCTGGCTCTGCTCTGTGTCTGTCTATACCTAGGCATGGAACCTCTCTTTTCTTTTGATTCTAATAATGGTTCCTAAGAACCAGTGCCTAAGTACTTGCTTTGTTTTAAGCACATGCTTATATCCCCTTGAAGTAAGGGCACTTAAGCACATGTTAAACACCTGTGTGTTTTTCTGAATTGGGGACAGCCCGTGTTTCAAAAGCCTTAGTCTTCCTGGTTAAACAGTTAGGAAGCCATCATTGCTACCTACCTCATTTTGCATTGACTTCTCAAGCATAATCAAATGGGCACATTTTAAAAAAAATGTTAGCAATAATGGCAGCTTGGGTCCAATTTTCAAAGTAAAACACCTTCCTTCATTGTATGTCCAGGGTGGGATTTTCAAAAGTGTGCAGTGTTTGGCCGAATTCGACTTCCATCGAAGTCAATGGTACAGATTCCATTAACTTTGATGGGAGCAAAGTGAAGCCAACACTGACACTCCGAAAGCTTGGAAAGAAGTATTTTCTTTGTCCTCAATCATAGCTGTTTCATAGAATCATAGAAATGTAAGGCGGGAAGCACGTCAAAGTCAAATTCACATTTTGCATGGGGACAGTAATCTGCTGTTCATACTAATGTTGCAAAAATGTGGATATTCAAATCTGTGTTTGCAAAAAGGCTGCAGTTCATTCTTTTTGTCTGGTTTTGTTTTCCCACGGGGCTGTAGTCAAACACAGATGAACATTAAGCAAAGTGTACGCTTTGCATTTCTACTGGTACAATGGGAGGAAATAGAAACTGTAAGGGTGAAAAAAAAGCTGAACACAAAAGCTACTTCTGGTGGCTGAGCGCCTCTTGGTTTTTACAGTTCATGTGGATCATGGTATAAGCAATTGCAACATGGGCATAAAATGGTCTATGTCCTCCCACATCTGTTCGTTCTAGTCATTTACTCTGAAAAGGTGACATGCACACCCCAGGATTTGTATTGCATTCTTATTAATGCAAAAAGAGACATACTCTAATCTCTTCTCTTGACTAAGGTGCTGCTGTTGTTGTCCCTTTTCGACCGAAGCAGCTAGTCAAATTTTGGAGCCCTGGGAATGTTCCAGTTGGAAGTAGAAATTGATTAATTCTGGTATTCTTGATGCAGTCTTGTTTGTTTACATGGCTACACAAAGTCCTGTGTCTTTGGATGCAGAAGGAACCAAGAACAAAAGGAGCGGTTTCTTAGCTTGCGACCGCAAACCCCTTTAGGCAGCAGACCCCAGAGCTTCTTCTGGGTCACACTGGGCTCACAGGGTACTGCAGGGCTTCTTTGCTTTTTGCCTCTGCCTCTGTTTCTCTGTTCTGTCTGATCTTCTCCATTTCTGTGTGTTTTTTCACACCCCCCTGTGCATGCACATACACCTGGTCACAATACGCAATGGAACCACCTGCCCACATGATGCTCATTTCTGGGCAGGGTCTAACACTGCAATTAACTCCCACAGCAAGCCTCCGTCAGCTGATTCGGGCACATGGAGCTTGAACTGTGGGGCTGTAAAACTGGGGTGTAGATGTTTGGGGTTGGGCTGGAACCCGAGCTATGGGACCCTGCATGGAGGAGGGTCCCAGAGCCTGGGCTCCAGCCCAAGACCAAACGTCTACACCACATCTTTACAGCCCCACAGCTCAAGCCCCAGTATCCCAAGTCAGCTGACACAGGCCAGTGTAGACATCCTCTAATAGGCCTTCAGGGTGTTGGCTGTGTTAGTCTGTATCAGAAAAAATAACGAGGAGTCTTTGTGGTGCCTTTTAGAGACTAACTTGTTTTAGGTGTGGCCCTTAACCGTCTCTTACAACTAGGTTAAGTGAAGGATGTGTTCACCCATCAGTTTGAACAATGTTTTAACACAGCCCATAACAAGGTTTTACCCAGCTCATAACGCTACTTTATTAAAGGGATGGGAAAGTCTCATAACTTAACCTCCTGTGCATGAATGTTATGAGTGTGGCAGATGGGAATTACAGCATATTTTTTTTTTTGCTTAAATATGTGACACACTCAGTACGTCTGGCAGAAATTCACAAATTTTGTTTTCTTCCTATTTCATACCGTCCTCAAATTTTGATAAAATGGATATTTTCACTTCAGATGCATGCAGAATTTTTATACATATTTGGAGTAAAAAGCCACCAAGGTTTGGGGGTGGAAGAAGCTAATTTCTATTTAGAAATAAGCCAATGTTTGCTTTAAAAGGAGCTCATTTTCAGTAGATATTGACATGGTTTTTGCTATATACTTTTGCTAACCTTAGCAAAATTATCCATTTTCAAGTTTGGAATGAAATATGACAAATTTTGGGTTTTGAAGAAGTGACAAAGAGTCCTGTGGCACCTTAAAGACTAACTAAAGTATCAGAGCATAAGCTTTCATGGGCTAATACCCACTTCTGCAATTCCAGACTAACATGGCTACCCCTCTGATTTTTGGGTTTTGAGTGGTTTTCGATTTTGTTGTTAACATTTCACCTCTCTAATTCATCCTATTAATACCACTGCTGTGTTTTAATACAGTATGTTAGATATCAATAATTAATCTCTGTCTGACTCTTTATGTATCAACATGCAAGACTGTTAAACTACCATTCATGTTTTACATCTTGCTGTTCTGTAGTGTAATATGCAGTTGTTCAACTATATATTCTTACCTATATTTCTCTTTAAAGGCTAATGAATAGCTGACTGAATACCGCATGGCACATATATATTCACAAGGTAGTTTGTGATTAACTATATAAGAATAACATTTGGAACCATAACGAATATTTTTGATTATTTGCAATGCATTAAATAGCATTTTCACTGGAGTTGGTGGTCAGGGATAATCTTACTCTGTAGAGTCACATGTACATGGTTTTCCTGACATGACTGCAGCTAACATCCCTGTCTGGGGAAAGATTCCTGCAGCCAAATCCATAACTGGTCTAAACGATATGGCTCCATTTAAGGCAGTGGAGAGAACCCCAGAGAACCCTGCTCACTCAGAGTTTCTAAGGTTAGGCCAGTTGAGAACTAGGAAGATTGTTTAGTTTGCTGAGGTGTAATAAGTTAAGGAAATTTTCTCACATTATCATCATTGCTTTCTGCTCCCATTGTTGGATACAGCCACAGTAAATGGCAGAAACGGCTGTCTGGTTACCATTGAAAGCGGGGAATGAGAGATTTTATCCAGCCATCAGCTGCCTTGGTGCCCCAGTAGTAGCACTGTGCTTGCTGTGGATTTTGGGTCAAGAGTTCGAACTCTTTGGAGTATAATAGAGATTAGGTGCCTGAGGGGATGTGATGTCTCTACAGGTTGAGGCTTCTAACTGGGCTACTACACTGCGCCACTGGGTAGCATCCAGGCAGCACAGGTGGCCGATGGCTTTGCAGATGGCCGTGTATCTTGCCATCTTGGCATGAAAGCAGTCACTAGAAGGAAGAAGCTTTGCAGATGGCAGATGGAACTGAGGGGCATCCCAGAACTGAAGTGGAATAAAACTGGTTAAGCACTGGAATAAATTGCCTAGGGAGGTTGTGGAATCTCCATCATTGGGGATTTTTAAGAGCAAGTTGGACAAACACCCCTCGGGGTGGTCTAGATAATATTTAGTCCTGCCTTGAATGCAGGAGGCTGGACTAGATGACCTCTCGAGGTCCCTTCCAGTTCTATTATTCTATGAAAGCCCGTGCTCACTGGCCTGAGGGACTCTTGCCACATCAAAGGATGGAAAAATTCCTCAGAGGAACATGCAATTTGAATTACATGATCCACAAATGACAAACAGGCAAAGCTGTGAGAGAGCTGCCACAGAGAGTTTGTAGCGTCAGCCACAGTGGGCTTTCCACAGCAATACCTCCGATTGCATGATTAAAACAAAAGGACTGGGCCATAATCAGAATTACAAACCCATCAAGGAGTGTCCTGAATTCCTTGGTGGGGGGAGGGGAAGTCTGGTAATTAACTGCCAAAGAGTGATGGATTTTTCCACCCTGGCTGTCACAGTTGCTGTGGTAAATCATTTGTTATGGTTTATAATGGTGTAATCCTCGAGAAAATTGCTCATAACTGCAATTTGATGCTTGTTTATAATGCGTTACCCACCCTGAGCTCTGCCTCAGACCATTAACTAACAAAAGCTAGCTATAAACACTCAACAACTTGTTTCTCGGCAATTATTCCTGTCCCATTTAAACAGTTTCCCCTTCCTGCTCCCAGCAATGAGGCATACGGCGTGCTGTAGCGGGCTGTCCCTCAGCCTCCCCTTCTCTGGTACCAGCCAAAAGCAAGGAGGGCTGAACTGCCTGCCTGGGACAGCAAGGCTGGTCAGTGGGACGCAGCTCATCACCTTGACCCAAGCAGCTCCCAAATACACATACACACACACACACAGTGCGGTATTGCTGTTCACTTGTATTACAGTAGTGCTTAGAGACCCCCGGTGTTGATGGGGGCACTGTAACAGTCAGTCCCAAAAAAATTACCATCTCAAAACCGAACATATACAGAGGAATCAGAGGAGTGAAGCAACTTGCCCCAGGTCACTCCCAGAGCCGGGACTAGGCCATGGGTCTCCTGACTCCCAGCCTGTGTCCTGTCCAGTAGAGCACACACTCTCTCACGTGCTTTCCTACAACCACCAGGCTAGAGGGAGAGGGGCGAGTCCCGGTCCATAGGATACACGAGGCCATTTGCCGGGAGCTATGGGGCCACACACACATTGACTAGAGATGGGCTCAAGCTTCTAAGTTCAGATGTGGGTTTTGAAGAGCGAACCTACTTGTTTACGTTCACCAGAAATAACAGCCTGTAGTTTTGCCTTCCCCTTGCAACTTGTTAGGAGCGAGTGGGTGGCAGCTTGTTTCCTTGGCTGTGCTCTGGGCTCCCTTAAACTAAGAACAGTCAGTGTCGTCGGAAATGCCACATCAGGTCAAAGTTGATGTATGGCCCCAAGGGTATGGTGAAAGGTCAGCCGTGTAACAGTGAGGCAGATGTTGCTCTGCCTTTCACGAGCTCCTCTTCTTGCCCCAGTTTAGCTGGGACAGAGGGGGCGGATGGGCCCAGAAAGAAGAGGAAGCAAATGAGTGCCGAGTGCCAAGAAAAACATGAGGGATAGGAGCTACAAGGAGCTGACCTGAGCCAAAGTAAATCCTCAGTGAGAGAGAAGGAGAAGGTGGAAGCCAGAATCAGTCATGAGACACTTAAAACCTAGAGCCCTGGGCTCAGATCTTCTGTTCCAAACCAGGTGGAGATGCCCATGTGCAGAGGGACTCTCCATCTGTATAGACCTGGAGGAAGCAGAGTAGCTGCCTTCTGCCCCGCCCCCAGCCCTGGCACAGGGGGTGTGTAAAGGGGCATGTTGGGACTGAGTGTGGCAAAGCTGAGCCCCGCTATGTCTGATGCCCTGGCATAAGGGACCATACGCTACCAGCATAGGTTAGATCAGGACTTCTGCTGGGGCCAGATGGCTGTGAGCGACCATCCCTGCCCTGCAAGCACAGCTCGAATGTAATTGAGAATCGGGGACTCCACCTGTAATTGCTGCATGGTCCACAGAGCAAAACCATTGCCTTGCTCCTGCTATGGAGCAGCATTTGCAGGAATTGTTCTAACAAAACAATCCATGAAATTGCTGCAAAGCACCGTGTCTAGCTCATAGCCTGACCACTAACCACTAACGTTCTCCATATGCATGTACAGTGCATCTGATACTCGCTAGGGAACACAGATTAAGGGCTCCTCTAGCTAAATTAATTGAGAAGATAAATACATGGACGAACCTATTCCCATTCTCTGTGCTGCTGTGTGAATACACAGCTGGAGCACACAAAAACCAGATCTCTGGTGTAGGGGCAGCCTCCACAAATGTTGCTGTGATCTGTGATAAGTAGGTTTAGGGGAATGTGTAAACTGACGTCAGCTTTGCAAACTGTTATTACAGTGACTAGTTAAGTGGGGAAGTGCAACAAAGCTTTCTTTGGAAACATATTACAGAAGGATATGGCTATCTGTGGCCTGATCCAAAGCCTGTTCAAGTCAGTGGGAGAATTGCTTTAAGCCCCTGATGCATGAAAATGTTGGAGAGGTCTTTACTAGAAAAGTCATCACGTTTCATCACTGTTAGATGGTTGGGCTATTGCTGAGTTTGCTATTATTTAATGTGGCATTTGAGGTGCAAACCTGAGTAACTCTTACAGGGGGGAAGGGGGCTGCTGGATAATTTGGCTATTCTCTCAACTGTCATCATAGACTGAGCTCACAGATGAAGACTGAAACTTAAACAAACCTCTTATTAACTACATGGAGTCACTCCCTCCCAAACACCTTCAGCCCGATTCTGCTGAGCCCAGGGCATGAGATAACAGACCAGCCTAACACAGGCCGCTGCCACCCAAAAGCCTCTAGCTCCCTTTGAGCACTCTGAAGAAAAACAGCTTTAGAAATGACCAGTTCTTCAGCATCTGTTGTTTGTTGGGTGGGGTGAGGAAGCCCTTTAACCCTTTCCTGGTGATTTCAGTTTCCTTTTTTAGCTGCTAATTCTGCTTCTCTTACTCACCGTGGGACTACTCATGTAAGTGAAGTGCACAGAATTTGACTCTAACTGGCTTGTTACGATGTCCCATAGCATAAACACAGTGGCTGATATTACTCAGCAACGAAACAGTCCCAACAGTCAGTGGGTGGTTTTAAGCAAAAAACAAAAAACAACACCTCTTAGATAATAGATACCAGTTTTGCCAGGCTTCCCGAAACAAACCCTTGCGGCTGCTAGAGAAGTAGCAGTGCACAAGAGTTCCCATGAACTGTGCATAACCCTGAAAGATATTGATAAACAAAACAAAAAACAAAACGAAAGAGGCCAAACTCTAAAGTCTTTACTTGGTCTTTACTCAGGAAGGTTGTTCGAGTGAGAACGTCAGGGTGGGGCTGAAGATGTTTAAAACCACTTGTAAAGCTTGGAAGGAAAAGAAACTTGCCGCAGCTGAAAAGCCAAGGGAACAGTGATTTTACTTTTAGTATCGTTGCCGTTCTGCCAGAAAGGCCAGTAGCCTTTTCTATACATCAGAACAACTTTAGCATGCAACCTCTGGTAAGCTTCACTGCTAAACTGCACAAGCATTATGGTAACAGTCCGTGAAATCCTACACACAGGAATTTAACCAGGGTTAGGCTTGCCTAAAACCTTTTTAAAGAGATATCCCTGTGGTAGCATGCTTACCTTTTAGTTGGGAGATTCTGGGTTCATGTCTCATGCGGGGACTCTGGCTTGCAGCCAATGCTGACAGCCTGGGGACTGTTATTCATAGGATAAGGCATTGAAGAGAGATCTCTGGGGCCTCTCTCTAGTAAGTGTCCAAATGGATGTTAGTGTTCTTGAAGGGACCTCAAGAGGTCATATAGTCCAGTCGCCTGCACTCAAGGCAGGACTAAAAATTATCTAGACCATCTCTGACAGGTGTTTGTCCAAACTACTCTTAAAAATCCCCAATGATGGAAATTCCACCACTTCCCAAGGCAATTTATTCCAGTGCTTAACCACTCTGACAGGAAGTTTTTCCTAATGTCCAACCTAAACCATCTTTGCTGCAGTTTAAGCCCATTGCTTCTTGGTCTATCATCAGATTTTAAGAACAAGAATTTTTCTCCCTCCTCCTTGTAACAACCTTTTATGTGCTTGAAAAACTGTTATCATGTCCCCTCTCAGTCCTCTATTCTCAAGACTAAACAAACCCCATTTTTTCAATCTTCCCTGATAGGTCATGTTTTCTAGACCCTTAATCATTTTGGTTGCTCTTCTCTGGACTTTCTCCGGTTTGTCCACATCTTTCCTGAAATGTGGCACCCAGAACTGGACACAATATTCCAGTTGTGTCCTAACCAGCATGGACTAGAGCGGAAGAAACAATGAGGAGTCCTTGTGGCACTTCTTTTGTCTTGCTTACAATACTCCTGCTAAAACATCCACGAATGATGTTTGCCTTTTTTGCAACAGTGTTACACTGTTGACTTATATTTAGGTTGTGATCCACTATGACCCCCATATCCCTTTCCGCAGTATTCCTTCCTAGGTAGCCATTTCCCATTTTGTATGTGTGCAACTGATTGTTCCTTTCTAGATGGAGCTCTTTGCATTTGTCCTTATTCAATTTCATCTTATTTACTTCAGACCATTTCTCCAGTTCGTTCAGATCATATTGAATGTTAATCCAAAGTAGTGCAATCCCTCCCAGTTTGGTATCATCCGCAAACTTTACAAGTGTACTCACTATGCCATGATCTAAATCACTGATGAAGATATTGAACAGAACCAGACCCAGATCGATCCCTGTGGGACCCCACTCGTTATGCTCTTCCAGCATGACTGTGAACCACTGAGAACTACTCTCTGGGACCAATTTTCCTGCCGGTTATGTACCCGCCTTATAGTAGCTCCATCGTATTTGGTGGGAAAGGCTTGTTTGCGTAGGTGGTGTAGGCTCATGTAGAAAATGTGTGTTTGTCACATGTGTAATGCTGTTCTATGTCCGGCTTATTGCAGAGGTTAGCATGCGCATAGGCTATGCTAGGAAAGGAGCCACTTGTCTGCCACACTGGGAACTTAAGGTGTAGACCCATCACTACTTTATATCTGGAATGCATGCCACAAATCGCACCCACATTTCACCACAAATAGCATTACAGTCCGTGTCTCATAAGATGTTTCCGTCCTCACTAAAGCATTTTCTCTATTCTCCCCGCTCCAACATTTGACAGGATTGCATTCCACCCAAGTAATTGATACATGGGGTTTATGTTAACCTTGTCTTAAGAATTTTGTGACGGCTGAGATTATTTCCCCCCCAACGCCAAACCAGCAAAAAGAACCACAATAAAGCTCACAGAGAGGATGGGAACAAGAGTGAATCTGCAGGAATGGCTTTAAAATTCTTCATTTACTCTCAGCTTTTCTCCTATCTTCTTGACATGGAGACAGATTTGACATTTCTGATTTACAATGATAACAGTAAGCAAGTACAGCAGGTTTGCAGGGAGTGGAGATAATTCTGACTGTAAAGTAACAGCTAGCTTTTGTACAAAGGGACAAGTTAATTGGGCAGATGTTCTGAAATCAAAGTAAAACACCAAGTCCTCCTTTCTTGTCTGTTCTGTTGAATTGTCTTTAGCCCATGCAGCGCTATCTTGGTACTAAACTTTTTGTGTTTATAACAAAAGGAAACCTTTTTCTTTCCCCGATCTCGATCCTCATTCTGTCTGTGAGACTGCAATGATGAGAATCCCTATAAATTCTCAAAGGCAAACTAAGCGTGTCATCCTTTTGCAGTGCACACAGCTGCCCTAAAAGCTGTTGTCTCCTAGAGAGGTCAACTGCCTGCTAGGTACAGTGGCTAAAGACCAGAAATTATCAGCATATTTAATTCCAGACAGGCTTTGGGGTTAAATCAGGGTGCCAGCATGTCTAGCATGCTGTTGTAGGTCCTCTGGTTGTATTGCCAAGACATTCAATGCCTGGAAACATTTGCAAACAATGGCCTCCAACAAAGGAACTGTGGCTGCTAAAAAGAAGCTTACAAACCATGACTGACGTCAGCTGAAATGGATAGTGACCAAAGGCAGGCATCTGTCTGGAGTAGCACTCATCACTAGAGAATCTGTAGTCAGATACTCATGTGTGTGTCGCACATGTTTTGGGTGTGTCTAATTTATTTTCCTCTTAAATTCAGTGATAAACTAGAATTATAGGATTTGTTATGAGATTTGTTATGAGATTTAGGTTATACAAAAATTCAGCATGCTTTGTCTTTTATAAAGGAAAACAGAACTGTGACATATGGCCTGATATTAAAGAATCATTTTTCTTGATGCAAAATTGCTTAGTTCCAAAATAATTCTCGTATGGAACTTTGAACATATAGGGCCTGATTTTTTAAAAGGATCGACTCAGCTTCTAATTTTACAAGTGTAAAATTGCAACTGCAAAGCATTGTGTCCACAAATCATACCATTGCACGTTGGAATACCCGATTTCCTATGGTTTACCCTCTGCAGTTAATTGTGGGTACAAATTTGCAGACAATTATTTGCAGGAGAGAAATTGCACTCAAAAAGCTGAAGGCTATTTCTGAAAATATGGCCCCAGGGAAACATAATTGGAACGTTTAACCTATATGATGTTGACCCATGTAATTTGATGCAATTTTCAACTATGAGATTAGTGCTGGTTAGCATGGTAATACACTGTACTTTCCATTCCATGCGTCTTCGAAGCAATACAGCCTAACCACCCCGATGAACAGAGAAGTGTAAAAGGTGCATTTTAAAGCAAGGTTGTTGCTTATCTCAATTTCTAGGTCTCAGCATTGCACAGTTAGACAGTCTCAGTGTGTGTTGCAAAACTCAGAAGGGTTCCTCCATATAAGCAGATAGTATTATTCTATAAGTGCAGAACCTCCACATGCTTTTCAAGTTGATATATGGCCTTGGTTATCTAGAGTAGCACTGAGAGTTCTTGAGGCTTATGTCACAATATAGAACCTTCGGGGGGTGGGGGGGCGCAGAGGATGTATGAAGGTAGTCTTTGATGACTGTGGAAAAATTGCCAGATAGTGACAGCTCTGGAAACTGGAGTCCTGTGTTTATCTCTGCGTAGGGTACAACACAGAAAGAAGCAGTGCCAGCATCCCCGCTCGTTTCACTGACATGTCTCCGCCCTGACATGAAGGGACGAAAAAGGCTCTATTCTCGCCAAATCCTTGACATCTCTGCTGAGATTACCAAGAAATGTTGGTTTGTGGGTTGGAGACACCTGTTTCCTGGGAGCTGTATTGAGACCTACAAACTAATTCCACACTGGACACTGAAAACAGGAGTTTCATATTCTTTACCATGTCTGCATTCAGGGTGACATTCTCCCAGGGAGAGGGCCAGCACAAAGACTATGGACCTTTTAAACTTAAGCTGGGCACAGGTCTAATGCTAGCGCTCCCTCCCCTCACCCCCGCCCCGGTGCTAAATTTCACCCTAATGGTTTTGCATCATGCAGGTGTTATTTTCATTGACTTAATGCAACTGAACACGAAAATCTTGTAAGCAAAATCACTGTATTGATGATTAATTGAATTATTTTGCTTGCAAAGATACTTAATCCTGGCTCAACGGGAGGGAATGGACAAGCTGACCTCTTGAGGTCTCATCCAGCCCTACCTTTCTAGGGGCTTGTCTTCACTAGCGCGGGAAGAGATTGATCTTATGGTGATCGATTTATCGCGTCTCGTCAAGACGCAATAAATTGATCACCAGCGGCGCCCCCGTCAACTCCGTAATTCCAGCTCGCCAAAAGGCGCAAGCCGGAGTCAACGGGGGAGCGCGCCACCGACCGCCGCTGCCGTGAGGACGACAGGTAAGTCGGCTGTAGGTACGCCGATTTCAGCTACATCATTAACGTAGCTGAAATTGCATATCTACAGTCGATCCCCCGCCCTAGTGAGGACCAGCCCTATGAGTCAGTGAACACTGTACATATGGTTTACATACGTGTCTGTTTTACCTACAGCATGTCATTTATTTTCACAGGGCCGCCACGTCAAGACAGGACAACTAGCGGCAATCAAGGTTATGAATGTTACTGAGGTGAGTAAGCATCTGTGGAAAAAACAGTTGTCTGGATATAAGCAAAAAGGGCATATAAAACAACCAGCCAGATCACTATGGAGTTAGATAACTTATCGGAGATGATCTGCTTGCATAAGTACCGCTTGCTGGGAATTGGGTTTCTTTCCCTAACGTGCTGAGGATGGTTGTGTGATCAAGTTTCTTTGTTTTCAATCCTATTTATACAATGGGGGCAAAGCAATCAGGGCCAGTGGTTCTGTATATTTTTGCTAGTCTATAATGATGAAGAAAAGAATTTTCTTCCTGCTTATTGCTTGTTGATTATCTGTTTCCAGAGATAGCAAATAGAAGATTTCCTGTAACTCTGTGCTGCCCCTGCTGTGTTTCATCACATCCTTTCCCCTCAAACGCCAGATATTCCTCCGTGCAATAGAAAAATCTAGGGCATTGTAGTCACACTGACAGCAGGCAGGAAAGAACATGTTAGAGTTGCAAATGTTGCTTTTTTTTATCAGATAGATGAGAGAAGGAGACAGTTTAATTGGCACAGTCCTTGCTCACATCTATAAAGTGGTGTCAGAGTTAGAACATAGTGTCACAGAATTTGCTAAGCATTGATTTTTTGTTCCTTTTCTGATCAGCGCAGCTGGTTTTATAGTACAGCAACTTGCCACCACAAGACAATATTAGCATGAAAGGCCAAAAAACTTTCCTCCCTAGAGTTTACTGCAGTTCAGTTCTTGCGCATTATGGACCTGATTCTCATTTACACGAAAGGACTTTCTGCATATGAAAATTAATCCGGAATAAGGTAGGGTGTGCATTTAAAGCACAATATCTATATAATAATGCCATGTGTGAACACTCTTATTTTCGACTAGAAATTCCTTTTTCTGGTTTAGCATAATCCACTTCCAAAATGGATAAAGATACTAAAGATAAAGAAAAAGGCATTCTTATTCCAAAATAGTAGGCCTGGTCTATAGTTAAAACATGTACTGCCATAACTATGTCAGTTATGGGTGTAGATTTTTACCAACCTAACTGAGCCAGTATAATCCCTAGTGTAGACACATTTATACAGGCATCAAAGTGGTTTTCCTAATATAGTTTTTATCTCTTGGGAAACTGGTGTAAACTATGGAGACAGAAGCACTTTTTTGCTGATATAAACTGAGTCTACACTGGGGAGGAAGGGAGGGTTGCTGTTATTGCTATACCGGTATTGTGATGCTAGCAAAACTTTTCTAGTGTAGACAAGGCCTAAGAGTAGTCTCATGTGGAGTTATTGCAGCATAGCTATTCCAGAAGTTATTCCAGAATAACTCCATATGCAGACAAGGCCTAAATTCCTTGTATGCCATGCTGGCCGCGTACAGATGCTATAGCAACGGATGACAGGTTAAACTCTAAGGCCTGGTCTACACCTAAAACTTAGGTCAACCTAGCTACATCACTTAGGGCTGTGAAAAATGTCATACCCTGTGCAACATAGTTAGGTTGACCTAACCCCCCACTGTGGATGTAGCTAGGTCAAATGGAAGAATTCTTCCATTGACTTAACTGCCGCCTCTGGGAGAGGTGGATTTACAACAGAGATGGAAAAAACCCTTCCATCATGTGATAAGTGTCTACATTACCATGCTACAACAGCATAGCTTCAATGATGCACCTGTGCTGCTGTATGGTGTAGACATATCCTAAGAAAAGGAAGACTTAAAGCAGGATTCAGTATAGTGTAACTCACACCCACTTTAGGGCCCTTTTACACTGCCAGGGAAGTACGAATGGGCCTTAGTATGAATAAAACCCAGGCTCTATACCTTTATAAAATATACTTGTGTACCTATATATGGTCAAACTACTAAGGTTTTGCTTTTCTGTCTGTGGAGAGGGTACATTTTTGAAGAGATTGGACCAGTAAAGTGCTGGGACATTGCTTCAAGCTCTGTGGGTACAGGCCTAGCCTTCTATATTATGTTGTAGAAATGAGTCACCAAAGAGGAAAGGTTTTTGGGGAGTGGTGGGGGTTGAATTTGTGGTGGGGTGTGAACCCAAATCAGACTCCCAGATCTGTGCACCTTCAAGAAACAGATCAAGTGGGAAGGGGTTACCAGAGACCCAGAGCTGACACAATGGCACAGAGCTCCTATATGGATAGCTTTTGCCTCCCACTGAACCTCAGGGATCCACAGGGGACGGGGATTGTCCCTGTGGCCTGATCCAGGGGCAGGAGATAGAGACCACACAGGGAGTATCAATGTGAAAGGTGGAGGCAGGGAACTTTACAAAGATCTCCTGCCCTGTGCTGCACGCAATTTGATATTCTCCATGTTTAAATAACAGCATAGAGTGTGCGCTAGTACACTGTTGGAAACCAAACTTAAATGAAAGATAAGATAACCCAGAGGCCCAGATTCGCTGATTCACATCAGTATCTGTGCAAACACGAAGTAGCCATAAACTTGCTTCATTGGCTGGTTAATCCTGGTTTACAGCTGCTTTGCATCACCGTAGCAGCACGGAGCAGCTGCGGTGTATTGATGGTATCTGACCCACTATTTGGGGAGCTGAATAGCTTCTTTACACGCTGAGGATTTACCAGTAACAGATCTGGTTGGGTTTCGTTTGACTCATTCCACACACAATTGATTGTGTCTTTTTAAGAATTCTGCAGCGCTTCAAGGCAAAATCTTTAGAGCTGGTGTAACCCCTTCTGGGGTTTTCCCTGGTGCTCTCCCCTCTAAGCCCTGCTTAGTATAAGAGCTCTTATGAGTTCATAGCTTGTTGCAGTAGAATGGCAAGCAGTTTTATTGATTTCAGCTGTGAAAAGGTAAACTGACAAGTTTCCAGGGATTAGGGTGACAGCCTGGTGCTTAGGAGATCAAGTCTGCTCTGCCACAGGCTTCCTGTGTGACCTTGGACATGTCACGTATGCCCAGATCCACAAAGGTATGGAGGTGTCTAACTCCCTTTGATTTCAATAGGAGTTAAATACCCTTATGGATCTAAGGCGGGATTCTCAAACTGGGGGTCAGGCCCCTTCAGGGGATCACGAGGTTATTACATGAGGGGGTTGTGCATTGTCAGGCTCCACCCAAAGCCTGCTTTGCCTCCAGTATTTATAATGGTGTTTGTTTTTAATTTATAATGGGGGTTGCACTCAGAGGCTTGCTGTGTGAAATGGGTCGCTAGTATGATCGTTTGAGAACAACTGATGTAAGCTTTAATCTTTCTGGCTCTTGATTTTCCATGTTTAAAAAGGGGTTAATAGTTCTTTCCTAACTCACAGGGATGTTGTGAGGTTAAGTGAGCTGCTCATATACTACAGTAACAGGAAGCCATAGAAGTATTATAGATTGAACTACTTTCATTCTCCAAGAATTCGGTGTAATAAAATTGGTTGCCCACAAAGGTTCGGTGTTTCTCACACAATGTTAATGGGATGGAATTATTTTCTATTCCTTTGGGCTTGAAAAACTGGTTTGAAACATGAAATAAAGTCTTAAAAATATCAAAATGCATCCCCTCCAATATATTGAATAGTCACCACATCCGAGGGCACACTCCCAGGGAGGTCGACTTATAATCACATTCATAATAGAGTGATGTGAACGAAGAGCTTCCTAGCTGTCCTGCACAAGCCTCCATCGTTCTTGCCTTTGCTTGTTCAGTTCTGAGGACTGTGGCAACTTTAGAGCCGAGTAAATCTGTTCTCTCTCCAGCGTGCGCCGCGAGATTCGGAGGCGCTCTCTTATGATAGCAGCAGGATGCTGTGGTCAGGGTGGGATCATCTGGACATCTGTCAGGAAGTGCTGCAGTGTCATGTTACAGGGAGGGGTGTGGGAGCTTTAAATGGCTACATGAGAGCTGAGGGTAATGTGTGCTTCTGTGCCACTTTACACAGGCGCTGCTTCCTGTTATCTCATCCTGCCTAGCAAACAAAGTGTTTGCAAAGAGATCATATTCTTGCTGAATTACTCTCCCTGTGGATCTGTGCCTAGGGAGGGAGCAGCAGGGTGACCCTCTGAATCTCTTGCTTTCTGTCTTTCCAGTTATCTAAGTGCTGTTTATTTAAATGAAAAACCAAAAATGGTGCCATAACAGTCGTAAGGGAGTCTCCTGGCAGTGGGTGTATCAGCCTCATCTTGTTTCCTCTTGAGGTTGGAGGTGTGTGCTGCTGCTACCTACCAGATAGGGCCACATTCTCAAAAATAGCCTTTGAACATGAGCCTGTAATTTTGTGCATGCAACCATCTGTGCCCAGAAATAACTCGGTTTGTGTGGGGGAAACAGCCGTGGCGCCTGTGCACCCGACAGCGACTTTTATTTCTTTGCCAGCAACATTTACGAGCAGATTTCAAGGCCCTTTGGAAATGTGGCCCATAGTAGTATTAAACAGGAGAAGATCAGGACTGGAATTGTGAGCATCTGGATGTATCCAACCATTCAGGCTATTCCCTCTCCTTTTCCCTGACCCGCATCTACTGCAGGGCCTTATATCATCCCTGTTGCTATCGTATCTGAACATCTCACAGTCTTTCTTATATTTATCCTCACAATGCCCCTGTAAGGGATGGAAGTGCTGTTGTCCCCATTTTACAGATGGGAAACAGGCACGGAGACAGCAGGTAACTGGCCCAATGTCATACAGGAAGCATGTAGCAGAGCAAAGAACTAAATCAGGTCTCCCAACTCCCAGACCAGCGTCCTATGTCCAGAACCATTTACCCTCTGATCTTCCACTGACATCTCCTACCACTTTCCAGTAACCAGCTTCATGCAATATCTCTGCTCCCAAACTGACACCACCATTTTGTCTTTTTACCTTTAGAAGACCTGCCCGTTGTGCAGTTCACACACCTTGTCTCTGCAGAGGCAGAGTAGTTTAGATTGCAAGATTTGTTCAGCAGTGGGTGGGTCTCAACAGAGAAGCCTTTGTCTCGTCACTAGAACATCTGAGCAACATACCATAGTATCTGAGCATCATCAGAGATACTGGGGTCTGGCATAAGGACATCTGAAGGCAGTGTGGGGGTGAAGGAAAATCGGGAATGGCAAGGAGGGTGATTGCAAGGATTCTGGGAAGCTAATAAGGGCAAAAGATGGATCTAGGGGTCATACTAGCTGGTTATAGGAATAACACATACCTACTTACATACATACATATATGGCCTCCATTACACTAATGCACTTCACAAACAGACATTTATGTACATTCTCAATGCCCCAGTTAGGTAGGGAGGGATTATTATGTCCATTTTACAGATAGGAAAAGAGAGACACAGTGACTTTGCCCAGTGTCTCCCAGGAAGTCGGTGGATGAACCAGGATTTGAACTCAAATCTCTCAAGTCCCAGTCCTGCATTCCCTAATGCGGAGAAGAAGGGTGGGGTGGGAGGGAGGCGGGGGATTCATCACCTCACAGAAGTCTGTAACTGGAGTAGCTGGAGTATGGGTGAGCATACAGTTTATTCTGCCCATCTTCAGTTATAACCACATACCTGTGTGTCTTAGTTATTTTGAAAGAAACATCCATGTCTCAGAGGAGTATCTGGGACCCTGCAGAAAACATTTAACGCACTTTTTAAAACAAAACTGGGCTTGCTTAAATACAGCAACCAGCAAACAAACCTGGACACCATAAAAGTTCTGAAGGAAAGAGACAGCAATGAAAAAGAGGCAGGAATGCACCAGCTCAAAGAGAAGAGCTAGCACAAGCCTGTGAATCACGGGGGGATTCTGGGAAACTCATCTAGCTGGGGAGCTCCAGAGGCTGAGGCCGAAAGGATTGAGTCCCTGAGGGGAGAGAAGGCCACAGAGTTCAAGGCCTCTAGGGACTACCAGCTAATCTAACCTATCCCAGGCCACTAAACACCACCCAACCATCTCACCCCCAAAACCCACCACCAGAGTGAGACCAAAGTATTCCAGTCCCCAGGAGTCTAAACTGTTTTGCGCCATTGGCGAAGAACAACATGGGCTGAGGTGCACCAATGCCCAACACATTGGCAAGGGCAGCGAGATATGTGAGATATGCCCAGATGATCGTGGCAAGTGACTGGCACCCCATCCTGCAGAGGAAGGTGATAAAAGCCCCAAAGTCCATGCCAATCTGACTGGGGGGAAAATTCCTCCCTGTCCCCATCTTTGCCCAGGATTAATTCAGGCTTTGAAAATGCATTTTGCTATATGTATGTATCTGAACAGATCATTTGGAAGGCCAGGCCAGATTTATCTCTGACTTCCCTCCTCATCCACCCATTTCCATCCCTATGTCAGTGCTGACTAGAAACTCACATGGAAGCAAAGCTCCTGCTCCCTAGTAGAATCCTTCTGAATGCTAGGAAGGAACTTGTAATGGGTAGGGATGGGAAGGTCCTGCTCCCATTAGCCAACTGAGCTGGCCAGTTTCTCACTCCCAGCTGATTGCGGAATGCTCCCTCCCTTACTGCCACATGGCTCAAAATGGTGGCCAGGCCTGGAGAGTGAAATATGACCCTCTGGGGTTGGGCAGCAAATGCTCTAGTGTGTGCTGGCTGAGTGCCGCTGTGAGGAATTCTGCTTGAGTCATCTAGAATTTCTCCTGGTTGCTGTCCCAGCTATGCCCAGCTCCTCTTCACCTTCTTTAATTACGCTGGATAGTACCTAGACCACAATCAAGCCCAGAGTTCAGAGTTCTCCCTTTCCTCTTCCTTGCAAATATAAGTCAGATGAAGTAGTTGGGGTACTGTATGCAACATGAGAGCCATGTGTTCAGCAGGGGTGGCTGTTTTAATACTTCAGAGTTGATTTTGCTTTGAGTGGAGCCATTTTACCCTTCACGTTTCCTCAAGCTTAAGACAATTATTTTTTCTGAATGTATGGTCTGGCAAAATGTCTCCTCTGCATTAATGTCATTGGGTAACCACACGGCCACTGTGTGTCTATTGGGAATGCTTTTTTGGTGTTTTATACTAGGAGATGACCCACTTCTAGGGCTTCTTGTGGTGTTTTGGCTCCAGCCTATCACGCCTCCATGAGTCTCATCCCTCCTCACCATACAGCCGGTATAGGACAATGTCCGTGTTTTTCAAAACATTCTTGCTGACCGTTAGTGGAATGCTTTAATGGCAAGGCTACTGGAAAATTGTGGGAAAGGGCAGAAAAGTGTCCTGCAAGCCATTTTACTCTTCCAACGGACCATTTTTTTCATCAGCTGCTAAGTGCCAGGATATTTTGCAACTAAAGGTAAACTAATTATCAGCCTTGTTTGTTTCCTTTTAGCCGATACAGACAGACAGTTCCTCAGCACAGTGAATGTGTAGCTGCGGTGTTCTAATAATGGCAAATCAGATAGCTAAATCCACATGCACTTAGTTTGGAACCATGTACCATCTCTTGAGGCTGCTAATACAGACAGCTGAGTCCATAAAGAAGTCTGTCAGTCAGAGACAGTAACATCCCAGCTGGCTAGTTATAAAGAGCCTGGATTCTCCATTGGATCAGAGATCTCCATTCTCAAAGAAGGATAATCTCATGGAGGATGCCACTAGATGCTATCAATGACATTACTTCTAATTCATGATAGTGGTGTTGTTTATTTGTGTTGCGGTAGCACCCCGAAATCCCAGCCAGAGATCAGAACCCCATTGTGCTAGGCACTGTACAAACACAGAATAAAAGATGGCCTCTGCCTCAGGGTTTACAAACTAAATATAAGACCAGAGACAACAGGTAGATACAACAGGCAAACACGCGAGCACATGGGTACAATACCCCTCAACATGATAGGCAGTGGTTTCTGTATTCCACATGTCTGACTGTTGTCCAGTTTTCTGTAGATAGCTCTACACTCTACTGGACTAACTCCAAGGTGAAGAGAAAAGAACAGAGTTCTAATCCTGGCTTGGCCTCTGAACTGCTTTGTGGTTTTGGGCAAGTCACTTCCCCTTCTTGGTTTTAATTTCCCCAGCAGCAGTACGAGGAGGATAATCAATTCCTGGGGGGTATCAGGAGGATGGATTAGTTGATGTATGTACTATGCTATAAAATGTGGAAAGCCCTATTTAAATATGAAATGTTAGTAGTAACATTCTTCACTTAAATCTGGTTAATTCTTCCATGATTAAATGACTACATATGCAACCCACTGATGAGTGAGTTACAGGTCTCCATTTGTTCCCAGTCCACACAAGATATGGGTCTATTACGGCTGCAATTGAACAGGTGCAGCTGTTTAGCTCAGGCTGTAACAGCTCGTGATTTAGCTGCCAGGTTCAATCCCTGGTGTGTCCGTCTTCATTCTTCTGTTTAAGAGGTTGCTCCTGTGACTGTAGGAGAGCCTAGCCCTCAATTTCAAAGAACAGAGGGTTATGAGAATAATGCAGTGATCAATACATTATCATCTTTACTGTGTTTTGTGCTCTCTCTCTCTCTCTCGCTGCAGAATGAGGAGGAAGAAATCAAACTGGAAATAAATATGTTAAAGAAATATTCTCATCACCGGAATATTGCGACGTATTATGGAGCATTTGTGAAGCAGAGCCCTGCAGGTCAGGATGATCAGCTCTGGGTAAGTGTTGAATCCCATCTGTGTTCATCACATTTCCCTGGGAGAGCAAATCTTCCTTGGGAGCTCCAGTGTGCTTAGCCCTGAGTCTAACTCAGTGATCCAGCTTTTTGCTTTGAGGATCACTTTGCAAGAGAGAGACTTTCTGCTTACCTGTGTGCCACACTTATGATTGAGAAGTGAATTGGAGAAGGAGCACAAGTGGGACTTGGTACATTTTGTGGTGACATGGTTCCTGCAAGACTCCTAGGTAGTCAAAATACAAAATAGTTTTGCAGATAAATTCCCTTTTTTCCAAAACACAGAATTCCATTTTTCCCCTATGAAAATGTAAATTGAAAGATCATGTTTTCAGTTTTCCTGGTTTTGATTTCATTTGTTCCTTTTAGGTCTTTCCCCCCTTTGCGCCTCTTTTTCTTGTTTCTTTTCCTCCCCCTTTTTCCAGTGGCAAAATGGAAAAAGCAAAAAGGGGAGTTAAAAATGGGGAGAAGAAGGAAAAATAAATATCAAAAACATTCAGTAAAAATATTTGTGATCATTTTTTCCAGAATCATTTCTTTCTGAAACATTTGAAATGAAAACATTTTCTGAATGTTCTCAGAATCCTCCCACTGCCCTGCAATTTTATAGCCAGCTCTAGTAAGGAAAGACGTGCCCACCGAACCGTAATAAGTGAGTGGCATTGCTGGATTGATTTACTCCAGCAGCAAAGTAAAGTGAAAATTTACTCCACTTGCAATCCTTGGAGGTTGCATTCAGCACCACCTATTTATAGTTAAGCCTAACCGTGTTAGATCAGAACTTGCCCAGTGTATTTAAATGGGGATTGCGTTGAGGATGTATACTGTGTTTGTCTCTCTGCAGTTGGTGATGGAATACTGTGGAGCTGGCTCTGTAACAGATTTGGTAAAGAAGACAAAAGGTAACTGTTTCAAGGAGGACTGGATTGCGTATATCTGCAGAGAGGTTCTCAGGGTGAGTCTTGCTAACAGAGTTTGCTCGTTGCCACTTGACAATGTGAAGAGTTTCCTGTAATAACTATAAGATGTGGCACCAGGGCTTTGGTGTCAATAAAAGAGGATGTCCCAAGTTACTTCCTGGGCCCAATCTTCATTCTTTGCTACTTATTTCTCCTAGATAGTACAGAAACCAAACCAATTTCTCGTTGTTTTTTTTTGTGAAAGCAATACACATACAAGCCTGGTGTGACAGAGTTAGACCAGAAGGGTATAGGAGAGTGCTGGAAGGCAGGTATATCAGCCTCAGGATGTGCAGGTCCCTGTTCCCTGGATAGCCAAACAAAGGCTACTCCAGGCCAATCAGGAAGCTTCTAGAAAGGAGTAGAAACAGCTAGCCTGATTGGGACACCTGAAGCCAATCAGGCACTGGCTGAAACCAGATAAAAACCTCCCAGTTAGTCAGGTGGGCTGTGGGTGTCAGGAGCTGTGGGAGGAAGTTATGCTGTTGGTGAGACTGAGTGGTGGACAACATATCATACGCAAGGAAGGAGGCCCTGAGGTAAGGGTGAAGTGGAGTTTGAAGAAGTGGGGACTGCTGTGGGGAAGTAGCCCAGGGAATTGTATTGTGTTTTGTGGATAAAAGGTCAGCCATCTTAGCTGATACTATTAGGGTTCCTGGGCTGGAGCCTGGAGTAGAGGGTGGGCCCGGGCTCCCCCCTTTTCTGCCTCCCTTAATTAGTTACTGAGAAAGGGAGGTCACTCTGGGCCTAGATGAGTTTCTGAGGCCCCTAAATCTGCCAGGAAGCGCAGGACTCACGAATACAGACTCGGAACTTTGTCACACTGGTAGCAAGGGTTACATGGCAAGCCAGACTAAAAAGATCCAAGCCCATTAGCGAGATATTGATCTATCATCATTACCTTGGAGTTTTACCCATTTTTAAATAATAGAAAGATAAGCACGTATTATGGGAACTGTCATTCAAATGACATATGTTAAAATGATGTATTAGGGCTTCAAAAGCTCAAGTCTTTTATTTGTTTAGGGACAGATATGGGTGGTCTGTTCGACTGAACATCAAATAGACCACTTGGATTTGGGAGTCAACTGCAGAGTTGCATAGATACCAAATCTATGAGTCACTAGAGGCATCTGTTCTCTTGTTGGGAATTACTCTGTCCCACGAATGGGGTAGCTCCCCGGATCACTTGGAAATGTTGTTGTCGGGAACCTCAGGTTGCTGTCATTACCAGGGCCCACCACGACCTGCATTCTGCCTCCATGCGGGGACATGAAAGGCCACGTTTTCAATGGAGGCATAAAAACCTCTCATCTGTCCATGGCAAATGGGTAACTGACTGAGACAGGCATGTATGTAGTTACTCATTGTTCAAGTGCAAAGGCGGATTAATTTTTGTGGACATGTGTGTCATTTTACTTGCACAGCCATTGCATCCTCGTTAAAAAATTTGGCTTTACAAGCCACCTTTTAATTTAAATACTCAACTTAAGATAATAAATACACGTTAGTGTAGGACAAATGGGGATGGCTACGTCCATCACCCTATGCAAACTGATGAGGAGCGTGTGTGGAGAGTGACCTGTTGGCATATGGGGCAAGACAATTGTGGAAGAACTTTGGATTTTCTCAACAGCTGTTTATGTTTCTAGTCACTCGGATGAGAAAGGGCAAACGTTGGTGGGCCTTTTGCTTCTCGTCTGCATCAGTTCAATATACAATATTCCATTATTTCTAGCCTAGTTTAACTAATGTTTTGAGACTAAAATAGTCTCGGATGGAGATTTGATCACCAGTCACTGAAGTCTGCTGGAATCTGGCTTGATACAGGATTTAATCCATTGCGACCAGTCTTTTGTTCTCTGCGCATTGTGCAAACACTTTGCTGTTCACACCCCAGAGTCCTCTTCAGTGTGCCTTTAACACATACTGCAAATGAGCATCCCTCTGATTCAGAAATTGCAGCATGCAATTTTGGGGATCTTTCGCCTCTTACTTGTCATCAGAGATGGTCTCCTGCTGTCAGACCTGTGGGAGCGA
Organism: Dermatemys mawii; assembly: GCA_007922305.1. NCBI lineage: Eukaryota > Metazoa > Chordata > Testudines > Dermatemydidae > Dermatemys > Dermatemys mawii. Next base: position 27,074,289 of record ML677377.1, read on the forward strand.
GAAGAAAATCAAACCCATTGTTGCTTTCTTCTCTTACTCCTAAAACGATGTCAATGAACGTGTTGCTGCCAATTGCAGCTAAAAAAATTTAGATTGGTACATTTTAGTCCCTTTTCTCCATTAATATAGCCAGAACAAAGCAAAAGAATTTCATGGGACAAAAATTCCAAAGCGATGAAACGGATAGAAAAAAGCTAGAACCATGTGGTTTTCTTGCAGGGTTTGGCGCATCTTCATGTTAATCATGTTATCCACCGAGATATTAAAGGACAGAACGTTCTCTTAACAGAAAATGCAGAAGTAAAACTAGGTAAGTTTCTCTCCATTTTTTTTGTTAGTTAAAGATATGCTGAGCTTTCCGTGTTAACCTGAAAAGGATATCTAATAACCCAAGAGTGGAAAATAATATGAAATATAGTTGAAAAGACTTACATTTCTATGGTGCCTTTCATACAGAAGGATCCCAAAGGTCTTTATAGGCTCTGTGCATAGGAATTGCTCTTCTGATTTGAAATACAACCATCCCAATAGAGTCAAACTCAGAACCTGTTTAATAGCCCACAGCAACACTACATTACACATAAGTACCAAATTCAGAATGTAGCAAATTATCCTTGTCCTGTCCTTTCTGCCCAGACAAGTTGGCTGAGGTAATTTCTGCTACTGGACCAGCTTCTGTTGGTGAGAGAGACAAGCTTTTGAGCTTACACAGAGCTCTTCTTTGGCCAAAGCAGTTTAGAAAAATCAGTTTTGAGCAGTAAATTCCACTAAGCCATTTTTCTACTAGAAGTGGGTTAAGAGATTTTAATGAAACTGATAGTCAGTGCTGAGGCTATGACATAGACTTCGCCCTGTCTAAAGGTCATCATGAAAAAGTAGTTATGTACCAAGAGTTTCCACTCAAGAGTGTTTGAGAGCCCTCTCATTTCCATTTCCAAGTGGTATGTCACAGTGTGCAGACTATTGATAACTTTTAGCTCTGTGAAAGCCAACAACATCAATAGCTCAAAAGCAAATGTGGAGAGTTTGTTTTTTTGAAAGGCTATCACAGGGAATATCAGAACATATCAAGAATGTGCTTTTCCCATGTAGGATTTTTCTTTTGTTTTCTCTGTTTCATTGTTTCAGGAGTTCAAAAATAAAATACAAATTATTATGTGTAGATACCGGGTGATCTCCTCAGTCAATGTATATCAGCATAGCTCTCAGGCCTGGTGAAGATCTGATCTATGTGGTGAAATCCTAGCTCTGCTGAACTCACTGGGAGTTTTGCCACTGACTTCAGTGGAGGCAAGATTTCCCCCAGAGTCTTTTTTTCCATTTGGCAAATGCTCCTGCTGTACTACTTGAAATTAACAAGGGCTTTTTTTTTGTTTTGTTTTGTTTGCTGCCTTGTTTTGCTGCTAACAACATAACTGATGTTTTTTGCCTTTTAAAAAAATAAAGCGAGTACACTGTATTTCATGAGGGTAGACCGTAATGAAACATTTCTATAAAGTAACAGCATAAAACTAAAATATTTCCAGAGAAATTTAGCTCAGCCATGTCTAAAAGCCAAGAAGCTGGAAAACTCAGGCTTCAGAGATCCAATGTCATTCAACCTTGTTAATAGGCTTTATATAAAGATTAAAACTAACATTTCACATCCAAAATACAGAATGAATGATGCTTCAAAGAATATACACCCACCCATTATTAGACAAGCTTACACAATTCAGTGCTACAATAATTTCATGTTGCAGTATGATTCTATGAGGTCTGTTTATCAATAGATATATCAGAAGTTGCATGCAAATAATTTGCTTCATTGGAGTCAAGCATGAAAATCTGCTCATTGGTGCCATGGGTGATAATAGGGTTGAACCCTGCCTAATCTCTTTTTCCTCTGCTGCTTAGACTAATTGGATACTACTGTAGCTACTCTATGAGTAATTCTCACTTTTATTTATACATTTACAGGTGGGTTTTTTTAATTAATACAAATACATAGTTACTGAATGCGGGTCCTATTTATTATCTGAGCAATGATGTTTGACAATACAACTGAAAAATCATGTTGAAATGCCACTGCTCATTAGCCTAAAAAGGCACAGTGCAACTTATTCCTCTTAATGCACTTAGCAGATGGATAAAATAGTGCACTCCTCCAGCATATTCTGAGACAGGAGCGCAGCAAAAAAAGGTCTGTGAAACCGTTCAGAACAAAGTAATCCATTTCCTCACTAATGTGCTGACCCTATCCAGCTTTAACAACCAGAAGCAATACCCAAAATCTCCCAGTCACACCTGAACACTTATTTGTAGGTTTTCGTTTTAGATTAAAATACCATTTGCAAATCTTTACACCCCCCACCAAAGTAGTGCTTAATCCAAGTGTATATTATATATTCCATGGTATCCTATTATAAAGCACTTTGAAACCAATGAAAAGCACTATGTAAGAGTTAGTTTTATTATCATGGGAGTACATCCCTACAGTAGCCATTCTGCCAAACTTAGCATGGATCATGTTAATTTTAAATTTTCCTTTTGGACTGTCTGATATAAATAGTAGAAAGTGACTAATTCCCAACATCTCTGGAGTAGGCTCCATTGGAAATCCTGTGTTATAAGAGCTCGAATCTGCTATGCATTGCAACCCTAGAGTTTGCTTTCCAAGCAGAGGCAATAATGTATCTGGCATTTTGTCCTATGAATTCAGCACTTGGCTCATTACTTTACACTTGCTTAACTCTGCAGTGGATTTTGGGGTAAGCGCTCAACTGGATAGGACGATTGGGAGAAGAAATACATTCATTGGAACTCCCTATTGGATGGCGCCCGAGGTCATAGCTTGCGAGGAGAACCAAGACTCAACGTATGATTACAGAGTGAGTGTTATTAGGAATTTAGAATCAATAGTAAAGTAAACAAGTTTTTGCTATTGACATCCTTTTCATGTTGTTAACCAGAAGAATTGAAAAAAGGCGTCACCCTTCCTTAAAACCACAATCATGCAAAGAGCTGTATTTTTAATATGCAGTTTGTGACCAAAAAAAAAATATAGGAGTTTCAATATGAATTTATTTTCTTTGTGAACCGTTAACGTACAAAATGAAATACAAAGATGTTTAGAATGAAATAAGACACAAAAAGGTGGTTAAGAAGCAGTGTATTGTTAACATGGCTTCTTTCCTTTGTGATAGCAAATTATTTTCCCTTATGCTTATTGCACAGTCTCCAGGATAATTTTACAATAATATCACGTGTATAATTATCAGCTTAGAACAACAAAAGACTCCTCACTCCAGAAAAGATCACTCCCCATTCCCCACAAACATGCTCTTGGGGGAGAAAGTCTGAATTAATATACGGGCCTTGTCCTTTATAACTATATCTGAACTATTTACTTGGTGAGACACTCTCTCAACTCATTCATGTCACTGTACAACCATGAACCTTAATATCCCCCTCGCTGCCACCAAAGAAATAGATAGAGTATTTGTTATTCTTCTGAGGCCATCTGGGTACCCTGCAATTTGGATACCATATAATGGCTATCAAAAAATTCTCTGGCTGTCGCCCTTACTATTATAATATGCTGATTTGGCCCTAAAGAGGCACATGATACTGTTTGTCAGCCTCTGGTTGAATTGCTTGCACCACTGTCGTCATTTACATATCTGCCCACACCACATAGGACAATTTCCAAAGAATGCTTTTTGAATGACTGTTCTCTCCAAGTCCTTGTGTTGCATTGGTTGCCTTCTTTTGTGTATTTTGTTCTTATAACAACTATGTAACAGAAGGATCATCAAAATTACATCTGTTATTCCAGCTGTAGCAAATTCAGAGCTCATATTATTACCTCTGTTTTCTAATGAGTCAGAGGGTATGATTCTGATTTACACTGCGCTGCCACTGTTGAAAAATGGCCTTTCACCCATTAAAGGCATCTTAACATAAGAGAGAATCCGGTCCAAAGACTATTCTTTGCCTTTTTTTCATACTATATAAACCTTATGCCAGAGACTCAAGAAGTTTTCTATTAGCTCTTGTCTGTACCCCCAATTCTACTCCTATTTAGCACATTTTCTAGTGATGACTGAAGGGTATCCCCAATTTGTGTGGTTTCCCTGTGTTGAATAACTTATGCCCACATTTCCCTAGCGCCAGCCAGATTCCACAGACTGTAGTCCAGCGCTGATCAGCCGGGGGTTTCTAAAGTGCTGATTCAGAGACAGCGTTGTTATTCAGAAGCAGGGACTGGGGCATGTATTTATAAACATTGCTGATATGATGAGTGAAAATCAGGAAGCTGTTCTGCTTTGCCCATGACTTCTCACGGGTCCTGCTTTTACAAAATAAAAAAAAAATCCCACCAAAAAATGCAGCCCTTCCTATCTCCCTAGCCTGGTTTCACCGTGTACCCCTAAGCATCAGCCCAAGGTTATCTGAAGCTTGCGTGCATGTCCCATCATCACCAGAGTCTAACTGTACTATCGTGGGTAGCCGTTCGTTAGCACTTTTTCTGAAAGACCTCCCTTTTCTTGCTTTCAGTCATTCGTTAAATGACACAAGACCTGATCCTGAACCCTCTCCGGTTCCCACTGAACTCCAGGGTCCTCCCCAGGATCAGGTCCACAGTCTGCAACACAAGCTGTTTCCAGCCTTGTGAAGCACTGTGGGTTGGCTTGGCACTGTATACATTGTGAAGGTGTCGTTTTAGGGGCAGGTCGGACATGAGTAGTTGTCCATTAAGGACTTTTGCTCCAAGTCTCCAAGGATTTGCCTTCTGCTGGTATTTTTTCTCATTTTCTGCATAATAAAGTGCTATGAGACTTCAGGGTGTCCTTTTCTTTTACATAATAATAATAATAGAGATCTTCCATAAATGCATTTGGATAAATGTGTCTGCCTAGGTGCATATGTCCTCCAAAAGATAGAAGTGTTGCGCACTATTAAGGAAGTAGAAGCCTGGTTACATCCTTAAAGTCAATAGCATTATTCCTGATTTACACCTTTGTGATCAGAAGCTGTCCACTTGGGTTTATGATGTCATGTAATATTCCTAGAGGAGACTCCAGTTTGACCTAACTGAACTAAATTTATTATATTTCTATGTAAAGCTGAATGCATAATTCTACTTTTCTTCCCACTGGCTGGTAACTTGTCCATGGATTGAAATACCTTCCATGGACTTGACTGCCACCTTCCTTCAACCAGTGTTGGAAAGCAGTGGGGTGAAAGCAGTATCTGGCCCCGTGGGGTCTCACCTGGGCACCTCCTCTATAACAGAGGAGAAAATTTGAGTCATGGCTTCTAGTTTCTAGTCTGGAACTTTTGTTTTTCGGGGCTGGTCATTTCAATGGTGAATGGGCTGTTCCAAGTTGCATGGGAAATGGAAAGGTGGCAATTAGCACATTTCCCACAGGTTCAGCTGGGAACGGGAGGGAGCAGAATGGATGTCGCTCACAAGAAAAGACCCTCCTGTGGAACTCTAGGCAAGCATTACGGTTTTTTTTCAACCCTATATATTACACGTTACGTCATTCACGGTTTCTTTTCCTACAGAGTGACTTGTGGTCTCTGGGAATCACAGCTATAGAAATGGCAGAAGGAGCGCCTCGTAAGTGATTGGGTATAGTTCTTTGTTAAATATTTAGCCTACATTTCATGGACATGCTCTGTCCTGCTAGGTTAGCTTATCTCATGCTTGTCTAGGACATATTCAGCTCTGACTGCCTCTTTTCAGATGATGGGTTATTTGACTCTTTTCCTATCTGTGCTCTTTTGCTCATCCTTTTTTCTTTTGATTCTCTCCTTTTGTTTCTTCACTCCTTGCCTGCCTTTAGGAAGATAGGGAAGCCATATGTTGTCTTCTAGAGCTGAGGTTAGTAGTGTCACTTCATTGATCGTTACATGTGCATCTGGCTGAGCAAGAGTGATTGAAGCTTCAGTGTAAATGTGGGAGAATTGCAGCTCTAGGGCTTCTCCAGAGAAAAGCATCCCTTGAAAATGGCCCCTCTTCCTGCTGTGGCACGAATCTTCACCCTGTACTTCCAGAAGGAGACTTCCTCCAGGAAGTTGGAATAAGGGCCAGTGTCAAGAAAGAGCTGTTCACCTTCACGGTACATCAGTGGGCTAATCCACCTCTTTAACCAGTTCTCCATTGTGCTGCACCTCATGCTAGGGTGACCAGATGTCCCGATTTTATAAGGACACTCCCGATTTTTGGGTCTTTTTCTTATATAGGGTCCTATGACCCCCCTCTACCCCCTGTCCTGATTTTTCACATTTGCTGTCTGGTCACCCTATCCCATGCAGTCATGCAAAGCGAGACACAAAATCTGAATGGGAGCTTTCACTCCTGCTTTGTACTGGTGCAAGTGGCTGTACAAAGTGCAGCATAATGAAGAGTGGGGTCCCTGGAGATAGAATTTTGGTCTGGGGTTAGTGCCTTTCTCACTCCTGAGTTTCACAATTCTATTCCCCCTTCAAAGCAATTTTGAAGATCTATGGAATGAGACGCCCCCTGCCCCACAGAACAACAAAAATACCTCAGCCACAGTTCTGATTTGCTTCCGTCATCTCTTCTCTCCTCCAATGTTCTTTCTCCTCCAGACACTCTCCTACAGCCACATGGCACCACAGTTCTGTCCACATGCTTCTGGCCTTACATTTTCTTTCAGTTTTATCTACCAAAGTCAGATACTCCTGATATAAGATACAGTTGCAAAATATAATTTAGATGCAGGGTCCTGGTTATCTAGCATTGTTGCGGACAGTTACCCTTGTGCAATAGGGCAGGTTCGTGCCTAGGAGCGTAAGGCATGTGGGATGTTCTGCAACATAATGTGTGAAGACACAATAGGGGTGTATGGTAATTCCTGAACTTGCCAGAAGGGATCCTATTTATAGTCTAGAACCTGGCCTGTGCAGGAGAGCACCTGGGCTGTGTTTATCAACCAGTCAAGATACAAGTCAGGCCAAATGGAGTTCTAAAGCATTCTCACAAATCATGCTCCGGGCTAGCTAGATATTAGTTTTGAGGCACGAGTCTTAGAGGATATTTTTTGTGTAAGAAGCATTCCTGCTTCACACCATATTTCCTCATTTCAGTTGTATTTATTTATTGTGTTTTCGCACTAACACTAGTAGGCAAATTTTGGGAATGGTGCAATAGTGTGTTTATTATTTCTATTGAGGTAGCACCTAGGAGCCCCAGGCATGAACTGGATTCCATTGTGTTAGACACTGTACAAACACAGAATAGCCTCTACCCCAAAGAGCTTCCGATCCAAGTATCAGACAAGAGACAATAGGTGGATACAGACAGACCGATGTCAGAACACCAGAAAACAATGAGACCATAGAGCCAGATTCTTCTTTCACACCTGTTCCACACTAGTGTGGTTCCATTGCCTTTAATAGGCTACATCTACATTATGAGCTAGGGTGGTCATTCATTTCCCCGCTCGTGTACATGTGCTTGCTCTAGCTCCCATCAAGCTAGAATATCAGTGCATGCAGCAGTTGCACGGTTAGCAGCAGCTGAGGTACGGCTTGGCCATTCCAGCTGCGTATCCACCTGTTTCAAGCAGGTTTGTGCTCAGCATGGCTAAGCCAAGCTTCTGCTGATGCTGCCCCTCCCCTGTTATGTATGATCTCCCTAGCTCTGCAAGAGCTAGCATGAGTAAGTGTCCACGAGCAGAGGAATCACACCTCCAACTTGTAGTGTAGGTGTAGCCATAGAGTTACTTCTGATTTATACCCCTGTCACTGAGAGTATCAGGCCTGTTAGTTCCCATCCATGTCATTCCGCCTGCAGTTGCATTTTGAAGGAGCAACCGTCTGCCAACATTTCTACTCCACACCCCGCAAACGTGACACATTGGGAATGTTCAATGAAATGTATGGGGTGGACTTTCGGGGACAGGACAGAATTTACTTTTTAGTGCTGTTTTCAGCGTTGACTTTCTACAATCAAACCAGGACTGGGTGTATAGAGAAAAAAAACAGTGTACCAAACACAGTGATGGAATCTGTTTAGAAAGCACTGATTGGTCTAATAAGTGGGCACAGAGTCCTTAAGTACAGTGTAGCCAAAACATATGTCCAGCTCCAATGGAGCAATATACCAGTTCTCATACCAGGTTCTTCTCTTCTTTCTTTTTCCCTTATGCCATGTGCTATAGAGTGAGGAGGTTTGTTGACATCTAGCTTATGGTTTATCTCAATTATAAACCAGGCATATTACAATAGGTAAACATTTTGATCCAGAGTCTGACTTTCACATTTAGGTGAAAATGTCAATCCCTTTAATCGCTATGAAAATGTGCTTGTTTTATAATCTGGTCAAGCATTCTTTGGCCTTTGTTTTGAACAGAGTTATAGAGCCCTACAAGTCTGAAGGGCTGCATTAATCATTTCCATGGAGTCCTTCCTTTTACTGAATCCTTGCATCTCAGGTATAGCAATATATAGTCCGGCCCACTCCAAGCCCTCCTGTGCTGCAAAGCCTTTCCTCCACTAGACAGTGAATTCCATTGAATAGCACTGAATTCTTGTGAAGGACACTTACATCCTTTAGAATAGGAGGAATTTTAAAGGGCTGCTTTTTCTCATATCAGAAGGAGCTATTCCACGCCCCCACATCACCCTGGGTATGTCAAAGGGGTCAAAGGGCAGGGGAAACCTGGCACTGCCTTTTAATAGCATGTGTTTTCCTTTGCAGCCCTGTGTGATATGCATCCCATGAGAGCTCTCTTTCTCATTCCACGAAACCCTCCCCCAAAACTGAAATCCAGAAAATGGTAAAGATATTTTTTAAAATATATTTTAGCAGCCTCAGGCTTCTGTGGGTTTTTGATTCCTGCAGCTCAGAAACTGTGATCTTATCAAATCTTACAAAGGAGATCTTGTCTACACTGATATTACTGCTACTGATATAATCCCCTCTGCTACTGATGTGAGCTCCAAGTATAGACACAATTCCTATTGGAGAAGCATGGTCTGCACTGAGGCAGATTACCCCAATTTGAAACCCAGCTAAGCTGCCCTGGAGCAAATTGCACTGCCTTCGTGTAAACTGTGCCTACTCAAGGGACTTGCACTGGTGGCTGAAATTCCAACGTAAACATACTTTGGTCAGTATTTATCAGGAGACCTTAAAGGAAAACCCAGGGTGCTGCAGACAGTAGTGTTGGTGGGCCAGAAGGTGGCGCTGTATCCAGAAACATCAGTAATGAACACATTCCCTGGCATGAATTTAGGGGGAATTGTGTTTGTCTTTCACATGAGACATAAAATTGTGGTCTTTGATATGTATGGTCATTACGGATTTTTTGTAAGAGTCGTGGTGATAGTCTTCTTATTATAGTCAAAATCCAATTTAGGTAATTACTGCCTCCTTAAATTTCCCCTGCTATTTCAACTGGATACAGAAGGTGAAATTCTGCCCTCGGTTACATTGGTGTAAATTCACTGTAATGTGACATGGAGCAGAATTTGTCCTAGAATTCTTCCTTGCTCTGGGTCCTAAACTTTCATGTAGTGATGTGATATATTGATAAAATGCCTGCTGTGTTCCACCCCACAGGAGGCTGTCCTTTAGTGCTAACCAAAGTAAACTTTGCAAATACAGTGTCTTGGAATCCTGCAGAGTGGAAGATGCTATGTAAATTTAAGCAGAATTTTATTTGCATCTGATTTTGTTGGTTGGTTGGCTGTTTTTTTCCCCCACCAGGTCCAAGAAATTTCTTAATTTTGTTGAAAGTTGCCTAGTTAAAAATTACTTGCATCGTCCAGCCACTGAAACTTTGCTTAAGCATTCCTTTATCCGAGACATGCAGAATGAACGGCAAGTGCGCATCATGCTGAAAGACCACCTGGACAGGACCAGGAAGAAAAAGGGAGAGAAAGGTAAGGTTAAAAATAATGCAAACATAGGACCTCATCCTGCACAGAGCCTTATGGAAGGTAGTGGAGCTCTGTGCAGACAGAGTGAAAGTCTGGCCCCATTGAAGATAATGAGAGTCTTGCAAGTTGCAAGTGACTTCACTGGTGGCAGGATTTCACGTGCAGTGTGTGTCTGCATGGAGCTGATTGCAGGATCAGATCCAAGGCTGGAATTTTAAGAAGGGTTCAGCACTCCACTGGGCCCAGATTTTCAACAGAAATCAGCTCCCATGAAATCACCTAGACAAATGTCCCAGTTTTCAAAGGAGTGCAATGAACATTGGAATGTAAATGTCTCTATAAGAGCTGCCAGGAACTGAGCTCTTTTGAAAATCTGGACCCCAAGTGACTAAATCACACAGAAGAGATCAATAAATCCATTTCCTTTTTTTTTCTCCTGTCTGGGCTTCCAACCTACTGATTTGTCCAAAACAAGAATATGAGTTTGTAATAACTAAAACAAACTCTAACTTTGCTCTCCAAAGCAAAATTTAGAAAAGAAACTGGTTTGGACTAAATGGCTGACTTTGAATAGTTGACCATATGTTGTATGATATCAGCCATGCACAGGGTGACCAGATGTCCCGATTTTATAGGGACAATACCTATTTTTGAGTCTTTTTCTTATATAGGCTCCTATTACCACCGCTACCTCATCCCGATTTTTCACATTTGCTGTCTAGTCACCCTGGCCATGCAACACAGAGAGAGAGTGTGCCATGGTCTAGTGGCCACTCAATACAGCTGCCTCTCTTTCTCCATCTGTATATTTTATACCTCACAAGGGCATTGTGAATATTAATTGAATATTAGAGCCTGACTGTAAAGTGTAATGAAGATTAAAAGTGCTATATAAACTCTAGGTATTGGTTTGACACAATGAGATTTTTGTATCTGAAATGAAACTACCGCTGCAAGGTATAATTTATTTACTGAAATAATACTACTACTACATTCCATTACCCCTGTCATCTGCAAATCTCAAAGCATTTTGAACAGTAGCAAACATGAGTTGGAAAATGACTTATTCAAAGGTTACACATTTGCCACTTGTGAAAAAGCTAATGATGATAATTACATAAATGTTAGTAAATTACATTGCGGGGGGAATTCCTACTTATAGTCAAAGCTGATCTGAAGGTGAGTGATGTTGTGAATTACTAGTCATCATACACTTCAGTGACTTTAAAAAAAAGTTGCAGAGACCCACTTTCACATTGTGCCCAGCTGGAAACAAATATGCTGATCGTATTGCGATTAAATTAAAACTTCAAAGAATTGCCTTCATGATAAAAGTTGGAAAGAACTTCAGAGTTACAACTTTGCTTCTTTAGGAGCTGTTTACACTAAAGCTCAAACTAACCAGCTAACAAGGGGTTTCTCTTTTGTACTTAACTATTTTTTATTAATTTTCATATGAATTCAGGGCTAGATTTACTGAAGGCCTCTATTCATCCACAAAACAGGCCCAGCATGGCAGGCAATAGCAGTGCAAGCTTCCTTGCACCCTCCCACCAATGTGCCTCAAATCCTGTTCTGAGGCACCCTTCTGCAGATATTGCCACAGTTTTTTGGCTTCTTCTAATTGGTTCCAGACGCCTGCTTATTGAAAAGTAGACTAGAGCTGTGAAGCTCATTTCATGTACTCGTTTCACAACCTTTAGACTGTGATTTTAAAAGGGCTCTAAAGGATTTAGTTCTTCTTCGAGTGACTCCTACCCTCCTCCTATGGTAAGCTTGGAAGTCACCTAATTTGGAATGGAAGTGAATAATCACTTGAAGAAGAAAAGACAGGTACCTACCTTGTAACTGTTGTTCTTTGAGATGTGGTGTTCACATCCATTACAAGACCCACCTTCCTTCTCTTTCAACGGCAAGAAGGAACTGAAGGGGGGGTTGGGCTGGCAGGGTAATATATGCACCGCCACAAGGGTGCCACTCTAAGAGGCTCCCCGGCTGGTCCAATGTGAGTTGCTGAGGGAAAAAGTTTTCGACGCGCGTACACCTAATTTGGAATGGATATGAACAACACATCTCGAAGAACAACTGTTACAAGGTAAGTAACCATCTTTTTCCCAAATCCCATTGACTTCTGGGTTGGAATGGATGACCTAACATTGAAAAACTTGGTAACCCATCCATAATTTCCTGAACCATCTACTCCTTCCTTACAGAGTTCCATTAATGACTAGCTGAAAATGTCTCTTTCTTTTCCTCCTTCAATTACACTATTTCAGACTCTTAAAATCTGATACATAAAGGGCCCTGAACCAAAGTCCACTGAAGTCAAAACAAGCCTCTTTTTCGCTTCAGTGGGTTCTGAATCAGACCCTAAAGTCATTTGTTGTGATTTTGTAGAACCATTACTTAGGTAACATACTTCTTATCTGGGTTTGTATTGTTTTCTTCTTTAGACGAAACAGAGTATGAGTATACTGGAAGTGAGGAAGAAGATGATGAACTAGACGAAGATGAAGGAGAACCAAGGTTAATTTTATTAGCTGTTTGTAATATTGGGCTAACCGGGGCATTTTCATCCAAGGCATCTCTCCTCAGCTAGATGGGTTTTCTTACCATATTCTAACCCCCTAATGCTCTATGGTACCCAGTTAGCAATAATCGGTTTGTAGCTGTTGCATCTAAATGTTGAGTGTAAGGTGTCTGTAATATGTTGTTTTCATAATTCCCCAGCAACGGGGAGGGAATGTCACAAACAAAGAAGCAGATAATCAGCTTCAGTCTGGATTTTGTAGTGTAGTAAATACTGAAGCATGGCCAGCCTACAGAGAATGATTCTGTGGCGATTTATTGGAACATTTACATTTGTTAGCACAGGAAGCATGCCATTTCCCAGTGACATTTTGTACTTGCTCTGCAGCTTTAATGTTATGGTGAGTCTTAGAGAAACTTCCCTTTTATTTCAGTTCCATAGTTAACCTCCCTGGTGAATCAACACTCCGTCGTGAATTTCTGAGGCTGCAGCAGGAGAACAAAAATCGGTCCGATCCTCATCGACAGCAGCAGTTCCAGCAGCAGCAGCTAAAGGACCAGGAGAAATACAAAAAGCAGCTGCAGGCAGAGCGGCAAAAACGAATCGAGCAAGAAAAAGAGCGGAGGAAGAGGCTGGAGGATGTAGGAAATGGCTTGTATTTGTAATCCATGTATATCAATCAGTCACAAATTAAAATATGCCAGTTTTGAGAGTAGGTTTTAAAAGAAAAAGAAGCCGTGTTAAATTCTTGTCACCATCTGGTTTGGAATCTTTAACCGTGGTAGAAATTTGTGGCTTCTGACCACTGCGATTAATCAATTTTTTGAAAAGGTTCTATCCACTTCCTGCTAACTCCCTGCCCATGTGCTCTGGGAAGTCAGTGTGTTACCCCACTTACTTCAGTGTGGTTGGACCCCAGGAATGGGTAGGCAAAACAGAAGTGGAACTCTTATTCCCTTGCCCTTGTGCATAGTCCAAGTTCAAGTCTATACTTGTGGGTTCAAACTACGCTGGTACCTGTGATAGGACTGCCCTCTGCTTTCGTGGTGCTGCATTGCAGTTGCTAAATCAGAGTCATGTCTTCTCATGGCCTCTGATGCCATTATAGGACAGGTAAGCTGATGCTTTTGAAACACCACGCTGCTCCAACAAAATCTAGGCACTCCAGATAACTCTTCCCTATCAAAATGCCATGTGCTGAAATAAGGAATTCTACAACTGGGGCTTGTTGACCAGACAGCCATGGTTAAATCCTGTCCCATTACTATCAATGGCAAAACTGCCATTGACAAAACTCCCATTAACTTCAGTGTGGCCAGGATACAATCCTAGAAGCTTTATAGTTCTTTTAATAGCAAACACAGCTATCATAACACCACCACTGATTATACTCCAGGAATACGTGGTTTTGGCCTTCTGTGTTGGGAATATCTCATAATTATGAATAAAAAGCGTATAGCTAATTGCATCTTTTACTAATAACCTTTAAGCAAAGAAGTAAAATTTTTAAAAGAACACTGTTATTCCCTGGCACTTATTCAGCATCAGAAGAGAGAAGATGAGCTCCGAAAGCAGCAAGAATGTGAGCAGAGATGGCCAGAAATTAAGGCAGTTCACCAGAGAGATGAGAAGTGTGAAGAGGGCAAGAGAATTGTTGAGGAGGAAATGTGCAAAGTGGATGGACAGAGGAAATCAGAAAGGAAGCAGGTATAACTCTGGGACTTACCGATACAATTCATGGCTCCTTGTTACTGTGGCTGAAGCCAAAGTTCGTTAATGGAGTCTCATTCCTCTAGGCCAAAGACCATTTAGAAGGGCTTTTTTCATTTATTTACTGGTTCTTTTCCTCACCTTAATGGCCCCTGGCAACTCTGCCCCTCTCTACTTGTATAATGTTTAGTCATCTCCATGCCTCCAGCAGTGTCAGATCTCTTCTTCCTAAACCTGTAGAACTTCCTTACTGAACTAGTCTGTAAAACTACAACCCTCTTCTCCTTCAGCTCGCACCTTAAGGCCCACTCTGTCATGGTGCATGTCAAAAATGACTAAGAATGCCCCCGTAGAGGCTATGGACTGGCCTGGGATGACTGGAGCACAGCACCCTCCTACCCCCAGCTCCCACATACCTTTCATGCTGGGGAAGGCCAAGAGAGAATGGTGTCTGCCAAATCTGGCATACACCTTGGGACCTCTCTACATAAAACGATGTACCTGCCCCACCATGGCAGCTTTCCGGCTGCTGTATGAGCAGTGCAAATCTGGCCCTTTCTTTATATGCATTTCCTGTTGATTTAAATTGGATTAAATTTCCCAGTAAAGTCAGAAAATTTGAAAGTCTTAATACATACAATAGAATATTGCTAGAAAGCATCAGATCTGGGATATTTCTTCTGTTCCTTGAAAGTAAAGTAGAAAGTGATGATCACTTATAACAATGAAGGATGGAAATGGAATGCAGTGCAGATCCATCTGATCTCTCTGAGCACAATGTCCATGAGATGGGCTTGGGGCATCTGTCTTCTGTCTCCTATTTCATCTTGTCCTTCTGGAAAAGAAGGTCCAGGAAACACCCTCCCACACACCCACTTTCTGAATAAGTTAGTGAACTTGTATACCCAAGAAACAATATGATGTATGGAACACAATTAAAATTCAAATAATCCCAGTCAATTACTTTTGACTTGATTGAAAATATAGTTATTCTATGTGTTTCCCACAAACACCAGCCCATCCTTAGTGTAAATCCCCAGCTCCTTTATTTTCCTTCTGAATATAACCAACCCCACTTTCTCCCTCACAAAATGAAGTTCAGATGGAAATATTTTCACCACCAAGATCTTCTAACAGACGCCAAGTCTAGCATTTTGGCCACAGTGTTTTTACTGTGTTTTAACAGGTGAATTGCTTATATTGAATTGGAAACATGGAACCCTTCAAAACTATAATATTCAATCAAGCCACTGGCTTTTGGAACAGTCATAAGAGTACTAGAAAGGCACCAATGAAAAATATTAAGAGAATACTTTGGAGCTGGCGGGGTGGGGTATTGTTTTAGGCTATACTTCTTTTAAATGCAAATGCAGGAAGTTTTGGTTTATACGACATTTCACTAGAGCCAGGAGTCCAGCCATTTTCAAAGGGGACCTAAGAGAGTTGGGCACCTGACTCTTACTGAAATTCAGCTCACGTGAGCCCCTTTAAAAATCCCAATAGGAAAGTTTTAAAAAATGAAAATGTTAACATCAGTGTGTTTTTAGAAAAAGGTGGAAGAAGTGCAACACAATAAGAAGTTACATCGGACTCTTCCCAAAGATCAGACCCAACTGCTGTCTCTTCAGCACGACCACAAGCAAAAGAAGAAAGAGCTTCCAAAGAGCTCCAGTCCAGCATCACAGCCTCCACCTAGCAGTACAAGCAAAGAGGTACCCACATAGCAGATTGTTACAGTTACATTTTGTAATGTGTAGTAAACTGGAGGAAGGGAATTGACTGGTCTTTTGGATAAACCTTAACACAAATCTGACCAAAGGTGTGTATCTTCCCAGGAACTGGATATCGCAGTGAAGCCTGATTGGCTACCACCTCTTTGTAGAGTACAGGTTTTGTCTCCAAATCAAAGTGGATTTGATGCAGGAGAGGAGAATAGTGAGATCCTTCCACACATCCAGTTTGACCCACATTCTGCAATGGCACGTAACCCATCTACTTTCTCTATCTGTCATGTCCTTGCCTTCCAGCTAGGGATGAATGAAACTTAGTTTGGTGAATGTCTGAGACTGATTTTAGGTTTGCAAAACTAGTTCAGATTCACAAACTTTTTTCCTCTGTAGTTTAAACCCAAGCACAGGTCTCTAGATTCCTGTTGCCAACAAACAAGCAATGTGATATCCTTTTGCCACTCTCTGTACTTAAAGATCTTATGTTAGTTATTTGCAGGGTTGTTGTAGATGTGTTGGCCCCAGAATATTAGAGACACAATGTGGGTGCGGTAATGCCTTTTATTGGGCCTCCTTCAAGCTACACAGAGCTCTTCCAGACCCGAAAAAGAGCTGTGTGTAGCTCAAAATCTTGTCTATTTCATCAACGGAAGTGGGCCCTACAAAAGATATTGCCCTCTACCACTTTGTCTCTTTACCTAATTAGTTCAGATTTGATGGATAACACATGACTATGTAGTCAATGACTTACTCTTTTAGACAGTGCTTCAGTTCTTTTTGCTAATTCAAAAAGGCTTTTGCCCACAAAATGGATTCTTTATATGTGTATCCTACCAATTGTTTGTATCATGCCATCCTGTCATGGAGCCAAAGCCCCTTTGCTATCCGTATTGTATATATCATCCCATAATTTTTAGCCCCTTTTCTCTTTTTTTAAACTTCCCCATCAGGGGCTCAATCCTGCAGCCAATGGAACTACCACATGATTAAAGTTAAGCATGTCCTGAAGAGCTTTGCTGGATTGGGAGCAGTTTGTTAGAACCTTGCAGAATCAAGCCCCGTGTGAAGCTATGTATGTGTAAAGTACGGGGCATGAACAGTCTGGGTGAAATTTCTAGCAAAGCACCTTCTAAAATATCTGAGTAAAGTCTTTGCAAAAAACGGTGCATGTCTTTGTGTGCATATATAAAGAAAGCAGAACACTGCTGATAAGCATACTTTGCTCCAGTATCTAAACGAGTGAACTCTGACGTTATCAGTATACAAGCTTTAGATAAAGAGATCTGCAGATGTTCACAAGGTGGAATTTCCTGTGTTGATGATCAATTAAATGAATTGTTTTGCTAGAATTTTGAAATGCTACATTTTAATACTGCAAAAAAACACAACAAGCAATGATATGAAGTCAGTTTAGGGAAGCAAAAAACATAAGCATGTTTTTATAGTAGCTGTTTGTGAAAACAGAAGAATGCATAATTCTGTTTGAAGTGCAACTTAGCTATCGAAAACAAATGTCTCCTCTCCAAGAGGTTTATTGCATTAAGTAAGTAAATAAATAATTTAGTGAAATCTGAATTAGCTCTTTGGGAAGTCAATGTTTGTTTTGGAAACCTCGCCAAGGCTGTGTCAGCAGGTTGGGCCCACAAAGAGAGAAGAGAGCTATTTACTGAATACATACCTACAAGAGTCAATAAAAATGTTGTGCTTCTGCTAAACTTTCGGAGGGGGGCGAGAAATGCGTGTCTGTTGAGCCTCTTTAACTTTCTGTTTCTGATAGCCAAGGGAAAAATCTACAGCAAAATGTCAACTCAAACATTCATCTGTTGTTGGCATGTATTCCATAAATGACCTCTTTGAACTTGAGTAAAATGTATTGTAAAATTTAGCTCATATGGTTAGTGTTAAATTTTAAGCTGAATATTGAATCCTGACGTTACCAGTTGTACACATCCGGAAATATGCAGCACTGAGGAGAAAAGATAAGGGAAAACAGATAAATATGCAGTTGTTTCACAAGTAGTAATTGTCTCTTGTGTTCACTGTACCATTTATTTACTCTGTTTTTAACAAGAGATTATATTTAATCATATTTGTACAGCACTGTTTTTCTGAAAAGGTATTGGAAAAGAATTGCAGGTCTCCCAGCTATATAAAAATCAGTGGAGTTGGTAAAATATATTTTTTATCAAATTTTGGAAAAAAAACCTGTTGCTTTTCAGTTCAACTTTTGTTTGTCTTCATTTAAAAAAAAAATCAAAATGTTTTGACCATCTCTAAAAATTAGGTTTCATTGAACTTATCAGTTGTATCAATCTTTCTCCTCCTTTCTTATCCAAAGAGCTGCTAACTTCTACACTATAACAAATGTGGATTCTGACAGTTTACCCCCTCTTCCAGACCTTGTTCGCAGAAATCTAATTTATATTCATTAGTACTTTTATGAGACTTAGTTAAATGACTGTTGGCATACGCTCGTGCCCAAGCCTCACGGGCTCTACAGCTGAGTTGAGAGAACTAAAAAAATTTGGTCTTCATGACCAGGGAAGCTACTCTTTAGAATTCATTCCCTTAGCTGTAAACAAGGACGACTGTCTTAGAATCAGTTAATGGTCATGGCTAAATTACAGTGCAAGACAATATACCTTTGGGGCTGCACTCCAAGGGCGGTGGGCACCTGAGTGCTGGGGCAAGTCCCTTAAGCTGAGTCTTCCCAGAGCTGATCTCAGTGTCTGTGTCTTTCTGCAGCTGCGTGTAGTCCTGCCTATGTGTGCTAGAGGAGATGTAAGAGCCTGGCTCAGCTCAGGGTAAAGAGGACCCAGGCTGGTGGTACAGCCAGGCTCAGTCGTATCCCAGTACAGCAGGTGGCACCTTAAAGGGAGGCAATCCATCACAGTCCAAAGTACTTTAATATTTTCATTTTTCCTTGCTAGTGACTGGGGGCAAGGGGTACTTGACCTTTATTGATGGAGGATGAAAACCTAGCCCCTCTGCAGTCAATGGAAGTGATGCCACTGACATCACTTACAAGGGCCAGAATTTCACCCCAAGTTCTTGATATGCCTTGGAAGTTTGTTTTAGTGAAATCCCTTTTCCAATAGAGATCTGTGAGACTCATGGGAATCATTCTCCATCTCAAGTGATCAGCAGGTTCCTAGAATATGCTCCCAACAGTGTTAATGCCCTTCCTAACATAGCATAAGCACCCAGATACAGTGATAGGTGCATTAAAAAAACCATGTAGATAAAATAAAATATCTAGACACCAATAGCTAGGAATGATTTAGCATTAATCTCTGGGTAGCTTGTAAAACTGTCCCTGTCCTTCTAAATCAGAGGAAGAGCAAAAGGCTTACACTAAAGAACTGGAATTAGTCCTGTTGAGTAGAACCAGAAAGAGCTGTAGGGTCAAAACGATGGGAAACTAATTTTGTAGTGAGCAGGGCCTCTGGAAATGAAAGGATTTTTGTACCGTTTAGGGCATTTTCATCTGCCAATTTACATGGTGTGGTTAATATTCCAAACAACATAAACTGCTATAACGTATTTTAATGGAGAAAACCACATGTAGTAATGTCTGCTTTATCAGGCCAGGTGACTGTACACTAGGAGCAGAAGGAATAGGTGCAGCAGACCACACATGGGGGTGGGGAGGAAGGGAGGAGGAAATTCAACATAGGTTTTAAAATCCTGTTGAATGACACATGGAGAGGTCCCCCTCCTCTTAAGAGATCTCAACTAATAGTACATTGGGTGGCATGAAAGAAAACAAATTCCTATCCAAGCACTTCACAGATGAGGCTTTTACTTGGCAGTCTAATGCTGCAATGAGTTTTATTGCAGATGGGAAGCTTCATGCAAAAGGTGAGATTCAAATGAAGGAGAACGTGTAGGTATCGATCCTTCCCTTGGATCCACATGGGCAGATCTTACACCCACGCGGAGTCCCATCAGAGTAGCTCTGCACAGACACCAGAGTGCGCCCACAGGGATCTGATGGCCCGACTGAGGTTGTTGTCTGCAACGTGGCTGATTTTATTTCTTGTTTTCAGGCCGAGGACAGGAAGAAGAAAAACGACGGGATGCAGACTCATCTCAACTGGGCAGCAGTTCTTGGACATGAAGCCACGCCACACACACGACTAGGTTCTGGCAGCAGTTCCAGTCCTTGCACCCCATCTTTGCAAAGAGCAGTGCTAGCCCAGGTAAAGGATCATCATTCCATAGGCAGTATGTAAAACAGGGGAAGACATCATGGCCTCAATTAAGTCAACTGCAGTCTCAGCAGAGAAGGGAGAAGAGGCCTTCCTCCCTCGGACCCCTTGACAGAGCTGATTACAGGCTGTGACAATGTAGCCCTAAGAATGTGTTGATACCATCCCTTCCTGCTGAATTATAAATGGGATTATATTTGCAGATTAGGGCTAGATAACAGCTAATTTCAAATATGTTGATGCTTGACTGCACAGAGTCTCTGATGTCACGCTTACATGTGTCACAAAAAGCCTGAGCCAACTATTCTGTTTTATGTCCTATGGAAAGATTCAATTCTGTATTATTTATATAGCATCAGAAAGGTACATGACACTTTACAGAACAAGTGAAAAAGGCAGGGAGTCCCTGAAGGCCTTGCTTGACACGGGCGAAACTGTTACCAGCCTTGTGAAATATTCTGAGAGCACATAAAGATGGAATGAGGCATAGTTATCTACATAGGGTCAGATTTTGCTCCCGTACGGCGCCTGGAAGATCTGTGAAGTTCGGTCACGGTACGACGACTCACCCCTGCAGTGCCTCCTGGCTTTGTGGTTCACCTGTAAGGATTTGTTGGACATATTTTCTCAGTTGTGTACATTAAACTTTATAGAACGCTGTTAATGTCCTACTTTTTTTGCTAAATTAGAACCAGAAAGCTGGCTCTCTTAGAATAATCAGCTGTGCATTAAATCATGAATTGATCCAAACTCTGAAACAAAGATACCAGTAATTTAAAAAACAAATCCCCTTCTTTATGCCATCCTATGACAACATGTGGACAGTATCCAGGAACGCTTGTGGGTGCATGCCAAAATGTTATTAGGGCTCTCCTCACAAACCAATCCAATGTGTCTTGTACTCCCCCTCTGGAATCTTTTTCAAACAAGCATGGCCTTACTGCTGAGTGTTGTGTCCTCTTCTGCCATAATTCACATGCAGCAAAAGCAGTTACCTCAGTTCGGTTAGGATCCATTCTTTGGTCTCAGTACATCTCTCTGAAACAGGGAAACATCAGGGTTTAGGAGTGGGTGGGATGCCCTTACCGTTGCTTATAATAAACACACTATGAGATTGAGCTCTATTTAATTCAAAATCATCAACAGAGCTTTTCCCTGTAAAAACGATTCATTCAGACAAACGCAAGGAGATGCAGTATTAGCTATAGGGCTTAGTGTGACATCCACCATTGTAAACAGAACCAGGACAAGTCCTGCTTAAACTCCGCTAGGTTCTGGTTTGCAGAAGATGTCACAGGATGATGGATTCTGGGTCATCACCAATACCCTAGGGTCCCACTGCTTTTGATGTATAGGGTTCAATTCTGGCTCCATAGAAGTCAGTGGCAAAACTCCCTTAGACTTCAGTGGGGCCAGAGTTTCGCTCATTGTTCAGAAGTGGGACCTGAGTACTATGTTAGCGTTGGGCTGGCTATCTGCACAGGAGTAGATTTTACCTTTAGAGCACATGGTTGGATTTGTCCAGTCATTGTGGCCCTGATTCAGCAAAGCAGTTAGGCATGTGCCTAATTTTAAGCACAGGAGTAGTCCCTTTGCCATCAACAGAACTGCTCACATGCTTAAATTTAGGCACACACTTAAGTACTTTTTTGCATCAGGGCCTAGAAGAAGATGGAGAAAAATATTCCTATGTATTGATAACATACTTGTTATAGAACCCATACCTATCCCTGGGTTAAGGCACTTGAGGGAACACCTTGCAGCCACAAATAATTCTGATTAAATAAAAGCTATTACTAGTGGCAGCCATGTTGGGTAAAAAAGGTTATTTTGGTCAAAATAAAAGGACACAAACTGGAAGAATAGACCATTAAATGTTCTAACGGCTGATAGTTATTTGCTCTAAAGAGAATCAACCTAACATATCCTCCCAAAACTGAGATAAAGCACCTTGAATCTCTAAGCAGATGAAATAGATAAAACTGGGTCCTGCAGCTGGTTTTCTCATCCCAGCCTGGAAAGTATAAACTGGGACTTGCTTATTTTTCTTTTATACTTTGTTCCTTTCAATATTTGTTAAGGAATCTTAATGAGGACCTATTGTTCCCATAAAGTAATTAGTCCAGGATGGGTTGTAAACACTTCAGAATCATAATATGTTATGTTACTGAAATTCTGTGCCTAGTTCTTAGTTATTTGTTCTACTTTTTTATATAAATTACAGTATTGCTCTTTGAAAATTAATGAAATATTAAGTAAATAATCTCCTCTGTTTACAGTATCTTTCTACTGAGCAATTTAAAAAATTTTAGACTTCAATTAATTAATCAGTAAAGTACCACTATGGGGTATTGTATAGAAAAAATGCGTAAAGAAACTTCGCTCATCATTGAACTGTAGCTACCTCTGGAATGAACCACAGCAGCTGTTTAACTGAGCATTGCAAGACACTGTAGCAATTTGGGACAAGAAGTTTCCACTGAATACACAGTAGGATTTTAAATGGTCAACATGTAATTTGGTTATTATACAGGTTTAGTACCTTTATTCTTATAAAAAATTGCAATGGTATGTTTAAGGACTAGAAGTGATCCTGGTTTTATGGTGCTTTTGAAAGGAGGTACCTTGAAAGGAGGCGACAAGATGTTAGCATGCTTGGGCATTGCTTCAGACCTGATTCAGAGGGAAGAATGTCAGCTAATGAATAACTAATACCACTTCCTGCAGTACCTAGATGTTCTCTGGAGAGCTCCTGCCATGCTTAGCATGTGAGATCTGACAGGATAACAGCATGAGAGATTATAGCTGCAGGCATCTCTCTGATATTACTAGCAACGCCAAATGGATTGCTACATAGAAATTCCTCTGAATGGACCCAGCTCACACAACATCATTGCCTTATATTCTCCCTTATTAATTTCTTGAATCCAAGAAGCTTGCTCTTTGTAGAGACAATCATCACAGTTGACTTTTTTGGCTTCTTTCACCCCATGGATGGGTCTAGTTACACTGCAGAGCTAGATTAATAGTTTTTTATAGAACTCGAAAGGATTTTATTTCTTAGCCAGAAACCCTAAGTAGCAAATCCTGGGTATTTGGTTCTTTTGAAAGTTTGAGTTTTTAAGTTTTTTAACGTTCCTTCATTTGGAATGAAGAGCATGTGTGAGAAAATTTTCCTGCCATTACAGGCCAGCTGCTGGTCAAATATAACAGCCTGCTTTTATCAGGGTGCTTTTTTAAACAGACATGGGCCCAAATTGGCAATCTTTGATTTGATTCTCCCTGATCTTTGGTGAAATGTTTGTTTCAAATCTGCTTCCTGATTTGGTCTCATCTTTAATTTGTACAGCTCTTGGGAAAAAAAATGTTAGTTACATTCTGGGAAACACATTTGCAATACTTAACTCTGAAAATAGGAGTATTTGACTGCTTTATATGCAACATGCATACTTGAAATTAATTCTTGCATGAAATATTCATTTCAAAATCTGTTTGATTTGCAGCATATGTTTTATACCATCCAGTTAAGCAGTTGGCCATGTACTACTAATGAAATATTAGCTTTTATGGGTTTAGTTTGGTTTTTTTGGAGGATGAACATGAAGTATAAGGAATTTTTACTGGCAATATATTTTATGGTACCCATTATCATGAAATCTTGGTACATCACATCCTAAAAATAAATAACTTCCTTTACAGTGCTGAAGATAAATAAGACTCTATTCATGTGCCAGTGGTTCTTATTTAATGCAATATGTCTGCTTTTGCCAAATACCTGATAATATCAATAGTGTGGTGGTGGTCGTGTTTCTAGAGTGATTCTACTGGCTGGCGGTAGTGTTTGACTTAAACTTTGTTTGTTTGAAGAGTGAAAACCTCCGGACCAGTAGAGATGTATACCACAGCAGTTCTCTGTCAGACATGGTGATCACGCCAGTGAGCCCAGGACAGGATGATGTATTCTGGAGTGTTTGTCAAAATGAAGAGCAGCCTCCAAAGGTACCGGAAATTGAAGGGATCTATGTTTTGTTAATAGTGCCTAATTCAGCTCCACTGAAGTCAATGGGATTCATTCCACTGACTTGCTTCATTAAGCTTGAATAAGGTCCTTTACCTCCATACACATTACCAGAACTCACACATATGCCTTGATACTGATGGGCACATGACAGAGCTGCATCAAGGGAAGAATTAGACTGGGTTTTTTCCCCCATCTCACTGTCCATTTCTTCATCTATAGTTAGTATACAGTTGAAAGGAATGGCTACTGCAGATTAAACCCAACACATCGATGAAGGGGTTATGTGTGAAATCTTGGCAAAGCTTCCGTTGACTTCAGCGAAGCCAAGATTTCACCCTGTAATTCTGTCACTTCTCTTTACTGCGTCTTTACAAGTGTGTTAAAACAGACTGATAAGGTATTAGTAAAATCACCCAGGTGTTCCAAATTGGTTATGGGGCTGAAGAGATCTTGTTAATCTGGGAAGGATAATGTTGTAAACACGGATTTGGGTAAATATAATAGTATCTGGTCTAGCTAAGTGAGTGTGATGTATGCCAGTACATGTAATGTAAGTGTGTGGTCTGTGAATGTTTAGACACTTACTTAACAAGGCCTACTATTTGGTTCCTTTCCTCCCACCCCAGCTTTGAAGAATCTAGTTATGCTGCAGAGCTAGATTATTAGTTCACATAATTCAAAGGATTTTTTGTTTCTTTTTTAGCCAAAACCCCTATGTACAAGTGCTGGGTCTTTGCATATAAATGTTCTGCTTCCTGGGTGGGTGTGTTTTTTGTAGCAATTTAAGGTAATTCGCCCTATAGGCTGGTGGTCCCTGACAGGAACACTATTAATGTGACCAGAACTGTATTATCCCCATTCGCTACAAAAACTGGCCCAACAATAATGTAGTTTCCAATAAAAAGGCACATTCCCAAAATGTCCCACTGGAGCATTTTTCTTCTATGTGTTTTAGTCTGTCTTGTATTTATGCAGGGCATACATTGGGATTATTAACTAAGTATATGATATCAGGGTAGTGAACTGAAGCATTTGGTTAAATCTTTAAGGTTCCAGAAAGAACAACCTCTAAATTTTACAGCAGGGATCATCTTGGCCATCAAAGATGTTCTTCAAGGTAAGCTCCTCTGTGTTTTGTGCTTAAACTAACATTGATTTATTATCAACTGGAAAACTGAAGCCAGCTCATTAAAATCAAAGCCATAACTTCAAGAACTCCACTGTCAACGTCGGTTCATACTTCATTTAATGGCAGTTACAGTTATTCCCTCTTTTGAACCAACTTATCCTCAAAGTACCGAGCCAGATTTTCTGATCTTGTACCTTAAAGAACCTTAAAACCCGCTCCCATTTCTCCTCTGAACTGTTTACATGGGTGATTTTGAACCCAGATAAAACCTGCTTGTGGCTCCACTTCTCTTTTTGCATCAGCATAATTTTCATCTCATTATATTATTGCACTGATAATACATAAGGGCCTGATCCTGCAAATTTTTATGCAGGATAGTGCTGACTGCTGTGAGTCCTCTTATTTGGTCCAGTAGTTTAAGCATAATGAACACAACTCAGTGGGCCTGACTTTCCATTGCCCTGCGTATGGTGCCATCGTTAACAAAAGCTTTGCTAGAACCCACTTGGCACTGGTGTAAATGTTTGCCCCAGGAGCGGGCTAATGGAGAATCAGACCCATGTGTGGGTGTCACACTGTGGGCAGTGGGTAGAGGTTGTTGGGTTTGGGGCACTGATGCTCCTTGTCTCTGTCTCTGACTCTGCATATATGTAATTTAGCCGTGCCTTGTGGTGTTTCCGCCAAAAGCTTCATTACTGAATGTGCTCTCTTTAAGAACTATAGGATGCAATGCAAAAAGGAGACATGGGCTAGTAGTTAAATCAGAGTGTTTGGAGTCAGGAATTCCACAGTCTTCATTTTGGCTGTAGGCAAGTCCCTTTATCTTCCTGTGTATTCAGTTCTCTGTTTGTAAGTGGAAGTAATAATACCTACCTCCCGGCGGTGGGGAGGGGTGTTCTGAGGCTGATTCAGTAAGGTCTGTAAATGCTCTGAGGCCCACGAACAGAAATGCAAAATATTCTGATATGATTTTTGTCTTTGTGTTTAGCAACGTGCAGCAGTCATCCCCGGGGGTACATGCTCTGAAACTAAACAGCAGCAGCAGCTCTCCTGGCAGCAGACAGTGGGAGATGGGATCTCATTTCAGCAGAAGATCAACCTCAGGTGATTCTTAGGTCAATGATTTATCAATCAAAATGTGTAACGTTCCTGTGCCTTGAAATCTGGTACATGTTGAGTCCAAGATGTCAAAATCTTGCATACAAATGTATATTTGTGTTCACTGTGTGTCTTTTAGTGACATGATTTTGATTGCTTTCTAGATTGTACGGTCTGTGTTCCAAGCACGGAGTTAAAATAGAAACAGTTCCTTTTTTGAGTGCAGAACTGACTGTGAGCATGTTCCCGGATGGAAAATGTAATAAACTGTCTCAATTAGGAGGTGAAAAACAAAATCAGTGTCTTTTTATTCAAAAGTACTGTTGAAAGTCGGTAGATCTGGTGTTATGGGTGCATTGGCCTAATACTATACTAATGATAGCTCACCGGAGTTTTTCTTCATAACCTTTACTACTTTGTTGGATTGCTAGCTAATGAGATGATACAGTTTAGCAGCTGTTATGCATTAACATTTCTGCACTCTATTATTGTTTTGGCCGGGGAAGACATGAGATTCTCCGTTCAGCATCTTATGAAACATTCCTTTGGTTTATTATACTTTATTGAAAAATATAGTGAAACTTTTAAAGAGGACCAAAAGCAAATTATTAGATGGAGACAACCACATGTACAGTAACCAAAACGTGTGGTGAGTTCTAAGCTTTGCATCACTACTTGTGAATGAAGACCTGCATAACTCACTTGGGTTATGCCAGTTCGTGAAAATGCTTGGCAGTACAAACTCAGATTCCTCTTAAATACATGGCTTGAAGCACCAGCAGGCAGGGGCACTGAAGGAGAAGCAGATAGCCTTATTCCTCTCTAGTTGCTCTGAAATATTTTATAATGTCATTTGTTGTAGTAGCTGTGTTGGTCCAAAGATACTATAATTCTTAGAATTAAATGCATTTTTAAATAAGACCAGGTGGGTGAGGTAATAACTTTTATTAAACCAACTTCTGTTGATGAGAGAGACAAGCTTTTGAACTACAGAACGCTCTTCTTCATGCTCGAAAGCTTGTCTCTCTCACCAACAGAATTTGGGCCAATAAAAGATACTACCTCACCCACCTTGTCTTGTTTAAAAATGCATTTAATTATAAGAATCTCACTGCCTTGATGTCAGATTTTAAGCCTGGTTGGCCACTGCTTGTGTAATTCTCTGCAAAATGGTAGCATCTGACACCCACTTTGCACTATGTAAATGACTACTAAAGGCAGGGGGAAACGGTTGGTATTTCCATTGGTGTTAAGGCTGATACTGTGGCAATGAGCATCTTAGAAATACATTTTATAATAATATGGAATTTAAAGACAATTTTATTTTTAAAATGATTTGGATGTTAATTTACAGACACTTGACAAATGAAGGTCGAATTGCATATTTATTGCAGTCACACTTTCAAGCGGACTTTGCTTTAAATAGTCATCAGATGTAGGAAACTTTGCTTCAAGAAAAATCCAAACCATGCTTTCAAGTGATTTGACCTTGTTTTTCTTTTGCTTTTATGTCGTTTCACGTTTAAGTAATAGTTTAGCAATAAGCAATCGTGCAGCAACCCAAGTCTGCTTTACCGTCTGTCTGGTATGTAATGCTTGTGCTATTCTGGTTCGGGGAAATGGCCATGGAAAGAATAGAAAAGCTCCCCAGTGGTTTAAACTATCTCCTGGGGTTCTTAAGTGTAATTGAATGACAGCTAGTTCCAATACGTGGTATTCAGTAAAAAAAAATTATTTTCTCAAATCCAAAGGAGCAGTGAATTAGATGTTTAAATGCATTTAAACCAAGATAGCTGCCTAATTACTTTAAACACTCAGTGACTAGTAATAAGTTCTGAATCAAAACAGCTTTAGAAAATGCTTAAATCCATATAGTGATTTGTAATAAAATTATGTAAATACGTAAATAACTGCCTGTATTATTGAGTGCTAATCTGTTCGGGGCAGATTCAGCCATCCTTACTCTCACTGAGCAATGCCTTGGTCTGCAAGTAGTCCCACTGATAGCAATGGGACAGGTCATGTAGTAAGTTACTAAGCAACAAGCTGAGTTGTGTGCAGAGGAGTAAGGGGTAATAAGATGCCCACGTACTTCCTTTCATGGGCCAATTGCATCACTAGACCATATGTGGAGAAGGACAGCAGCAATCCTAAACAAGTCTGCCCTTCCTATGTAACTGCTTGGGAAGTAGGCAGGCATGGATGGGGAAATGGCAGAGCCTTGGCTACTTCCACCCCCGACCTCTGCCACCCCCGCCACACACACACATACACAGTGTATCAGACAGCACAGCTAAGCCAGCAGTCTGTGCTATGAGAAGTGCTGACATGGCTTATTACGGCCAAAGAATAAAGAGAAGCAAGACCTGACCAGTGACTTTTCAAGGGGAGCTCTTCCTGTACTAGCCAAGGAGGGGGAATTCTCGTCTGCTTTAAGCAGAAGGAGCAATGCAGTTTTACACACCCTAATGCTAACTTCTATGGCTATGTCTACCATGCAAGGGGAGGTGTGATTGGAGCACAGGGAGGCATAGCCACGCCAACTTTAATCGAGTTTGCATGGAAGACGTCCTGGCACAGGCATCAGGGCAGGCCAAGCGCCTGAGACGTACCCGGCTCCGCCGCAGGTTTGTAGTTTGGATGTGAGCCCATGCTAACAAGGGGAAATCTAGCACAGGTGTGCCTCCCCATGTGACAATCGCATCTCCGTTTTCGGTGTCAACATACCCTGGCTTGCACAGGGGACTGAATTTGGAGAGAGATGAGAGCTCTGATTTTTGGACAGTGGCAAAATGTCATAAGAGATTCAAAAAAAACATGGGGCTTGACTCCCTCTTACTCCTGGGAGCAGAGCCATTGACGTTCGTGGGACTGTTCATGGGAGTAGGGGATACATACCCGAATGTCGGTTTACAGGATTGGGCCCTCTGCGCTGGTTCTGCTCAAGCATAATTTGGAACTCAGGAAAACACGCACGTGTGGGTTGAGGCTCAGGGGTTCCATCCTCTGCTTTGGCCAGAAATCAGTGGAGTGCAGCTGAATGGCACCGACTGCTGTGGACTGTGCCGAGCCGTGCACTGATGTGACGAGCTGTTGAAGAGGGTTAAGCTGACCTGTCGGCCCCAACCCTGGCATGTCCACTTTCCCCACGCTGTTCTCGTTCACAGAGCTGTTGCTCTTCCACGGCACACGGTGCTCATGCGAGCCAATTGGCTTCCACTCTGCCGGCCTCGCCCTAGGCAGCAGAAATGCATCAATATTAGCTGTGTTTGGGACTTCCATCGCCATGCAAGGCTGCTGAGGGGAGGAAGGGGTAACTCACCCTGAACAACCAAAGATCTCTTCCCATAAAAGAGAAAACACAACAATGCCAGCAAAGGAGGCCTGTGCGCTTGTTGAGGGATTGTCCGGTGTATGTGTTGTATGTGCCATGTGTTTAATGCTTCTCTCCACAACTCTCCTTTTGGGGAATCCAGGATCGTCCAAGGCAGAGACCCCGCTGTCCCAGAACCACCCGCTGCAGTGTAAGAAGTCTGAAAATGCTCCTCACCCTGCCCGGCTTTCAGTAGGTGCTTTTACTGCCAACGCTGTTTTGGTTTTGGTCACACTTTCTAGTAAGGGTACATTGATAAACAGTATCAGTGTTTAATTGACATTTTAATTAATGGTTAACCAATTGTTATAGAGTCCAACAAGTCAAAAGTCTGCTCACAGGCAGAGCTTATAACCCACTGTAGCACAATCTACTGCTGTCCTTGTAACCCTTTGACCACCTACCACTTATGGCTGTAACACGCTTGATAATGTATTAACCCTTCAGGAACTGGATATAAATGTGCCTTTAATATAAGGTGTGACCTCTGTTTCTTGCTTTTTGTTTTTTGTTTTTTGTATTAGTTCAGCCTTGTAAAGTTGTTTGTTTGTCCGTCGGTTCAGTTAACTGGAGCTAACATGCCCTGAGCAGAAGATCACACATGGAATGTTTGGTATTTGAAAGGTTGTAGGGAAGGCCCTAGATGGCTTGGAGGAAAGCATAGCCAGAGACAGGGTCAAATCTAGAGCAAAACTGTAGCAGCCTAGAGTTCTTAGCGTCAGCTAGCTGTTCGGTGGTCTGTGTAAGACAGGTTTGGGGCAGGGGAAGGTTGGTCCAGGCAAAAGCCTGGGACATCAGAAACAGATCCTTGTGTGACCTTGGGCAAGTCACACGGTCACTCTGTGTCTCAGCTTCCCATCCCTAAAAGGGGGATAGTAGCTCTTCCCTATCTCATAGGGGTGTCTGAGGACAAATACATTAAAGATTGAGTGGTGCTCAGATACTGCAGTAATGGGCACCATAGAAGTATCCTTGGTAGATAAATGATGGTGTCACTTCATATCCTAGTAGACTTGTAAAACCACATCACAATTAGCACTAAGGGTCCACTTTAGCAGACTTGGTAGAGGCCAAGGGCTCCAGTTTGAGGCTAAATTATGGCATTTACGAGGCTCCTTGAGGCAAAATCCCTCCCCAAAAGCCTGGGGGGATGTGCATATAAAATAAAAATGAGAGGTTTGTTTTTCCTGTGCATAATACCTCTCCATACAAGCATTTTCTACACATACATTAAAGCCTACCCCTTAACTATCATTAAGATTAAACCTAGCCTTGTTCCCAAAATTCAAAAGTAACATGTTTAAAGAGCCAAGACTGAATGAAAGATGCTTGTACTAGTAATGACCATTCACCCTAACTTGTGGTTAGATGTTTGAGCCTAAAATTAACAGCTGGGTTAAAATTAATCACATGCCATTACTAGAGTAATCCAATCATTTTAGTTTAGCTCATCATCTGGCTCCAGTGCTGGGTGGTGCAGAAATGTTATCTGCCTAATAAAGAGTTTTAGTTGAAAGTTGCAGTAACTATTCCAAACTAGAAATGGAAGAAGGTGACTGCTTGCTCATGTGGTTTTGCAATGGATTCTTAAATGGGAAAATGCAATCGAGTTTTCTTTATTCAGAGTCCCGCCTTCGCCAAAGGGAAAGACGGTGTCCTCTTGTTCTCCACTGTAGCAGAATATTCATCATCCAGTGATGAACTGCTCAGCAGCGATGAGGACGAGATGATTCACACAAGGTTAGCTTTTTTCTTTTGTCACTAATTTTGTTAACTCTCAAAAGACAAGTTGGTGTAAATGACACAGCTGTATGGACATAAGAGCCACCCATTTACACCAACTGACAATGTGGCCAGTTATAGTTTTGATATTGTGACTTTGCAACATTACTACAGTGATCAGATGGGGTGTCTCCGATTTGCACGCTTTTTATCAAGCTGATCTCAAAAGTTTGTGTTTTCCTTTAGCTTTCCCATTCTCTATTGCAGTTTTTGTGAGTGAGATCTGTAATGCCTACCAGGCATTTAAAAGGCATATTTTGCTGAGAAATAATTTTCTATTACCAGTTGTTACCAGTTGTTTCCAGAATGCACATCTATTCTGTCCTGCATATGCTCCTGATTTGTGTTTTACAGCTTTCAAAGCACAGGTGGGTGGTGGGAATGTTGAAAACTCTCTAGTTTGTTGGTTTTTGTTTTATATACAGCCTTATTTTTTTTTTGAGTGCCTCTCTTTCAGACTTCTCTGTTGTGATCTGAAAAAGGATGTTTTTTTATCAATTGTAGGTTTCATTGTAAACCTCAGATAATCCAAAAAGAAGTATTGTTTCACTGTCTAACATTTAACCTATTACTTAATTTTTAGCATTTTGTGGCCCTCTCCTGCAGTCAATAATTCTGAAATTTCTCATCACTGTCATTTTAATTCCACTTCTAGATCTGACAATTACAGGGCCTTTTGTAAAAGGGAGTTCACATTATGATCCCCATGAGCTTTGTCTTTATATACATAGAGTCACGTCTAGAAGTTTTGTGCCATCAAAAGTATCATCTCACCTATTAGCTAATAACCCAATGTCACTTGAGCACCATTTCAATTAAATGATAGATCTGCAGGGAAATATATCCTGATTAATACCAATTGGATAGAGGAGACCCTAATGGTCAAAGTGAAATCTGCAGCCAGTAATGAATCTTTTCAGGACCTGGATAAAAGCTCCATTCCTAAGGAGTTAAGAATTAAAAACTTTTCCTTTCCCACTAAGTACGTGGTCTAAAGCCCAGTGAAGTTCATTGGCTAGCTTGAGCTTGAGATGAAACACCAACTTGCCATTGAAAATAAGCATATTTCCTTATTCCCAGTGGGACTTCAAAGCAGCTTTGGTATCTGCTCGTATTCTGGCTGAAAACAGGTGAAAGGGAGAGAAAACCACAGCTTGCATAATTTGTCCTCTCTTGGAGTGCGTAAATTGCCAGGGAGCTGAAGGCTCTGTCCACACTGCATTGCAGTATAGCCACTTATGAAGAATGTGTCTTGTCCCCTTGGGCCAACCCCATTCCTGGCTGCTGATGTGAAGGATCTGAGGAGCAATCTCTGGGCATGTTTTCAGGGGAACCAGGACAGGGCAGCTGTCTTTCACTATCGGCCATTCAGCAAAAATGGTTTGAGTGCTATTTGCTGCTCTGCTTGTGTGTCGGATAAATCAGAATTTCCTCCTGTTCTTTTAATAAAGGACTTACAACCATGTGGTCGGCATGTGGTCGAGTATCCATATGCCTGTACAGCATATGTGCATGTGCACGACATTTATACATATTAATATCACTCCAGGGAGAATGCATCTCCTGGGGGGCTTCACAATGTTCAAATAATTCCAGTCCCCCTAAATCAGAGGATTTCTTGCAGCTCATTTTTATAGATCAGTTTCACATCTCAGCTCTGAATTTACACCCAAAATTCATACTTGCCCCACCCCTGGATTTGTATGGCTCCGTTTGGTCACAGTTAATAAAAGTGATTTCAGTTTTCCTTCAGGGCAAGTCCCACTCACTTTCATCATAAGAGCAGTCCCACCGATTCCTCTTCTGTCGTGTTATGCTTCCCTCCAATGTTATTACATTTGCAATTGTTTAATTTAATCCCTTCTGCAGAAGCAAATCATTGCTCTTCTTCATGCTCTGTTCATCTGAAAACAATAGCCCCTTGCACTGCCCTGGCTCCATTGCTATTGTCTTTATTGTACTACTGGGGCTGTATCACGATCGGTAGGAGATGACTTATGTAAGCAAAGGCAATAATAATGGAGCCAGGGCAGTGCAAGGGAGTTTTTCACCCTCCAAAATCAATTAATAGAAAATGCTGGGGAGGGAGGACAACCAGAAAATAAAAATAAACCTCAGTGAAGCATAGTAATGAGAGACACTTGCATAAATCACACACAAGTCCAATCCTCCAGTGATGTAAGCTGAACAGTAATCCGCAACTATTCTGCTGATGATCTGGCCCTCAGAACGTACCTTCATTTGTCAGGCCTCATGGAGTGAGCAGAAGTCTGGGAGTCAAGAGATTTGAGAGCTCTTGTCAGCTCTGCCACTAACTCACTCTGTGACCTTGGGCATGTTACTTATGCCTTTCTGTGCTTCAGTTTCCTTGTGGATAAAGTGTTGATGACAATTGTTTATATACTTTTGTACAACACTTTGAAACTCCGCTATGCCAGCACGGAAGACGATGAAAGCTCCCATGTGTTTCAAGGGGAGCCAAATCAGGCTCATGGATTCTGTCTCCACTTGACAGAAGGAACCCTATGCGCTTGTGCTCTTCTGTGCCCATCGATTAAGAAAAACTGCGTAACTTGACTCATGTTAGAGCAGAGTGTCATCGTTGTCATCATCTCCATGCCAGCCCATGCTCTTCCCTTTCGTTGCAGCACAATGATGGCTGGGAAATTCTTGCTAAGGGTCATCTGAAGGAGATGCCAAAGGCACCTGGCCCTTCTCATCCAATCCCAGGCTAACTTTGAGTCTGGCCCTGTGATTGGCTGCCCCAGGGGCCCTGATCGGCAAGCAGGGTGGAGCTAACCTTTCCCTCTGTAGGCTGCTGCTGGGGAAGGTGTGGGGCCAGTTCCTGCAGCCATAACAATTATTTCTCACCCTCTGAGGGAGGAGTTGAGTGGGTTATAGGATTTAATACATGGACACGTTGCACATATGTTGTCTAATATATTGCCATTTTCTTTTCTGTTGTGGCAAACTCAGTGAGCATTTGCATTACCTTTCTGTGATTAGCATTGCTGCTACTCTTGGAAGAGAGAAAGTAAATAAGGAAGTGTTATTTACTCCTTTTCCTAATGCAAGAACAAAGAGCCACCAAATGAAATTAATAAGTAGCAGGTTTAAAACAAACACCAGAAAGTGTTTTTTCACGCAACGCACTGCCAACCTCTGGACCTCCTTACCAGTGGGTATTGTGAAGGCCAATACTATAACGGGGTTCAAAAGGGAGCTAGATAGATTCATGGAGAATAGGTCCATCAATGGGCAGGAATGTTGTCCCTAGCCTCTGTTTGCCAGAAGCTGGGAATGGGCGGCAAGGGATGGATCACTTGCTGATTATCTGTCTGTTCATTCCCTCTGGAGCACCTGGCATTGGCCACTGTCGGAAGACAGGATCCTGGGCTTGATGGACCTTTGGTCTGACCCAATATGGCTGTTCTTATGTTCTCCAGGGCCTCATGTGATTCTTCTTGGCCATTTGAGGGGAGGGAGGAAGTTATAAATTCCCAGATTATCATTTGGGATTTAGGGTTAATTGTTGCCAGGGGACATTAACATCCACTAGTAGAGGCTCATAGGGATAGGCTCAGGGATTGACTGCTGTGTATGGAGGCACAGGTTTAAGGCTTGTAGTCCAGGTCTTATGTCTAGGTCTAGATGGGATGGAAGATTTCGTAACTGCTAGGGGCCCTCTCTGTGGCATTTAGGTCAGTAAACGGCAGTTAAATGAAAGGGTAGTATATGGTGGAGAGAGCTGGTCATGGCCAACTTTTGCTGTACAAATGTACATTTTCTACATGTTTCTTTATTGTTGTTTCCTATTTATTTAATAATAATTGCAGCATTTTGACAAAAAATCACTAATGTGGAAGATTCTTTCTTTGGGGGGCAAGGGTGTGGGCAAAGAACATAGTCAAGCCTGTCTGAAGTGACTACTCCATGCACCAAATATCAATTGCCTCATTGAAGTGGTGTCTGAAAAAATTATATTGGAGTCACTGGAGAAAGTATAAAGTAATCACTTGGTATTTGGGTAGTAGAGGGGTGTCTATTACAAATCGTCCTTAGTGCCAGTTAGAGTGCAAAGTCTATGTAGCTTAGTGTGCAAGCTAATCAACTTCCCCTGTACAAAAATATCCAAGTGTACTAGCTACAATTAATTCAGCAGCGTTAGTTTATTTTAGAATGTTTGTGTTTTGTTTTCACCCGGATTTGGTCTCCTCATTAATTGGAGTTTGTTACCAGGCAACTGCCAAGTAATGGAATGGCAGATTTCTCAAGGACAAGAGCTCCAGATGGAATTGAACTGAAACCCCAAAGCATCGTAATAGAACAGAAGGTAATTTGGCCATTTGAAGGTGGGGGCGGAGGGAAGGTGTGTGGAGTCAAATTGCCTATCATTGCAAATGTACGTGATAAACATCATTTCCATTTGTTCTGGACAGCATTCAGTCATTTTTACTGTAAATTTTTCATCTGCAATAAATGATTTTTAAGCCATTTCAGGTTTTGTGCCTCCTATAAAGCCATTTATTATTACAAAATTGTGCCTCCTTAATTGTCTGTCTTTCTTACTGAGTAGAACAGCTTCTTGACTCAACAGATTTGTTAAAAGACCTACATAACACAATGCTATCAATCATCGTAATACAGAATTACAGTGCAGTTTTTTGACCCTCATTATAATGTTTATAATTTGGGGAGAAATATCCTCCCACTTTCAAAATCATGACCCAATCAAAAAGTCCTTCATTCCTAAGAACTGAAGAAGTCATAAGGGGTGCTGTGCTCTCGTACTCTGTCTCCTGGCTCAGTCTCACCTGCATTAACTAGCAAACTGGGTTCCCAAAGCAGATGATATACCTGGTACGCGAGAAAAGAAAGCAAACAAAATAGAACCATTCTCTCCATTACTGCCTTGAAAACACCAAGCTGGAGTAGTAATAATAATATTTTGCTCTTGTAGGGCGCCTATTATCCACGGACCTTGAAGCACGGACAGACATTAATGAATGTATTCTCTTTGCAAGGATGGTGAAGATGAGTCACAGAGAGATTGAGTGACTGCCCACAATCCTACAGGCAAACTGTGACAGAGCCAGCAACAGGGACCCAAACCCTGGCTTTTGAGCCTCAGTCACAATAGCATCCTTCCTCCCTTGGAAAGGAATCAAACATTGGTTCCCCAATAGAAAAAACAGCAAATCTGTAGGGAAAGAACCCTTAGGCTATGTCTACACTATGGACCTTACAGTGACACAGCTGTACCGCTGGAAGGTCTCCCATGTAGCTGCTCTTTGTGGGCAGGAGAGAGCTCTCCTGCTGGCACCATTAAACTACTCCCAATGAGCAGCATTAGCTATGTCAGCAGGAGAGCCTGTCTTGCTGACATAGTGCTGTCCACACCAGCACTTTCACTGGTGAAACTTGCATTGGTCAGGAGGATGGTTTTTCCACACCCTTGATGGACAAAAGTTTTACCGACAAAAGTGGTAGTGTAGTCAAAGCCCTAGTGTCATACATCAGAGACGGGATTACAAATCAGAGAAATATAGGACTGGAAGGGACCTCGAGAAGTCACCAAGTCCAGCCTCCTGAGACAGGGCCAAGTAAACCTAGACTTTCCCTCACAGGTGTTTGTCCAACCTGTTCTTACAAATTTCCAATGATGGGGATTCCACAAACTCTCTTTCAGAGCATAACTACCCTTACAGTTAGAAAGGTTTTCCTAATATCTAACCTAAATCTCCCTTGCTGCAGATTAAGCCCATTACTTCTTGTGCAACCTTCAGTGGCCATGAAGAACAATTGTTCACCATCCTCTTTATAACAGCCCTTAACATATTTGAAGACTATTATCAGGTGCCTCTGTCAGTCATCTTTTCTCGAGATTAAACATGCTCAGGGTCTTTTCAAATTTTTCCTTAGGTCAGGTTTTCCAGACCTTTTGTCATATTTGTTGCTCTCTTCTGGACTCTCTCCAGTTTGTCCACATCTTTCCTAAAGTATTGTGTCCAGAAATGAACACAGTGCTCCTGCCGAGGCCTCCCCAGTGCCACATAGAGTGAGACAATTACCTCCCATGTCTTACTTACCACACTCCTGTTAATACACCCCAGGATATTAGCCTAATGGCAAGTATAAAAAAAAAGTAGAATAACAAATGCTTCACAGCATCCCTTTAATTTCCACGTAGTTATTTGGCTTTTAAAAGACAAACAACTTCGATTTAGAATTGACCAGCATTCACAAAGGCTTAGTTTACTTCGCTAGATTGTTTATCAGCCAGCAAACCACACAGACTGCTGCTTCTGATTCAGCCCGTTCCTTTTTTTTGTTTTTGTTTTTTTGCTTTAGTATAATTCAAAAGGAAATTTCTAATGCAACCACTTAGCATCCCATTGTTTCCTACATCCCAGCACCGAGGGACCTCAAATACCATCCTTCCCCTTCTTCCTCCACAGTAAACAGATCCTTCTGCACTCCACTCTCCATCAAGAACAGGGGTCGGCAACCTATGGCACGTGTGCCAAAGGTGGCACGCGAGCTGATTTTTAATGGCATGCTGTTGGTCCCAGCTGCCAGCCCCGCTCAGACCCTTGCCAGCCTAGGTGAATGGAACTCCCAAGGGGCCAGCGGCCAGAACCCCAGATCAGCAGTGAGCTGAGAGGGGGCCGGCAGTTGGACCCATGACCAGCAGCAGGCTGAGCGGGGCCAGCAGCTGGACCCCAGACCGACACAGGCTGAGCGGGGCTGGTGGCCGGAACCCAAGACAAGGATCCCAGGCAAGGAGCACACTAACTTGATAAGATCGGCATTTTAATTTTATTTTAAATGAAGCTTCTTAAATATTTTAAAAACCTTATTTACTTTAAATACAACAATAGTTTATTTATATAATATAGACATAGAGAGAGACCTTCTAAAAATGTTAAAATGTATTACTGGCACGTGAAACCTTAAATTACAGTGAACTTTTGAAGATTGCCGACCCCTGATCTAGAACATACCAGTGCCTCATGGATCCTTTACAAATCCCATCTCTTTCTCCAGTGGCCAATGGCTCCGAGCCCTGCTTTCCCTACGTTTAGTTATTTTCCCTGAAACTTGGGCCCTTGTCCCCAAAGCACTACCACATCTATAGATGCTACTTGCATGGTGTCTTATAACCCACTGAGTTGACAGGTGTTTGCCTAGCCAGATGTCTGTGATCCTACTAAGGAAGGCTGCAGTACAAATTGCACTGTATGGGTAAGACTGAGTCTTAGTCTTCCCGGTCTTTTCGCTGTCCCTTTACTGAATGTGATTATTCTGTAGTAAAATCTTAGGACTACAGTAAGTGAAAGTTTGAATGACAAGGACGATAATGGCGTATGGTCTGAGATCAGGGCTGGAATCAAAGAACTCATGAGTTCTGACGCCGACTCCA
Organism: Dermatemys mawii; assembly: GCA_007922305.1. NCBI lineage: Eukaryota > Metazoa > Chordata > Testudines > Dermatemydidae > Dermatemys > Dermatemys mawii. The sequence goes on from ML677377.1 coordinate 27,113,193, forward strand.
CCTGTGGTCTAGAGGCAAATCATTTTGTTTCTGTGCCTCGGATTTTCTGCCTGGATGACAGTTTATCCTTACCTACCACTTGGGGATGTGAAGATTTAGTAATTAATTAACTAAGGCTATTTTGTAAATAAAGCACATTATTGGTGTTGTTTAAATGCTTGCCATACACTGGCACATCCGTGCACTGTCATTTTAGATTAATATTTTTGTCGGGTTGACGTTTGTGTCATAAGCTGATTTTCTTCAACTGATGTACCACATAGAGTACTGCCTCTCCACGCTATGCTCCACCATTACTTTCTGTCCTACCTAGCTAGGGTTACACAAGTATGTTGTGATGAATTTAACTTCCCAATCTGTTTTCACGTGCAGAATCCAATTGCAGGGAAACAAAGTTGTAGCACCCAGGAAGGACTCTGGAGCATACACAACCAGAACTATCTCCTGCCGGATCTCCTACAGCAAAGCCAAATTTCGGACTCCTCAGCGAACCAGCCAAAAGTTACCCAGAATAGTCAAGGACCTCCGAACAAATCTGTAAATAATAAGGTATAGCTTCAAACTGTGTCCATTAGATTCACTGCAATAGCACTTCCCTCCAGACCTTCCTTTTCCCCAGCATAGGGGCTAAAGGGTGAAGGGCTTTTAATCCCATGGATCAAGTCTCATCAAGAGAAAAGATCTTTGGTCCCCTTGCTTCTTATAAAGGCTTGAACCAGGGGCCAATAGAAAGTCTTGGGCGCCCTAATCTAATCCCTACTTCTTCTCCTGATTCTCCATCCATACTCCTCTATGTCCCCCTTACTCTTTACCTCCTCTTTTCCCCCTACCCAAACATTAGTTTACTTCCCCAACACTCCACTAGTATACTTCTCTTTTCCCATGGTGAATGCTCTTAGATTGCTGCCTTCAGCCCTGTCCTAGGGTGCTACCTTAGCTACTCATTCTCTCTCTGCTTTGCCAGTGGTGCAAATCAGCAACATCAAAGGGACATCACCAGCACTGCCAGGTGAGAGATCACATTAACGGTGCAAATAAATAATAACTCTCTCAAGAGGCAGGTCTTTAGAACAGACTTGGATTGCTGCAACAGCATCCTCCTTGCTGCAGAGAGGTTTGAATAATGTCCTACTTCAAATCAGACAGCAGGGAGTGATCTAAAAGCAAGGTGTCTGTTATTCTCTCTATTCGCCTAGGGACCAATTGGTTCACTTCTATGCTGTCTTGGCGTGACTCTTTGCTCAGGCTTCCTGCATTGTAGTTCACTTTGTACCACAAATTTGCACTCCAGAATTGTTGTTTAAATCTAATTATGTCATGTACGGTTTCATATAAACCTCAGAGAGCTTTCTGGATGCCAACAGTGATACGCAGTATCTGTTCCCTGCTATCAACTTCCAAAGTGAAAACCGACCCTATTTGTCATTGTAGACATCAAGTCCTGAAAGTACACCCTCAAAGGGCAGTTCATCATCTACAACATCCTTTACTTCGTTCATAGATCCTAGATTACTACAAATCTCACCTCCCAGCAGTCCAGCAGGACCTACTTGTAGCTCTCGTGAGTACGCTTGTTCTTATTGTAAAATGCATCATGCTTGGCTCTTTTGTAAAAAGCACCAGGCTTAATTCTTGAAAATTAAGATGGGAATTTTCTGGTGACTTTTTGAAACTCTAAATCCATGTTAATAGTGTTGGATTTCATTGCACTGTTTCTGCCCAGGTTCCTGATGAAGTGTGCATTACTCTGTTCTTGTGTTAGCTCTATGCATATTCATGAATACATCAGAAACTGTGCAGACATATGGTTCTGCTTCATGCTACGTTATGTTTTGCAGAAATTATTCCCTGGGTGTTGAAACATGCAGCTCTCTGGAGTTGCTTTCAAATTGCAATAAACAAGTTAGGTGTGAAGTGTGACCAAACACTTACATGTTTCATGACTCCCTGTGTCTTTTCTTCCAGCATCTAGCCCCAAACCAGAGCCTATTAGGAGAGGGAATGCAAGGAAAGGCTCTGTTGTCAATGTCAACCCGACAAATATCCGGCCACAGAGTGACAGTCCAGAAATTCGCAAATACAAGAAGAAATTTAATTCAGAGATCCTGTGTGCTGCTCTGTGGGGTAAGAAATAAAGGGGGAGCTGTCTAGTTAGAGAACAGCGTGTTTCTGACAGTATAGGTTCTGCTGAGATTTTGCATTTGTATTACACCTCTCATCCCAAAGTGACTCATTAACTGTTTACCTACAGCAACACTCAAATGAAGCCACCTTAGAGGTGGAAGTTGACAGCCAGATGAATCTCCATTGCAGAACATTCTCTGCAACGGGGTGGGAGGACATTTTGGTGAAGGCATTAAATTAAAATCTTTCTCACTGAAAGAGTCAAGAGATCATCATGCCCGTCCAGAGCAGAACAAGGACAGAACAAGCAGTAATGGTCTCAAGTTGGAGAGGGGGAGGTTTAGATTGGATGTTAGGAAAAACTTGTTCACTAGGCCGGTGGTGAAGCACTGGAATGGGTTACCTAGAGAGGTGGTGGAATCTCCTTCCTTAGAGGTTTTTAAGGTCAGGCCTGACAAAGCCCAGGCTGGGATGATTTAGTTGGGGATTGGTCCTGCTTTGAGCAGGGAGTTGGACTAGATGACCTTCTGAGGTCCCTTTCAACCCTGATATTCTATGATTCTATGATCTGGGTTTTTAAGGCCTTGCCAGAAAGTTTCCCACCCAGTAAGCCACACAATATTTTATGAATCTTCCTTAGCTGAATGAAATGCTGAATTGACCATGCCAAGCTTTGCCAAATTATCCCTCAGGTTCTTGGGGGTGGAAAGAATGCCACGCCTGAAGCTGAATGGGTTAAGCCAGTGGCTGTCAACCTTTCCAGATGACTGTGCCCCTTTCTGGAGTCTCATTTGTCTTGCATACCCCCATGTTTCACCTCACTTAAAAACTACCGACTTATAAAATCAGACATAAAAAATACAAAAGTGTCACAGCACACTAGTACTGAGAAATTGCTGACTTTCTCTTGCTTAGCATATAATTATAAAATAAATCAACTGAAATATAAATATTGGACTTGCCTTTCAGTGCAGAGTACATAGAACAGTTTAAACAAGTCGTTATCTGAAACTTTAGTTTGCACTGACTTTGCTAGTGCTTTTTATGTAGCCTGTTGTAAAACTAGGCAAATATCTAAATCAGTTGATGTATTTCCTGGAAGACCCTAGGGGTATGTGTACAGCTGGTTGAGAACCACTGGGTTAAGCCATCCTCTCACATATGCTACATATTCTATAGAGCAGGGGTTCTCAATTTTTTTTCCACAGACCCCTTGAAAATTGCTGAGGCGCTCAGAAGATCACTTAATGATCTTTCCAAATGTTGTTTTTACTGTTTGCTAACTACTGTAAAGTGCTTTGGATAAAAGTGCTATATTAAAAAAAAAAGTAATCCCTTTTGTTGTTCTACAAATAAAAGCACACAGCTCCTATTTTAATATCAGTAGACTTACCTTTCTAATGTGATGGATGTGCCCTCATTCCCCACTGAGCTGGGAAGGAGAGGCGGTCTCTCCCTCTCTTCCTCACTGCAGCAGCCCCTGAGCTGGGGCTGGGCAGAAGGGAGTCTCACCCCCACCACAGCAACCACAGGCGTCTTTCTCTGGCCTCCTCAATCCTGCACGTCCTAAATTCCCCCACCTCCTCTTCTCACCCCACTGCCTCTTCCCACCTAGCCCCTATTCCCACCAAGGCCACCACCTCAGCTTACATGTGTGTCTTCTCCAGGGTCCAGGCACCTAATTAGTGGAGCCATGCCTGTGTGACTGTGAATGGCTGTGGGAATGGAACTCAGTCTGCGGATCTCAGTTTGAGAACCTCTGCCTTAGAGTCTTTCTATGGGAATGTTCTCTAGAAGCTAAAACAGACCGAGACAGCAATTCTATCAGAGGCTGAACTCCCTCGACTCCCACAGATTTCCCAGCGGGTACTCAGCCCCTAGCAGGATCAGCCACTTAGAGAGAACCCAGTGGGTAGAAATCAGCACAGATTTATTGACTCCAGGGGAGTTACTCCATGTTAGCCCAGTTGTGGACGGGGCCCACGTTTCCTAGTGCCTTCGCTCTGAAATGGTTTTAATCATCCATCTGTTTTAGGAGAAGAAAGATGAGACCCATGGAGCTGACACAATATTTACCTCCAGTCAGCTTGAGTCTTGCATGAAAAACAAAATAAATGAATGAAATAGAGGAGATGCTTTCCAAAAGAAATGTGAATTTCCAGTTTACAGCTTCAGTTTTGTTTAATGCATGTTTAAAGGAGGCCAAGATTTTATATTAAGAACAGAACAGCGTAGCAAAGTCTGTAATTACATGGACACTGAGGTTGAACAGCACCAGGTCCTCCTCAGAGCATTGCCAGTAGAAACGATGTGCAGTCTGATACCTTATGTCATTTTATTTCCACTACAACATACTGATTAGGAACCTTACCAATCACTCCAGCCGAACTGAATCCCCATCCGGTAGGTGTCAGTTCATGTCAGCAGCCCATTGGAGCCTTCACTGGGAATAATTAGATTTCAGATGGATTCACTCCATTAATTTGGCATTCGAAAGCGTCTTTATGAAACATGGAAAATTTCACTCTTGAACAATCCACTTCCTAGCATCATTTGTTCCTTTTCTAGTGTGCCCCATGCTTAGAACTGTTACTCATTGAATTTGAGGTTGGAGGTGGTTCATAGATTTTAAGGTCAGATGGCACCATTATATTGTCTAGTCTGACCTCCTGCGTAACGCAGGAGCATTAGTGGAGTTGGAGGTTTTGTGATATTCACAGTCTGATTTTGGGATCACAAAACCAGTTTGAGTTCACAGAGCATTTCCCTGGAAGCATCTCTCTCTTGAATCTAGATTGCTATATGCCTTATATAAGTCTGAGAACAAAATTAAAAAGACTCCTTATCCCCTTCAGGGGGACTACTCATCCTTAAAGTCACCCTGATACTTAAGTACTTAGCTGGATTGGGGCTTTATTGCATTGTGGAGTGGTGAGAATTTTGTAATTCACTTTTCAAAAGGTTATCTGCACAGTGCCAGAGAAGATATCAGAGGCTGTTAAGAGAAGGAAGTCCAAAACTGAGTCAGTTACAGATAAGCAATTAATGTTGAAATGTGCTATGACTCCATAGGCAATTTATAGTGGTTTTTATGTACTAACAGGAGTAAATTTACTGGTGGGGACGGAGAATGGTTTGTGGCTGTTGGACCGAAGCGGACAAGGAAGGGTTTACTCGCTGATCACAAGGAGACGATTCCAGCAAATGGATGTTCTGGAAGGACTCAATGTGCTAATCACCATATCAGGTTTGTTCAGCGTCTAAAAGTATCTGTCCCACTTTATAAGTTATAAAGAAGAATTAGGTTATGAATTAGGTTATAGGCTTTCCTCTTGTAGGACAAAGCAGGACAATTATTTTTGCTAATAGAAAAGCACTCTTTGAGCTCCAATATTTGCATCCTCCTCCCAGATTCAACTGTGACCTGGGATATGCCAGTACATGCTTAATGTGTAAAATGGTTTGGGGGATATAAAAATTTGTTGAATGCTTAAAACTGACCAGTTCCCATCAGCTCATTGCTGCGAAGAAAGTCTGTATTTGGTTAGTTGTTTATATAACATCTGAGCATCGCTCTAAGCAGATTTCCATCTAAAACATTGTTACATCACATCGATATCTGGCTGGCAAGAGGGCAAATGAATCATATGGGGCCCTATGCTACAGGTGCTGAGGTCCTGAGCTCACATTGACTGCCATGGCAGCTGAGAATGCTCAGCACCTCACAGGATCAGGCCCTTGATGGGAAGATTGGAATGGCTTCTGTTTATGCACAGGTTGGACACAGTGCATTTGGCATAGCTGAAGCCTTTGCTTCCCAGATTCGCTTGTTCCAACTTTCCACATGATGCAGCATCTCTCTCTTGAATCTAGATTGCTATATGCCTTATATAGGTCTAAGAACAAAATTAAAAAGACTTCCTGAGATAAGGAATCACGAAATAACCTCCCCCCACCCCGTCATAGGGGTCACTCACTGCTGGTGGCGCCTCCTCCTGGTGGCTCTGGAGATTAGCTCTTGCCAGACGCTGCCCTTCTCTGGCAGTTTCGCTACCCTCTTATTCCCGGAGCTGCAGCATCTGTGCGGCCCGTTTGTGGCGTGGCCCTCTGACTAAGTTCCTCCCCTTCCAGGGGAATCAAGGTCCTTCTGGACCAGCTGGCTGGCTGGAGTCGCCAATGCCCTGCGCCACTTCTCTGTGGCTGGCAGGGAAACCAAGGCCCACGCTCTAAACTGGGTTCCAGGCCAGGGATCCTATAACAAGTAGCCAAGGTCTGTACCGTCCTACCCCTTGCTGCTGTTTCCCTTGGCTTCAGCCTCCTTATCTGGCTTCCCCCTCTTTCTGGGTTTGCCAGGCCAACCTCCCTCTTCCCAGGCAGTGAATGTAGACTACTTCCTTCCAGCCCCTGGCTGCTGTCCGCTTCTGGGCTTTATACAGCCCTCTCCTGTTCCTGCCCAGCTGAGCCCATTTCCAGTTAGTGGCCTACTTCCTGTCTCCTTCTTCAGGTGCAGCCTGGGCAGCTAATTGGCCTGCCTAGCCCTTTAACCTCTCCAGGACTTGTGTGGGGTAGGTATCGCATCACACGCACCAAGAGGAATCAAAAGAGAATAGAGGCCTACAAAGAAGGCCGACAACTAATTGGAACTGACAAAACTCCCCATCCAGAATGGCAGAATGTTCTATTCTCCTGTCAGGCGTGGGTCTAGGGGCCACCATTCTGTGGGTGTAAGGGAAAACCTTTGTGTGAAGTATGAAGACTGGGAAAAGAGAAAAAATAAATACAGGTGTGCGAGAGCCACAGTACAACCGGTGTGTCAGTCCCAGGGCGGACATTGGCACCACATGGTGTCTCCTCTTCTGCCCTGCTGGCCTCATGTCTCACGTGACTTCGCTGAAACGACACAAGTCTCTTTGCACTCTGGGTCATGACAACCCCAGAGGCTGAATACGAGATTTGTACTGCTCTGAAGTAGAATGTGATGCCTCTTTTTCTGATCTGTGTGTGGCAGGCAAAAAGAATAAGCTGAGGGTGTATTATTTATCCTGGCTGAGAAACAAGATTTTGCGCAACGATCCAGAGGTGGAGAAGAGGCAAGGCTGGGTGTCCGTGGGAGACCTGGAAGGCTGCGTGCACTACAAAGTCGGTGAGTCTCGTTCTTAGGCAGCCCTACGCAGGCCTCCTTTCCTGTCTGATCACACATATTGGCCACAGTTTCCTTCACCCTTATTGAAAAATTATACCTGGATGTGGTCTTTCCTTCAAACCGGTGTGCAGTACAGCATGGATGCCCCCCTCCCTTTAATTCCACATTGCTTCTCCCTTTGCAGCCTGCGAAGTCTAGCTGAACTGAAAGGCAGGAAGCTTCTCTTGCTCAGACAGTGATTTTGACATTCTAGGGGTGGCTGGCATCCTCATTGTTAGTGACATTTTTCACCCCTTCTGGCCCTTAGTACCCGCGCGGTAAGAGTATCAGTGGGATGCCTGAGGTGATTGATCCGGATGGGTGTCCAACAATCCATCCCGTCTCTATATTGTGTAAGCCCTAAATATACATATCAACGTTATACTTAAGTATGCAATAAAATGCATTTGTGACCATAGCTGGTCACAATTTCACCACAATATCATCTGACTTTTACTCAGCTTCTCATAGGGCACCTTTGAAGATAAACACCAGTATGTGTGATAGTCATTATTACTTTAGCAGTTAAGATAGTTCAGGGATGTGTACTGTAGCAGAACATAAAATAGATTTGACTGTATTAGAAGATGCTATATTACAGTTGTGTTTTCCCAAGCAATATAGCAAACTAATGTGTGGGTGGGATGTGGGGAGGTCTTTGCCTTATACTGTGTTTTTTACAACACAGTGCTTTAAAATTGGCATAGTTTAATTGAAATCAGAGACAGAAAGCTAAATAGATCTGTGCGAACCTATAGTTATTTTCTTTGTAATTACAGTGCAACTGCATTTATTTTCAACTCTAATGGCTCATTTTTAGGTTTTGTAAAGAAAAGTGTACAGAAATGTAAATGTACACTTGTTTGCAGCTTCTGGGAGGATGAGCGTGAGCTAGAAAATAACTTAGGTAATTTGACAAAATGGTCATACAAAAGACTCCCGGGCTGCCAGAAAAACTCTAACATCTGGAGAACCCCCTGCCAACCTCAGACAAAAAGCCTCTCTGCACCTTGACGTTTCCAGGTTACCAAAATGTGCTCATGTCTACAGGAGTTGTGCGGACACCCTTGGACTTCGCAGACAACATCCCCTTCAAACTGGCTTCTCAACTTTGACCTTCAGCAAAATGCAATGTGTTCCTCTCTCTCAGTAGTCAGAGAAACAGGGATTGTCTCTGTTGCTTTGGTCCTTTGGACAAGCAGCAGCTTCTGTTTCACGATTTGCAAATCCTTGTCTATTCTGACCTTTGTTCTTACGGGCACTTTTCCTGTAGAGAAAGAAAAGACTGTGTTTTATTTTCTCTGCCAAGGTTGGCCTTTCTCGTCAGTATGCCATCCTCATCCAGCCCTGCCCCTTCACCATGATGTGTTGTGCCCATGTGAAATGGTCCTGGCATGTGCTGAACACACCCTTATTCCCCCAGAAATGAGTCTTACCTACCTTGTGTAACACCTGCATCTTTTTTTAGAGAACGTGACTGCAATTTGCCACACGGACACTAAATGTAAAACAAGGCAGAAATGTGCAGGAAAGAAACACCCTTGTGGCCTGTTCTATTTCTGAGGGAAATCCTTATGTCTGGCAGAATTAAAATAAAACAGACCCAAAAAGCCTTAATTTTCAGAGCCCAGCTCTGCATTTCCTGTTCATAAACCCAACGTGAGTTTAACCAGTTCAAATAAACTGCCCCTCCCTGAAGTGCTCATTCAGCTCAACACATGGGAGGCCACTGCCACCCCTCAGCGTGGGGATTTAATTGCTGATGCGCACGCTGCGATGAGGATAAAGCCGTTAGAGCTCCATGAAGGAGCTCAGCAAACCGCTGGCCCTCCTTGTGTAGCCTAGAAGATATCACAACGTGCGCTTGATAGCATCTCTAAGTAATGCCGACGCGGGTCGGTGGTTTGACAGGAAATCCTTTCAGAAAGCAATTGTCTACGGAAGAGCTTGCACAGCTATTTGGCTGATGATTTCCCCAGCCTCTAGTAGCGATTTGAGGCCATCTCGCTGGATAGAAGCAAAAGTGGGTGATCAAGACCATTATGGCAGGCTTTTTGTTATTTGTTTGTACTGCACCTCCCACGATGGGCCTGGGGCCTTCATGCACTCCTGCAGTACCCACAGAAAACCAAAGAAATAAGGAACATAACCCACTTCCATACTCTTTTGGTTAAGTGTCTTATGGCCATTGCCATAAAGCCATGATAGAGCCCTTAACCTCTCTGAGAATGGGAAGAATAGACTTGCTTAGTTGATAGGGGCGGTGTGAAGACTAATTAATTAATTTTTTTATACTGCTTTGAGAGCTGTGCAACAAAGGTATATATATAGAATGGCCCAGCCCATACCTTCTGAAGGTAATGGAATGACTCCAATAGTGGCCACTGGATCAGGCACTCGGTACAAGGTATCAGTATTATAATTGTCAAGCATTCATGCCAGAAATCTGACGGTTGAGTTTCTTGTCCAACCTGGGAACAGAAAATTATCCTCTGACCTATATACACTGAGTATAAAAGCTTTGACTTCTCATTAATGAACTGCTTGCAAACACTGCACTGCACACTGTGCCTCAGTTTACCTATCTTTAAAATACCACCTTTGTAAAGAATTTTGAGCAGTAGATAATGGTATAGGACCAAGGTTAGACTTCAGTAAAATAACAATTTTGCATTGCTTCCTTCCTCTCTTGGATCTGTATAGTGACCAAATAAGCCCCAATCATGTATAAACTTATGCATGTGAGTTACTTAATCACATGCAAAAGTACTTGCAGGAACAGGGCCTTAGATTGAGTGTTTTTAGGACACTAAACTGTCTTGATTGTATGTAGGGTAGCTAGCATAAATTTGGATGATAAATAAATAATAAATATTAATAATAGCAATAAGCATTGGCTGTGTTACTGAAAATCATTGAACTGTAGGTTCAAAGTAAAGGAGAGACTATTTACAAGTTGTTGTTAAGTATCAAGACCAACTTCTAATACCATTACTCAGTAAACAGTACCTTACTCCAAAAATAGTCCCATTGAAATTATTGGGTATCATTAAGGGCATCAGAATCTGAACTCAAAGAATTTTTGATTTGTGTGGGCCATCTGAAACCGAAATAATTGTTCCTTTTGTTTTGTAGTGAAATATGAGAGAATCAAATTTCTTGTTATTGCTTTGAAAAGCTCCGTGGAGGTGTATGCCTGGGCTCCAAAGCCCTATCACAAATTTATGGCTTTTAAGGTAAGACAGACCTCATCTTGGTTTAAAGGTATCATTAGCACCCACTGTTTTATCGCCCACCGACTGTTCCAGATTATCTTGCATTGTGCAACATTTATTTTTAATTTAGGAGTAAACGACTAAACTTTTTTAAAAAATTTAAATCATTTTGCTTACCATGCAAATGCCACATGTCAAATTGTCTCTTAAACAGATTTGCTTTTACTAACAATCAACAATTGTTTGCAACATCTTGTCTAAAATATGTGTTTGGACACATAAGCAAATGAACTGCCCCAAAAGTAAGGGGAAATCATTCGTAAGAGTTGGCTTTTCAAAAGTGCTCAATGTTGGTCTAATATCCTATAAAAATCTGGGGGAGATTAGGGCACCTAAAGGAGTTAGGAACCTTATGTAAGTCAATAGGCATTGGATACCTGACTCCCTTAAGGTTCCTTAATCCTAAAATCCGAGCCCTTGAGATCGGTAAGGGAGCTCCCATTGACTTTAGTGGGAGCAGAACATAGCCAGCACTGAACACTACTGGAGATGTCAGCCGAAATTAATCAAAATTAGCACAGAAATGTGGCTACTGGCCATCAAGCTCAGCTGTACAATTCAGCTTCTAGGTTACAAAATCAGTAAGGTACTGTCAACAAAATTCAATTTCAGCTATGAGGAAAGAAACACCTAAACCTTTCCTTGAAATCAAGATAATTGTGAAAGAGACTGAACAAACTTTTGGGTTTCATCCAAACTAAACAGTAGAAAGTTGACTGGAGCAGAAGTTTAGTCTGAGATGGGAAATCGCAAACTCAGATCTTTGATTAACAGAAAAATGAAATAAGAATGCTGAAGTACTAGAAGATGGCATGGCTCAGATAAGAGACCAAATTTTGTTTGATTTATCCAGCAGTTCATAGACTTATCACCTGGGTTAGGTAAACAGATACTAGCTGTAAGGCCAAATTCTGCCCTTAGATATAGCATCATTGGGATTACAGTTGTAATTTGACCCTGTTTCTGGTGTAGGGATGTATTTTTAGTAAACTGAATTACATTAGAAGTAGTAATTCCTTTGTCTTCAGTATATAATGAATATATCTAATGAATATATCATTGAACGTACTAATTTACTATACACTAGGGTCAGGATATAAAGTGCTGCCTATGAATATCTTTACAGCTCCAGTATCTTTTGAGTTTTGGTACGTTTATCCTCACACCTTCCTCTGTTATTCTTTTACACTTCTCAGTAACTTGCACCTTTTGGTTGAAAAAGGAAGATAAGATTCCTTGTAACACTGGTGTAAATGTGACATAAAATAACCATCCAGTTTTCGAGTTCTAGTAAATGTTGAAAAAGGTCATATTAGTCAATGTAAAAACAACAAACCCACAAAGGAAGGACTGAGTAAGCAGTTGCTATATTCATAATGTGTTTGTAATTTTATCTGACTCTTCTCTTTCCAGTCATTCACTTCGCTGCATCACAAACCACTGTCGGTGGACCTGACAGTTGAAAATGGACAAAGATTAAAAGCGATCTATGGCTCACAAGTGGGATTTCACGCTATTGATGTGGACTCCGGGTCTGTGTATGACCTGTACTTGCCAACTCACGTAAGATATTACTTCCTAAAGCTGAAATAATAGAGTTGTCTCCTTATTTATTCCTCGTGGCTTTAGGTTAATGATGATTAGATCAGAGGTTTGGATCTAAGTTATCTTCTAAGGACATGGATGATTTAGGCTAGCCAACAAAATGTCAGTGTTCAAACACTTTAGAAGCACCATGCAGAGGACCCCTGTGTCACAGTAGGTCTCTGTGCAGAAACAGCGGTCCTCTAGTGTGGATTTTTGTGCAGGATTGGGGTCTAACTACAAAATGAGCCAAATCAAATCCTTGAACATTGGGGAGAACTAATTCCAGATCTAAACTTTGTCTGTGCTCTGAACTTTTTACTCTTTTTATACTTAATCTACCCCGCTCACACACACACACACACACACACACACACACCCTGCATCTTCCACTCTAGTGCAACCCACTTCTGTGGCATCTTACCTCTGGAAATCCAGTTGAAGACCAGCCCAACTCCTAAGCACCCAAACAAGAAGTGCCCACCAAACTCTGCCAATGCAGTAATTCTAGTAGTTACAGTGATGTTAATTTTGTAAACTCATTTGCATTAAAGTGTAACTTATGTAGATATCTAGTTGTTGAAAACAATTATTTCTATTGATCCACTTGCTAAAGACCCAAGTTATTTTTATATGTGGCATAAAGTGGGTTCTTTCGTCTAAAAGTTAGCAGCTTCATTGATTATGGCACCATTCAAAGTTCACACTAGTTTATAAGTCCAACCAGGCTTGCCTGCCCACTGCATGTGTCATTTGGTTGCTAAGCATGTCAAATGATTTCTTGTCAAAGAGATAATTAGCACAACAGATAAAAGGCCAAGGACAAGGTGAACCATTTTAAAGGATTTAGTTTTGCATCACACTCCAGATACAATGATGTACCTCAGGAAAGATATTTCCCAGGTGAACACCCTGAATATGGGACACCTGTAGAAGAGCTGTAACTCCCTTTCTGTGCACTCTTCCACTGTAAGTCAGTTTGTGCTAAAAATATTTTTTCCCTTAAGAGCCTTGGATCAGAAATAAATGTGCTGCTACAGTGGGCTGTATTTGTTATTTTAGGGACTGTCTGATAGAGGATAATTATCACAAGGAGGTTTTCACTGTTGGCAGCCCAGACTTACTTTAACAGACTGAATTGAGACACGCTTGCTTTCTGTGCCCTCTTTTCCCTGTTCCCTCTTTCTCTCTTTCTTGTCTGCTTCAATTACTCATGAGAATACCAAGGCAACGCATTAAAATTGCTCTCCGGCTCTGGATACCTGTTTTAGTGTTACGGATAGTAGTTGCGGAGACATGGACCCGAGTGGTTGGCCTGAGTGTATTCAGTTCGGCAAGTACAGCTTCTGGGCTTCTTTTCTGTTTATTGTGCCATTACCGTGTGCATAAATGTATTGAGCTGAAAAAGAAAAGATATGTGTGTTATTGGCTTGTGAAAAACGACGCTCCACTTGTCTGTCTGTTCCTGTGGAAATGCTGATTGCAAGGATATTTCATTGTTTACATAAACGGAAAAGATCCTGTCAGTGTTTTAGAAATGCTTAGTTATTGTTTTGGTTTTTGTCTGAAAGTACATTCCATAAAAACCCACCTCCATAGTTATATGCTTCTTATAAACCCTCTCTCACTTGGGAAGTGTGTTAGCTGGTGTGAGAGATTCTGGGTCCCATTCTGCTGTTTGACTATTTAGTTGCGTGCAGTGCATCGTTCCTGGGCATGGATGTAAAATGTAAACCCAACAGTATTTAAAGTAGCGCTTTCTGTGTTTAAGGACACTGTATGCAAAGCAGGGAAAGACCTTGCAGAGATGTTCACATTTAGAAAGCTCAGATGATTCTTTCAAATTACCATAAATATTGTCATCAAACATCCTAATGAATCATTGTTTTAGCTCATGAGTTCTGTCTATATCACAGAAAATGGAAGTGTTGGGTTCCTAGAATAGGGAACTCGAGTAAGTTGTCTCCCATCCTCTTCTAAAATCATCTTTGAATTAAAGTATAGCTCATGTTCCTTCCGTCACTTTATATAGCAGCATTTCATGAACAAGCCAATAAATTTCATTGTATCTCAAATGCTCCTTGGCTTCTTTATACCAAGTAATACTTGTAAATATAAAGTGAAAAATTGAACAGTGATTCTATACAAACCTAGTATAACAATATCTGAAAGGGGGAAAATATAATAGCCCTTTTCAGCTAGCAAAATATACAGCCCATCAAAAACCAGGTATTTACTTTCTGTGAGCGGTGAGTCAGTTGTTTTTATTGCTCTGCCAAGCGATTTAGATTGATATAGTCACTAAAATTGCAGTCCATTTTCTGATATAAATCTTAATAAAATACAATTTCAGATCCAGGGGACTATTCACCCACATGCCATTATTATCCTCCCTAATACCAATGGAACAGAACTTCTGCTCACCTACGAAGATGAAGGAGTCTACATTGATATATATGGACACTTCACAAAGGAAACTGTTTTACAATGGGGAGAAATGCCAGCATCTGTAGGTAAGTATGAAAAAGAGCACTGTGCTGAATGTCAGATCCTGTTGTCTGAAATCTGAGTTCGTCATTAGGTTTGTGTTCACCTGGAAGAGGTTGTATGGCACATTAAGCCATTTCTGGTTAAAACAGATTTCTAATGAGCGGATGCATGTATGTGCATTTCTGTACATTCTTAAGCCAATCAATGGTTATAAAAGGGCTCTCCATTTGTTTGTATTCATTTCATGGTGTTTATGCCATAAAGAGTTAATTACACAGTCCGAGTTTCTATAATAGGATCCAGGCCTCCCAATAGGTATGTTCTTGTGTCTGATAATCACTTTAGCAGGTTACAAAAGAATGAAAAAGTGCAGGTGTTTTCTACTTTGAATCTTTCATATCCACAGTATTTTGTATAGAAATTCACATGTAGAAAGTACAGTAATTTAATGGCTCTATAACCATAACATCCTATCAAATTGTCCTTTATTTTTATCATCATCCGTTCAGAGTACAACAGATTAGATATAGCGTTAGATGGGTTGTCAGGCTATCCATGTTTTCATCCAGCCTCACAAATGCTAAAAAGGAGGGTCTGATTATTTTTCACCAGGACTGTTTTTTACTCTTACGTTTCCAGTTGTTAACCTTGTAACTAGAACAAAGAAAACCCACCTCCAGCAGGTTTTTGCATTTGTAAATTTCACCTGATTAGTTTTGTATTTCTGTGAATTCTTATTTTTCTTCATCTTTTTTATTTTTAAAGTCCCAAGCAAAACATAGCGAAACTGACCTAATCCTTTTCTCATACTGGTGTAAATCTGGAGTTTCTCCATTCAATTGGTAGAATTAATCAGAAGCCCATCATTTCTAGAGAGCTTCTAGCCACCCTTGAGAGCATGAGACCCACCTCTGTCTTGAACTCAGATGCCTGCATGGTAGCATATTCACTATGCTGCCACCATAGCTCTGAGCAGCAAAACCACTTTAAGAATCATTTTAAGAATAGGTTCACTTTTGTATATATTAAAGCCAGGTCTACACTAAGAGGTTAGGTCAACCCAGCAACATTGCTCCAGGTGTGAAAAATCCACCTAATTAAGCCAACCTGATCCCTGGTGTAGACAGTGCTAGGTGGATGGAAGAAGAATTCTTCTGTCGACCTAGCTACCACCTCTCGGCAAGAAGGGTTAACTACAGCGAATGGAGAACCCCTCACTTCACTGTAGTAAGTGTCTACACAGGGATCGGGAACCTTTCAGAAGTGGTGTGCTGAGTCTTCATTTATTCACTCTTAAGGTTTTGCGTGCCAGTAATACATTTTAACATTTTTAGAAGGTCTCTTTCTATGTCTATAACATATAACTAAATTATTGTTGTATGTAAAGTAAATAAGGTTTCTAAAATGTTTAAGAAGCTTCATTTACAATTACATTAAAATGCAGAGCCCTCAGACTGCTGGCCAGGGACCTGGCAGTGTGTGTGCCACTGAAAATCAACTTGTGTGCCACCTTTGGCACGCGTGCCATAAGTTGCCTACCCCTGGTCTATACTGAATCTGCAGCACTGCTAGTGAAGGCATAACTTCAGGCTTGGTCTACATTTATACCTGCACAGCTGTGTCAGTCAGGGGTATAAAAAAACTACATGCCTGACCAACATAGCTAGGTCAACAACCTCCATGCTTCCCCTCTTCCCCAGCGTAACACAGCTATACCAATAGACTAAGTACTGTCTGTTCCTTCTCCTCTGACAAATAGCATCCTCTTCACTTTCCATCTCAAATATTAAGCTGTAGGGTAAAATTAAAACACGTGAAGTACATTGATCTCTATGTTGTATTAATGTTTAATGCCGTAGGATACACTGAGCTTCTACATCCCACACTCTAACGTTAGTGTGTAACAATTACTGATAAAAGAACTATTATCCACTGTGATTAGGAAAAGAAAAACTCTATCTGTGAATATTGAACCTAATTGGAAGCTGGATTGCAAAATGAATTGGAAGGCAACAGCAGCCTGGAGGAGATGCGATGTCATGGAAAGTAGATTCCTTTAGCCTGAATTGAAGCTGCATGCTCTTAAGAAGGGCATGACATTACAGTTTAAAAAGCAATCTTAATGCTTGCTCCAAAGTAACATTGGTGCATATATGATCAGCTTAAATATTTAAGCTCTCTTTTCTTCTTCCTATAAATGTGCTCCATCAATTTGCACTCATTTTTCCCCCTTTGGGAAGCAACAAAATTTTAAAACTGGCTTCATTTACCATCCTGTGGTGTCAAACATTTTCCTGGTTCTTGTCGCTAATGATTTTTAAAGCATGGATGAACTTGTAGCTACTATGAGATTGTCTGATTGTATTATTCGAATGTGCAGTAAGTGCCAACAGTGTTTGGCTCTGTACAAGACATAGTCCTTGTCCCAAGATGTTTTCTTCTGGAAGATGAACAAAGATCAGACAGAATTACAGAGGGAGCCCCAGAGGTGGATATATAAGATGATATATAAGGAAGTAAGTGTTTTGTTACCTTTAGCTTCAGAAAAGTTGCAGTAAGGTTTGCATATATGACAACTCCTACGGCATGCTCTGAAATGTTGTTGATTTGGGCATCAATAGTTGTCTACAAGAATATTCACGTTTATCCAGAGTTAGCTGGAGATTTTCAAAGGCACACAGAACAGTCAATGGCAGTTATGTGCCTAAATACCCGTTGTGCCTTTGCAAATCCCCTCCCTCATTGCTTAAAGCGCTGAGACAGCGAACCCCCAGAAACGTGTTGGTGGCTTGTAAAGATCTGTGTACTGGACATACGTGGGGCCTACACAGCTTTGACACAGGTCGGGGTTTCAAAGCAGATCCCCCAACGGTGTAAACCAAAGTCAGCAGAACTAAAGAGAATTACAGCAGCTTCATGCTAGTGAAGTGGCCCTTGGCAGCTGACATTGCTTCAGGATGTTCTGCTGTGCGCTAGAGCAGGGGGCGTTCTGACTTTTTCTTCAGGTGGATTATAGCATCGTAAGAGAAAGATGGCCTGGTGCTAGTCCCCTTCCCATTCAAGACTGCACACCCGCCTCCCGTACCCTTCACAATCACACAGTATCATTTGGGTCCCTACAGGAACCGTTTACATGCACAAAGTGACAGCTGAGAAGTATCTGAATGGATTTTTAACTTCTTTTAGTGGCGCTTAAGAGCAAGTAGAACACAGCTCTGGGGGAGTAGCCAGCTCTCTGCAGACCACCACCAAGGGCTGTGCAGACAAACAGGGCACTCTTGGAAGAAGGGCAACTCTTTCTCTCTTCCTATCCCACTGGCCAGGGCTCAGCCACTGGCCCCCAAGCAGTCCTTCCAGTCAACCTTAGGCCACCACACTTCCAATATTAACCCTGCACCACTGTCTGCAGTGCTCTTGACTATCCCAGCCCAGGGCTTCTTAGAGCAGAAATTGTCAATCATAACAAGTTTGACAGGGGTCTTCTCATGTGGCACCAGATGTTCCACTTGTGACTGAGGTCAGAGTTCATCTGGAGGCAAACTGACCCCAGCCTTGACTTCCTGCTCAAACCAAATCCTAAACTTTGGGGGCTTTTAAGCGTATATTTCCCACGAATGCTCACTCATTTTCTTGCTCCTCTGAAATTCTTGACTCAGGCCAAAAACATTGAAATATTATGAGAGAGGCTCAAGTCTTGCTTGGCCAAACCTAAGAAGAACTTGCAAGTTTCACAAGAGATCCTGTTCCCTTGAAACTTCTGCACTTAACCAGGTTCTGACAACAATCTGTATGAACTGTACTGAAGATTTTCCTATTATGAATTTTGACCTCGTTTTTCCAGAGGTGAAAGGCTTGTGTGTTAAGTGGCAGCTAGCTAGAACCCTGAGTTGTTTGATTCTTAATATACGGTCTCATTCTTTAATGAAATTATTTTGGATAGTAAACTTCCCTAGTCTATTATAATATCTTAAGTGATTGAGAAAGGTGGGAAATATTTGCAATATAATTGATGAATCTAGGGCAAGAAAACTAAAAATAGCAGCCTCTTGTAGTCTTTAAGGTGGGACCTGTGTGGCCAATCCATTAATCAGAAATTGGAATGAGGAAACTCAAATCCAGTGGGAAATTACAATTGTAGAGCTACTCTGTCTATATTTAATTGATGAGATAGTTCAGGTATGTAGGGCTACACACAAACAGAGCATGTTTTCTCTATATAACACAAGATTTTTAAAACAGTATAAGAAACATCAAGTTTGGGGTACTTCTGTCCTTTCATATTCATAAAAATTATTAAAAGCATAATTTGGGGGGTGGTTTGGATGTCCTTTACTAGGAAGCAGAAAGAATGTTGATGCAAAGAAATGGAGCACTCTAGCCAAAGCATCTTATAGTAGCATTGCTATATCATCACACTATTTGTTCATGAAATAATTGCAGCAAAAGAAGTAGTCTGCTCATGTCAGAATGATTCTTATTGTCCTGAAGAAAACTTCTGCTTGGACCTCATTTACAGCTGTTCCTGTATCCTTAGTGCAACCACAAAATTCTCTGGGTTTTATTTATATACACTCAATGTACTGACTGAGGAATGAGCAGCTGCTATAAGCCTAGAAGCTTGGAACATAGATACATAGATCTTTGCGCATTTTTAAAAGTCTGACTTACAACACACTGAGTTGTGTGTAACTTTGTTTTGGTAGGGACATGCTACATGTCAGAGCATGCACAACTTAACCCATCCAGTGCAACCGAACCAGGACAAGAGCATGATCACATGAACAGTGTGGGACAGATGGGAGTTTCTGGTGAAGCTACAAAAGCTTTTTCTCTAGATAATTTCACAGCACCAGCATTCTTGGTCTAATGAAAGAACATTTCGTAGTTAGGAAGAAGAGCCTGTTCTGCATGTTGGATATCTAGAGCATAAATAATGTGTTTTCACCTTGGAAATGCCTAAGTGTACATTAACTTCAGGGCTTTCCTTGAAATGGCCTAATTTGAACTCCCATTGGAGTTAACTCCTTGAGCACTGTGCTAACTTCTGTGCTGTTTGCCAGGTGTTAAGGGAGTATTATGGCAGGCTTCCACAGTTCTGTACAAATGACCCTTCTTTGAGTATATGCTGCATTTCCAAAAGGAAATAATGGGATCACAGGGAAATAGGCAGTAACCAAAAAACTGCTCAGCTGTGATTTAGTAACAGTATTATACTGTCTTTCCTCCAACACCAGAGGCAGAACTTGTCACCCTTGTTTGTAATGGGTTTAGCTTTTTAATTTATGTATTTCTAAATTCTGGCCTCAGATACATGCATGCCATTAGCCTTGTATCTAAAGATAGAATTTTGCACACAGTAGTAAATTGGTGGCTGATAAATGGATGACATGTGACTCTAAAACATCCAACTGTATCATTTGTAGTCTTTTAACTGTAAAAGGCAGTGTCCTACGCCCCAATAGGGCAAATTATTTCCCATCCGAAATGCAGAGTCCTAGGCCAGGTCTATACTTCCCACCAGATCAGTGGGTAGAGATCAAACTTTCGGGGATCGATTTATCACGTCTCTTCTAGACATGATAAATTGATACCCAAGTACTCTCACGTTGACTCTGGAACTCTAGCACAGTGAGAGATGCGGCGGAGTCAACAGGGGAGTAGCAGCAGTCAACTCAGTGTCGTGAAGACGCCACAGTAAGCTGACCTGAATACATCGACTTCAATTATGCTATTGGTGTGGCTGAAGTTGCGTATGTTAGGTCGATGCCCCACCCCCTAGTGTAAACCAGGGCCTAGAAATATCTGCTTAAGGAAACCTTGGACGTCCAGTGATTAACTTAGAAGACACAATCAAAATGTAAACTAAGTTCTCTTCAAGATTAACTCCATTTATGCATGTTTGTATGTATGTAAATAGGCTTGAAAGAATTAGATTTTTATCTGTAAATCTCTGTAAGCATCGATTGCAACGTCACAAACTGGCAAAAAAAAAATTCCAATTGGTGATAATTGAAATTTCCTGATATGCAAATTAAGAAAAATGCTGCTTGAGAACTTATTAGAGTTTAAGGATATTTACTTTGTATACTTTGACATGTGATGACAAATTGTGGTGACAATTTATGTTTTAACTATTGTAAAGCTTTAACTTTTCAATCTCAATGTCTGTTGTCATTAAATAATTCTTGTCTAACCCTCCCATAATTTCCCTCAGCTGTGAAAATTTAAATTGACAAAAACTGAAAAATTTGCTTAAAATAAGCATCGATATTCTCCATCAATTTTTTTTTAAGAAAAGTCAAATTCTACCAAGCTTCTTTATAAAAAACACCAGATCCAGTGTTTCCAGTGGGTCTACTTGAGCAAGTAAAGGTTTTGCAGGATCAAGTCATAAGGCAACATGTTTAGTTAGTGTTTTTCTTAAACAGTCTGAGCAAAGCCCTGAGGGAAGGATTGGACATGTCACCAAATCTCAAGACAAAAACACAGCTATTCTTGAAGCGGTTAGATATATTTGTGCAGTCTTTTCTGTGTTAGTGTGTTGAGTATGATAAATTAGGCCTGCAAAATACAAATTAGAGACCTTTCTAAAGTGTGATTGTGTCTCTAGCCTTTAAACAATGAAGTACAGTAGCAAACCAGGGTACTCTGATATAGCTGCAGTTCTAAATAAATTCCTTTAAAAATGTAACATTTCTGCTGTGATGGTCCTATAAGCATGTACAATAACAGCACACAACAGCATCTCACACAGTGAGAGAAGACCATGTAAGATACCTCTGTATTTTACATTCATTTAGAAAAAGACTTTCTGGATAACTAAAAGCACAGAGCCGGATTGTCTTCCCAGCCGGATGTGTGTGTGGAGAGAAATCTTGGTGAGCTGGCCACTGCACTTCCACACGGAATTAGGATGCTCCTGCCACGCCACTCCCCAACTAGGCAAGATCCTGGTCCTCATAGCCCAGAATTCACAATAAGGGGTTAGGAGTAGCACAGCCAAGAGCATGCCAATCATCCTCTGCTGGCACCATGGATATTAATCTCTAAAGGTAATACATACGGAGGCTATATTATGCTTCCACAAACTCCAGCTAGGGTCTTGGGGGTAGCCATTGTCAGAAGTAGGCACTGTTACTGCGGAGGTGAGGACCAGAGCCTATGCAGAGGCACTGGCGGCCTATGAATCTCTTGGAATTTGCCACATTTGGAGTGAAACCTATAGTATTTTCCATGAGAGCAAATCTCACGCCCTCGACAGGTGGTGATTTCCTCCCAGGTAGCCTGCTCCCATGGCTTTCGCATGGGAAGGGTTAAGCTGAGCCAATGTACTGCAGTGGGCATTGTAACAGTTCAGTATCTTCCCAGATTATTTCTGGTCCTGCTCTCCATAATTCATGTAAGGATACATGGAAGGGAAGTCCTATAGTGCATGAAAGTTTGAGCACCCTGTGAGTTGTAAAGGTAACTCTATCAAGAGTAGAATTTAATTCTAATATACTAGCGCACACCCTTAAGTATGGATTTATATCTCACCAGCATGTTAATTGCCTGGTCCTTTAAATTTATGATAAGATATTAGAGTCCTGTTATCTAAAAAGTCCAGGACCTATAGTTGAATGTATAAAAGAGCCAACTTCTAATCTACATGACTCCACTCCAGTCCCCTTCTGATGGTACTTTGAGATGAAGCAGTGAAATTCATGGAACATAAGACCTATATGGTGCATCAGACAGTGAAAGGGATGAATGCTTGCCAGACAGTTGCTGAATGCAAGATAAATGCTTGATACTGAAGTATGCTACTTGGCTTCACACCTGCTTTTTATCCCCAAAGTCAAGAGATACAACAAAGACTTAGGGTGAAACCCAGGTCATATTGAAGTCAGTAAAGGTTAGATCACCTAATTTCCATTTGAGATCTTTCAGGATCTGGACCTAGGAGGTTTGCCATTGACTTCAGTGGAGCCAAACTCAACAAACTCTTCTGTATCAACACTTATTTTACATCTATTGTCTAATTACCATGGCATAAGTGATTATAGTAATCTAAGTGTCATGTAATATGGGTATATAACCATATTTTTAAAATCACACTGTACAAGTATTACTGCCCCCATCTTTCCAAAAAATACCATGTTCGTTTGTTTAACATACTTGTAGAAGTCCAAACCTACTCTGACTTTTTTTAAATGAAGTTTAGTTACAACTAAGACCTTTTGTGTAATGGAAATAATCAGAGTGAATGACCAATATATTCAAAGGCAGATTCTGATCTCATTCACACAGGTATATATTCAGAGAAACTTTTGGGGGAGACGGGGAGTCAGTAGAGTTATTTCAGATGTATGTCGATGTAACTGAAGTCACGATCTGGTGCTCAACTGTAAAGTGACCGTTACGTATTGTGACAGAGCTCCAAGTCTGTACTTGTGGGTCCTGCGCTTCCTGGTAGATTTAGGAGCCTCAGAAACTCATCTAGGCCCCAGAGTGACCTCCCTTTCTCAGTATAATTAGCAAGAGTCACCGCCTAGTAAGTTACCTTCATCACAGGCCAGTATGGAAGATGGGAAAGGGGGGAGCCCGGGCCCGCCCTCTACTCCGGACTCCAGCCCAGGGACCCTAATAGTATCAGCTAAGATGGCTGACCTTTTAGGCACAAAACACAATACAATTCCCTGGGCTACTTCCCCACAGCAGTCCCCACTTCTTCAAACTCCACTTCACCCTTACCTCAGGGCCTCCTTCCTTCAGTATGATATGTTGTCCAACACTCAGTCTCACCAACAGCATAACTTCCTTCCACAGCTTCTGACACCCACAGCCCACCTGACTAACTGGGAGGTTTTTATCTGGTTTCAGCCAGTCCCTGATTGGCTACAGGTGTCCCAATTAGGCTAGCTGTTTCTACTCCTTTCTAGAAGGTTCTTAATTGGCCCCAGGTGTCTTGATTGGCCTGGAGTAGCCTTTGTTTGGCTATCCAGGGAACAGGGACCTGCACATCCTCAGACTAATATACCTGCCTTCCAGCACTCTCCTATATCCTTCTGGTCTGACTCCGTCACAGTATATAGTAACTTTCCATAGCCTGCATGTATTTTTAATATCCCTAGTACACATGAGGCTGAAGTGCCTTTTAACCAAAGGAGAGGCTCTAGTCTTTCAACTGAACTCAAGTGGTGGTGGGGAAATAACTATTAAAAACGTATGGGTATATTATTGAGTGCAGAGTGAATTTCTTGCCTTGTTAATCCACAACACTTTGCTCTTTTTTTCAGAGTGAAGCGGCAATAAAGGGCAGTAGAATGGCAGGAGTGGGGCCAGAACTGTGTAAACACTCTGACCAGCTAAAGACAGAGGGCGAAGCAGGTGCAAATTCTGCTGAAGCTCAAGGGTTGTAGAGCAGCCACAGAGCAGCTGTACAGGCTGGTGTTCCCTGCCCTGCTGTTGTGTTCAGTGGAAGACTCTATGTGGCCAACAAACACCCTGCATAGGTCGCAGTTGCAAAGCCTGCTAATTCAGGCTTTGCACCCAAAACCAGGGTTTAACACTTTGAATGGCATTTGATGTGCAGTATTTCAGTGTAGGGTTTGTTTGGGTGTATGAGATTTCCTTCTCTGAACAGATGCAATCTAAATGGATTCTGCTGGATATTTACATACTGCATGTGTCTGGATTTGGTTCAGTTATACAATCTTTATGTTATTGGACTGGGGACATGGAGCTGCCAACTTACTACTAGCAGATGAACACTTCGGGCTCCCTTGTGTTTTTCTAATGATCAACTCTGATTTTTTTGTTTAGCTTATCTTCAGTCTAACCAGGTCATGGGTTGGGGAGAGAAGGCTATCGAACTGCGTTCTGTGGAAACAGGAAACTTGGAAGGCGTATTTATGCACAAGAAAGCACAGAAGCTAAAATTTCTATGTGAAAGAAATGACAAGGTACACACATGACTGAACCATAGTGATTTAACAAATATCGTATAACAGTTGAATAAGAAAAAAGTTGAGGCCATTTAATTTTTATTTAGCATTTTATTATAGTGCATGGTACTTACTTTGGCATAACCCCTCAATGAAAAGCAGACTTTGGCACTGACCCAACAAACTACCCTTTGTGGCAGGAATCCTGCACTGTCCCAGAGCCCCACTGAAGATAGCCAGACCCACCTCTTCCACCTACTTTGTGCCGCAGATAGAAAATCAGTTTAACCAACCTGTTGGCGAATCCCTAAGTGGTCTGGCTTCAGCATAGAGAATATGTTTGGGGTGTCGGGAGGATGGCTAGCATGCCTTTGCACTCCTATAATCCCTGGCTACAAAAGTCTCTTAAGAACTGTTGCAACCAGGTATGATTTGGAGCAGCCTTGAGCAAAGTATCACACACCAATATTTGAGATACCACTGGTATCTCCTCGGTTAGATGTGGTGCAATGAGTGCATTTTGTCACATATATATGGTAATGATTGGTAAATGTTCAGTGTAGCTTGTTCTATTTCATTGATGTATTTAGAATACTGTACCCAGAAACTGTTTAGTTTAGCTAATTGTTTGAAAATAGGCTCTGATTTCTCTTCTGGAAGAAAATGTATACACTATAACTTATTGCCAGAAAGTATACTTGCAAGCAGTTACACTTCATTTTTCTAAAAAAAGTTAGCAATGGGATTAAATTTGAATTGTGATTTATATGTCATAGTGTTCTGGACTGTATTTCTATCAGCTTTCAAATACATTTAAAATATTATCATACATGTAAACTGACAGTGGTCTATTCTTTTTCCTTTTCAAGGTATTCTTTGCATCTGTACAATCTGGAGGCAGCAGTCAAATTTACTTTATGACACTTGGACAAAACATCCTATTCAACTGGTAAATCACGTCAGAATGAAGGATGCTTTAAAGGTTCCCAGTAGATACAAGCACTGTAAAAGGCTGGAAGGCTATACACTTAAATTTGCACTTTTTACCTACAAGAATCTGATCATTATTAACTTATCAAAATTCATATTCCTAAAGTTATGGAAGAATTCCATTCTCTTGTCAAAGTATTACAGATATGTTTATTTCTATCTTTTAAAAATATGGTGCAAACCAAGACTGAATGCACAATGTAGCAAAGGGCAATCATCATGGAAAATGTAGCCAATATAACAGGTCGCTTGTACTCTGAAAAGTGTACAATTTTTTTTGCACAAATATTGTAATTTTATTATTTTGAACTTGAGTCTTTCTCTAAGGACAGCAATATCTATATGTAGATTTATAGTATAAAGTACACAAATATGTTATGAGCTGAAATTCCTCTGGTTTTGAATTATTTTCGCTTGTTTCAGTTTTGTCTTTTAAGTTTCATCCAGAGGCAATTGTCCAAGCCTGAAAGCCAGTGAAACAGCAACTATTCACAAAGGGGTTTCATGCAGACTTGGACGGTTAGGGATTGAGCTGCCCTAGGAGGCATGAGTGTGCATCACTGTAGAGCTTGTAGAATCAGCTACTGTATACAGAGGCACCTGTACAAAATGCATAACGCTGACTCCTTGTATGCCTCTGGACAAGACTGAGCCCTTTGACACAGTTACTGTAGAGTGTATTTGTAAAAATATTTTAAATAGCAATTTGTCTGAACATATATATACATGAAGCATTATGGGCCTGATCACGTAGGTTTTACTCCTACAAATAGTCCTTCCTCATGTACGTTAATTTCAATTATACTATCCATGTATATAAGAGTGTAGGATCAGGGACTCTGTCTTTGTGTGATTCCCATTCCTGCTGACTCCACAACAGGCTTTCATTTGTTAGCTTATAAATATGCTCTTTCCAAAATGGATGGCATGGTTAACAAAAGTATTCTTAATACAGCTATAAAAATATCCAGAGAACCAATTAATTATAAATAGAAAAAAAGAATTAAATTTCAGGCGCGCTTTCTATTCTAGTTACTTCAGAATAAATCTGCACCTCCTAGTGGCATTCGTTTCTATCATAAAACGCTGTTGTCCGAGGCTTAACATCAGAGACATACTAGGGTTAAACATTAAGGTTTAAATGTACAATCATTACTTAGCTAGTGTTTGTGCAGTGCTTTGAAAATGTCAAGCGCTTTAGAAACATAAAGTGCTAAGTATGACTATATATAGAATAATACACTCAATACACAAAAGCGTCCAAAAGTGAGATGCAGTATAGACCAAAATGTACATAAAAAAGAAAAAGAAACTCATTAGCTACAGTATTTAAAAACTATTACCATTTTTAACTTGAAATGTGTAGGATTGGAAAGGGAAGTGGCATTGCACCATCTAGTCTTCTACCTCTACGATGATGATTGAAAATGGACCATGGTAGAGAGCAATGAACATTGTTGCCAACCGATAGCAATTACACACACCCTGGGTGCAACAAGATTAGTGATCTCGGTGACAGGTATTCATGTAGCAAAACCACTCTCAGCAGAGAGGCCTAGAACTAGATGGGCCTAGAGGCTGATCGGTACTCTCACCCCCTGGTGGTGATCCCTCAAGGGCTGAGGCGTGCAGGCATGGTACTGCTAGTAGTGTGTGCACTTCTGCTGTCCATGTTCATTGGCTAACTGGAGGACTGCAGTCTCCATGACTATCAATCCAGCACATTCTGTAAGGATTAGTTCTTCTCAGACTGTATAATGGAGTTTTAAACATTAAATACTCGATCTCAAATATGCAGCCGTTGGTTTATAAGAGTTCAAAACCAAGGCAATGCCAAAAATGGGTGGGCATTTGCACACCCATATGGCCAACTGTGTGCCCAAATTTAGCCTCTGATCCACGAGTGAGGATTGCTGTGCCGAGCATAGCGCTCCACCCAACTGCTGTCAGTTGCAGGATTGAGGCCATAATAATTGCTTGAGCAAAATAGCAACAACAAAAATGTGGTCCAGGGCTTCTGTGCTACTGAACACTGGACTCTGCTCAGCTTTCAAAAAAAGAAAAAGAGAAAGCTGCGAGTTAAAATAAATATATATATACATGCTAATAGACCAGCAATCGATCAAAAATGTAATTTACTTTTCATTTCTTTTAAAAAACTGAAATACTGTGAAGAGAGGACATCTTTCATTATGTATTCTGTGGGTGTGCAAAGCCTCTTATCAAAATGCTCTTGCTCTAGCACAAATCAGTGGTCCCGTACGCCCTGTATACTTCAAAATGTGTGCTTATCATATCAGCCACTACATTACATGAGGCATGTGATTTCTGAACACATTGGTGCCAAGAGTTAGGAGGCAAGTTTTCCTGACACCAGGCACTAATTCAAAAGAGTTTAGCACATAACAGTGGGAGCTTGGAACAGCCCGTAGTATGAGATTAAAGAAGCAAATGTGATTAAACTTTTTTCACATGTATTGTAACAGAAAAATGTGATAGTGAGTTGATCTACAGTAAAACTGTTTAGAGCCATACCAACAACAACAACAAAAGAGCTGAGCTTTTGAGAGTGTGAGCCCATAGCTGCATTAAGTGTTTAATCTCACATTTTGTCTCCACTCCATTAGTTCAAATTCTTCTATATGTGGTGGAAGACATTAACAGCCAAGTTCTCCTCTCTGAGCTGCACCCATGTCAATATGCAGAAAATCTGGCCCTAAGAGATAAACATTTTTAAGGGATTTAGAAGTAGAATTCCAATTAATAATGAGAGCTGGGCATAAGAATGAGAGTAGGTGTAAGAGGTCAATCAAGACCAAAGAAAAGATTAGAGTGGCTGAAGAGGACAGAGAGTGAAAATGTCCAGAGCCTTAACTGAAGAATGAAGAAGGACAAGTAGCTGAAGAAAGTGAATAGAAGTAGCTGAAGAGAGGAAATAGATGTTCTGAAAAGTGGCTAAAATATGAAGGTTTGGAGAGGTTTGATTTAGTTAAGGATAGGAGAATAGAGTGTCTAATGATCAAGAGATATTCACATCGTTGGAGGGGTTTATTGGGAGGGAGATACTGAAAAACTGCTGAAGCTCAAAGCAAATAAGATTTAGGAGATTGGAGAGAAAAGTTTGAGACCGAAAGTAATTTTTAATGCCATGAATTTAACTATGCAGAATAAATCTTATTGTCAGACTCACTTTGTTGGGAGTTGTGTTTTTCCTCCAACTTCATTGAGTCATTTGCTTTATTTTATTAGTTATATGCTTAAAAGCAAGGAAGTGAGCTGTTACATTGTTTCTTTTGTGTAATCATTTTGTTATGAATAAATACTGTAGTGGGAGACAGCCAACACATTAAGCTGTGCAGTCTAATTGTTCAATCACTTTCCTTCTGACACATAGGGTTGCCAATATTCATATTTGCATACAGACGTTTGAGCTAATATTGGAAAGGCACTATTTTTTGTGGCTAGAGTGTATACATTTTAGAAATTTTAAACCATATGCTTCAATTTATACCCTGACTCATGACTTTAAAACCTGGGAACAACCAAGCTGACTATGTACTGTACATTGTGTATGTGGGTCTTTTCAGTGTTATCTTATGTTCAAATTGTACATTTGAAAAAGCAATAATAAAGCAGAACACTGAAAAACACTACAAATGTGAAGTTGTTATATTGGTGTAAAATGATATTAAAACATACTGAAGTATTTCTTTCAATCTCTTTATGTGTATATATATATATATATATATATATATATATATAAAACCTCTAAAGGTCTAGATCTATGTATCTATATCTGCCTACAGAGATAAAATGAAATCAGTATTTTACATTTTGCTTTCAATGGAAAAAGGTGTGTTTGGGCAATGAAGTGTGAGTCTAGACTACACAGAACTTTGATAACTGTGACCCTTTGCACACAGCTACGTGCCACTAATTAGCTATACAAACTTGCTCTCAAAGCTCAGAAACGATGGAACTAGAGTTCCCCTCCAGAGGATAGTACAGCATGGAAACATTAATACTGTACAAAAATTGGTTTCTTCTGTTATGGGTAGCTAGAATTATTAATGCCAATGTATCCGTCTTCACCACATTTCTTTGACATAGAGAGTATTCTTTGTTACATCCTGTAAAATTCATTGTCACACATTACAATACAGTTCATGATAACCTGCTGTGACAATATCACTAAAATGCTGAAGGGCATAAAGATGAAATTCCTGATCGTCCTCCCCCTTGAAGTCAATGGAATCATGATTTTACCTAAAGTGTAAAAACAAAGGCAAATGGCCTTCCATCAAGCTTTGGCCTCCTGTTTTGACTGTGCTTCTCAGACTAGCACACCACCTGCCTTCTTGTGTTTTTGAGCACGGACTGCAATATAAACATCTGTCAACCCATCTGTTTGCAGATAAGAAATCGAAAACTACCTTTGCCACTCACCCTCTATTTACTGCACAGAACACTGCTTCCGGGCAGTGTCTCATGCAGCTTTTAAATACTGTGGGGCCAAATCTCCAACCCAATTGATTTAAATGGAGTCACACCTGAATTACTGCAGCATAAGTGAAGGCAGAATCAGGCTGAGTTTCAATATGATTCTATCTGTGGGCTGACTGCATTATTCTCTGTGCTTTTTGTTCGTTTGTTCCATAAAATTAGAAATGCTTTTAACATGTACTGGGAGGTAAGAATTCTGTGTTCTAGTCCTAGCTTTGTCACTGACTGTCACCTTGGTCAACTCGTTTCACCCAACTATAAAATGGGTGCAGTGATATATACCTACCTCACTGATGGATTGTGAGATGTAATTAATGTTTGGAAAGTACTCTGAGGGCTTGTTTGCACAGTAGGATGGTGAAGGGGATTAAACGGCACTAAGTGCACATTCATTGGCCAATGTAGCTCCTGCTGGTGTACTCTAACATTGTGCTGTTTGAAACAGTACTATGTAAAATGCACTTGGAAAACTTTAGTGTGCACAAGTAGGTCTACATGGTCCAATTAATATGCAACATGCTGGTGCACTTTAGAAATCACACTCCTATGGAAAGAGATAGGAGTGAGAAAGGGACAGGGTGGAGGGGATGGGAAGGAAAGGATCATTCTTAAGGGGTATGAGCAGAAGAATCTAGGCCCACTACAGCACCATCCCTCCAAAGCCTAGTATGGAACCAAGTTTCCCGAATCTCACTATTCTTTTGCTGTCAGAAAGAATCTGTGAAACTCATGCTAATGCTGGTACATGTAGAGGATGACAGCCTGCGACTGCTATCAGTTACTTCATTAATTCAAGTCAAGGGTCAGAAGTCTATGCGGTCGATCAAATGGTTCCAATCCTGCTGGCAACCTTTGGGGATGTAAATGTGATGCCATATGAAAGAATTTGTTTTTTCAGTTTGCTTTTTTAAAAATAACTGCATTTTCACATACAACATCTGTGTTGCAAAAACTTTATTAATGTTGAAAAATCAAGCAGTCAGGTTAAGAAATTTCAGTGTCACAATTTAAGAGTAACTGTACCTGTACTGCCTTCCCCCTCCGCCCCCCCCACACACACATGGTCCACTACAGGAGTGCCAGGCAGGGCTCCAGTCATCACCTGGATTTTCATAGAAATGCTTGTCTTGTTCCCTTCTGAGTGTGTGTGGGGGGCAGGTGTTTAAGGCAGAACAGGTCCCTGCCTTACACTGTGATATCCCCTGCAAGCCAGTCTGCCTAAAGACCAGTGCCTGTGCTTTGCTTTCTCTCCAAGGGCTATGAACAGTATTCCCATCAGTTACAAATTACCACACAGCTTGTTCTAAGTGAGCACCTTTATTCTTAAGGGAAAAGTATCATAGGGACAACATAAAAACAGTGAACAGACTTAAACACACACTAAGCATGCCAGGAGTCAGACATCAGTCTTACGGGCGCCTAGTAGGCCAAAGTGCTTCAGCAGGATTGGGGCCCTGTTGGACAAAAGACTGTGTACATTTGATGGATCAGAAAGAACCTGTGTCAGTTTAAAATCAGCCTCTTTATACTAAAAGCCCTTTCTTTCTTTGTCACGGTAAATCCCAGTTTGAAGTAGTAAGTGCAAATCTCTCCCGTGTGTTGCACAAGGTTGTAGTGTATCTGCCCTAGCCAGAATTAATGTGCTCTGTGCATCAATCTCTACAGCAGCCACCAAGCCAGAAGACACAATAGTTAGCATAGGGGCAGCTCTCCCTCCTCCTGGTGCCATCCCCTTCTGGGATGTGCCTTCTATGCTGTGCCTCTTGAATCTGGCCCTCAATCTCCAATAGTAGCAGCAAAATGTAATCCTGTCGCTCCTGAGCTCCTTTCACACGGGGAAGTAGATGATATCTGCAGCACTCCATCAATAACTTCTGCCAGCTGCTCAGACAACCCTGCTAGCTTCATCCATTAACCTGCTTCCATTGTGCAACACCTTTATCTATGACACCTACTTCAGAGAACCTAGGGCTCTTGGACCAGCTCTTCCTGCTCATATAGAGGAACCTCTGGAAAGAGGTGAAGAAGAGGAAGGAAAAACCTTACAACATTTTCTCCTGCATTTTCCACAGATCATTCTACTGAGAGTGAAGGGGATGATTCCCATCTTCAGAACAAACAGGGGATTCTCCTCCCAGAACCTGCAAATCCCATCAGACACACATAGCATCCTCTGTGACGCCACTGATTCCAAAGCCCTCCACCTCCCCCCCTCCATTTTCAATGGAATGTCCTTGCTAGGGTTTTTGTCCACCTGCCACTGCCCTGGGAAGTTCCCCATGGCATGGACTAAGTGATTTATATATATCACGGTGTACAAAAAATACACCTTTGCAAACCAAATAGGGCAAGCTCAAAGTGAAAACATTTGTTTTTCATCTCAAAACTGGAGCAAGCAAAGTACAAAAAACACAGGGAATGATTTATCATTCCTCTTTAATGCATAAGGATTTGCTAAACAACATAGGTACCGAAAAATACATATATTCTGTAAATTGCACAGTATATAGAACACACTGAGTATAGCTTACATCTAGTTGCAGTACCTATCTTCAGCAGATCCTAAATGAAACTTGGCATTTTAATTTTAATCTCTGTTTTATAATGCGGGGGAGTAATTCTATGGTGCTAAATTGTTCTGCAATAAGATTGTTTCTATAAGAAGCATCATGTAATCCAGTTTACAAGTTCAGGTTCTGTGTTTTGACAACTGTATTTAAGTTAAATGAAATAAGAGCAAACCTGCAATCTATATAAAAAGACTGTTTTCTATGGATTCTAAAAGCTGAGCAATAAATCAAACTTTCACATGACAAAAGTACAAGAGACCTTCCTGCTCACAGCCTGCCACTTTCTTAAAACACTCTTCATGGTGCATCGTGCTGATTAAAGGGCAAGAGGGTGTCTGCTGGGTAATCATCTCAGATGGTATTTTATCATTATTTATGGTTTCCTGTTATTTTCGAGGTAGGGCAACAAATGTACCTAGGAGATAATGGTGAAACAAATATTGGGAAGGCTAATTTTTGTCCTCAAAATAATTTGCAACAAACAATTGTATTTTACAGTAGACTTTATCATCCTATACAATAATAAGATGCTTTAGCTGCAGCATGAAATTGTATCTTGTGCCTTTCATTGGTCCAACATTACTTGTGTTAAAAGCGATTTTTTTTTCCACAACAGATATTTTTTTTCTCTTTTCATGCAGTTTGGGCCTCACAGATTCTTATGCGTTTTCAAATGGCAATGAGAAAGGGACTCTCTGGCAATTGATCTTTGTGACATTTGCTGTACATAGTAACTAAGGGCTCGACCATGCAAAGGGCCGAACACTCTGGCCCAATTCAGAAAAGTACTTAAGTATGAGTAGTGCCATTTACTTCAGTGGATTACTCACATGCTCAAAGTTAACACATGGTTAAGTGCTTTTCTGGATCAGGTTCAGCACATTGCAGTTAGCCACAAGTTTTCATGGTCCAGGAGGTTGTTATTGAGGGTTCTTCTCCTTCCACACTGACTGGGTAGGTGTTTCTGCAGCTTTCAAAAACTGTCCATTTTCCATTATGATGACAGACTCTGTCTAACCCACTTGTCACATATTGTATGGCAATCAGTCCCATGTGAATGTTCTTAGAGAAACTCAGATATGATCCCGCACAGTAACCTATTGTCCTAACGTGGGGATGGGCAGATTCTTCCACAGCTGATAATTTCAGTCTGCCAGAGAAAAGATATCAAGGGAGCAATGGAATACTAAACTGTATTATACTGTTCAGCCAGTAGGTGGCACTGTGTAAAATATCTTATTTAAATTAACATCAGCCATACCTGGCACAGCATTAAAGGATCTTGTTATGATGAACACATCTGGTGTGTATGAGGCACCTCTGTAGCCAGCCCATATCTGATAGCGAAGTACATAACATAGTGTCAAAACAACAACAAAGGTTAAAAACAGGAGAAAAACAAAGGTTGCAGGATCTCATCAACATGCCACTCTTCAACTCCTCAGAGAACTTCAGCTTTGGCAAACATTCATAATGGAGAGACTGGAAGCCGTATTGTGCAAGATTTCAAATTGCAAACAAGCACCACAAGGAAACTGGAGATACATAGGTATCTTCTTTAATTTATGCTATGGGGAAGCAGGAACAACATATCTTTAAATCCTCAGACCTTACTGAAGATAGTCACCAAAATGACTATGAAAGAGTTCTGACTGTCTGATGAGTACTTTTTACTTCAGGGAGGTGTGATTTATGAAAGAGCATGTTTTTAGCAGAAAATTCAAGAATGAGGGGAAAATGTTGAATGTTTTCTAAAAGCTCAGCATACATTAGCTGAAAACTATGTTTTTGGGAATACAAAATACAAAATATCAGACACACACTCGCATTGGATTAACAGAGAAAAACTTTCACAGCACCCTCAGCTGAAGAAAGATTTAACTCTACAGCCACAGCAGCAAAAAAGCCTGAACTGGTGAAACAGCAAAACCTAGAGAAACTTGACAAACCTGAAACTAGCTTAAAAACCGTAAACAGACACTTTAATGTTAAAAGTCATGATCATAAAATCCTGGGCTAAGAGGGACAAATTCCAGCCTATGTGCACAAGATGTGGAAAAAGTCATAGCCCAAGAGATGAAACATGTCTGGCCAAAAGTGCACAGTATTATACATGCATGAAATATGTGCATGTTGCAGCTGTTTGCTGCACTAAAGCAGTCGGGGAGTTGACTCATATTATAGGCAATCAAGAGTCACTGTTTCTGGGATCTATTGCTTGTGATGACACAGAATCTGCCTGGAGAGTAAAACTGAATATTCATGAAAGACGTACACTTTAAAATTGACTCAAACACTGATACCACAGGCATCTCAGAAGGGATTTACAATCACCTCCAATTCCTCCCAGAGCTGAAATCACCTGACACAGTTCTGACTATCCCTAGAAATATTCTGAACTGCGTAGGCCAGTTCACCACAGAAACAACTTACAAAGACAAAAGCTATGCAATCAGAGTGCATGTGATCAGAGATTCAAAGACTAATGAATTCCTCAGCCACAGTGTGGCAGCCATGAGGGCCTAGTGAGAAAGGTGGAGGAGTTGATGATCTTGAGCTTTTGAAAGGAGATCCAGTACAAATCAGCTTAAGAGACAATGCTGAGCCATACAATGTACAAACACTCCTACCAGAGAGACCTTGAAGAAATTAGCTGCAGATTTATGCAAATTCAGAGGACATCCTTACCCGGTCATCATGGATTATTTTCCAGCTAGAAGTAATATACTTGAAAGACATAGCATGTTTCAGTGTTATCAACAAACTTAAATGCACTTTTGCTCACTTCAATATTCCACAACTAGTGATGGACAACAGACCACAACCCACTGCAGAAGAATTTAAGTCATTCCAAACAAAATATATACAACTTTGATCACATTATTATCACATCTCATATTACCCACAAGCAAAAGAAGAGGTGGAGAGAGCCGTACAGATATCCAATAAAATCTTACAAGACCCATTCCTTGTTCTTCTGACTTATAGATCAACACAGTCAGACGTTGCAACTAATGGACAGCCTGATGACCAGTTGTTACATGTTTGGGTAATTAAAAAACCAGTATGATTCACATACACTTAACAGAATGAGATATATTGAACTTCAAAGACAGTATGATAGTGTAAATGTTGTAAATGGCAAGGCTATATATACAACTTTAAGCGGCAGATGTAACGGAATGCTAAACTATATTATATTATTCAGCCGCTAGGTGGCACTGTATGCAAAATACAGTAGACTCTCGATTATCCAGGATGATAAGGAAAAAATTAATCCTGGTTAATAAAATCCCAGATAATCACCATCCATAGGAAATACAGCGAAGAGGGAGGTTGGTTCACCAGCCACCCTGCACCGGAGGGAGGGGATGTTGGTTCACTGGCTGCTCTGCACCCTGGTGGGGTTTTTTTGTGTGTGCACTTGGGGCGGCAACAAAGCCAGAGCCAGCCCTGTGAGTTCCGCATATTTTTTTTGACATCCTGGTTAATCCACAACCTGGTTAACTCATTCCTGGATAATCGAGAGTCTATGTACAGTAGAACCTCAGAGTTACAAACACCTTGTGAATGGAAGTTATTCCTAACTGTAAACAAAACGTTATGGTGGTACTTTCAAAAGTTTACAGCTGAACATTGACAATACAGAAGTGACAAAGAGTCCTGTGGAACCTTAAATGCATCCGGCGAAGTGGGTATTAGCCCACGAAAGCTTATGCTCTAATACTTTAGTTAGTCTTTAAGGTGCCACAGGGCTCTTTGTCACTTCTGCAATTCCAGACTAACATGGCTACCCCTCTGATTATTGACAGTACAGTTTTGAAACTTTACTATGCAAAAGAAAAATGCTGCTTTCCCTTTATTTTTTAGTAGTTTATGTTTAACACAGTTTTTAGTAGTTTTAGTAGTTTAAGTTTAACACAATATTGTCATGCTGATTAGTATTGGCTGTGTTTTCTATCTGTTTGTCATATCCACCTATTGTCTCTTGTCTTACACTTTGATTGTAAGATCTTTGGAAAAGGAACTATCTTTCTCCTGTCATTTATACAGTATCTAGTAAAGCAAACCATGATTGGGCCACCCAGGTGCAATCACAATTAAAATCAATAGTAATTAACAATAGTAGAAGTTCTATACTACATAGGTTCCTATACTTCTCTCAGCACTGTAGTAGCTGAGCCCCTTCCAGTAGCGTATTAAATAATGCAACAAAAATAGTCATATGTGGTTCATTCACTCATCCTCAGCGGGAGAACCCTGTGTGCAGTGGAATATACTGTTAGTTTTTGTTGTGGGTGTGTATTTTTTAAAATGTAAACACTGCTGTGTGGTTATGACCTGGCAGGCAAGGTCAAAGAAATGCACCTTGGACTTGGGTAGGGTGACCAGATGTCCAATTTTATAGGGACAGTCCTGATATTTGGGGCTTTTTCTTCTACAGGCCCTTATTACCCCCAACCCCTTGTCCTGATTTTTCACACTTGCTATCTGGTCACCCTAGACTTCGGACAGAAGGTGATGAGGTTTGTGAAGCTCCTGATTTCCCAGTGAAATTAACTGCACAGCATCAGACAGCTTGCACCCTCCAGAAAGGTCTGTCTCTCTCACAGAAAAGTGTTATCCTCATTGTAGAGTCCTATTGTGCCAGAGGAGCAGAGTTGTCAATCACAGTCTTCATCCCAAGTTTGAGGCTCTTTTACATATCCTGGGCCCATGCCAGGGAGTGTCTGGAAAATAAGGACTGAGTCCTTGAACGTGACTTAATACCCCATGGAAAGGCAGGTTTCATGTGCCCCATAACCCATGCCACAAAGAAGACATGCTAAAGGACTTCCTTTTGTCATTTCCTTTCATCCCCCGCCCTTCTCCTACTTGATCCCCTGCCCTTCTCCTACTTGATCCCCTTTCCCCTTCCAGCCCTACCAGATCCTCTCTCCACCTCTTCTCCCCCTGCCCCACCATCCTTCCCTCCCCTGCAAGATCCTCCCCGTCCCCTACCAGAACCGCCCCCCGCCCCACCCCCTCCTCTTCTTGTTCTCTGCCCCGCCCCCCTGAGGCCCGCCCCTTTCCGCGCCCGCGGCGCTCTTCCGGGTCTACCCGCCTGTAGAACGCTCACCTCACCCCCACCCCCACCCCCGTTATCTCCCAGCGCAGCCGTTGGGCTCTTCGAATGGAGCGCGCGGGCCCTGCGGCCGCCTCCGGGAACCGCCCCCTCGCGCGTGCAACATGGCGGCCTCGGGGCCCGCCCAGTGACAGGCGGAGGGCACCCAGGCGGGCCGCTGCCCCGGGGGCTCCGAGGTGCCCAGCGCCATGGAAGGCCCGGCCGTGGGGCCCAGCGGCGGCAGCGCCCCCGGCGCTGAGGAGGGGGCTGGCCCCAGCTCCGCCTCCTGGCTCCAGAGGCTCTGCAACGAAGTGCTCCGCTCGTCCCAGCTGAGCGTGTCGCTGGCCGAGGCCCCGCCGGTGGCCGTGGTGGCGGTGGAGCGCTACGTGGCGGAGAGCCCGCCGCCCGGCGCCGCCTTGCCCAAGCCGCCCGCCTCGGCCTACTGCTACGACGTGACCCTGGCGGACGGCAGCCGGCAGGAGAAGTGCTGCCTGGCGCCGCCGCTGAACGGCCTGGTGCAGAGGAACGCGCTGCGCGCCGGCGCCCGGCTCCGCCTCACCCGCTGCTCCTACGTGTACGACGAGAAGAAGCTGAGCTCGGGCTTCCTGTGCCTCGAGCGGCTGGACGTGCTGCGGGACCCGGCGGACCTGCCGCCGGGGGACCGCGAGCCCGACGAGCAACGGCGCCCGCCCCTGAGGGGCGGGAGGAGCCATTACCTCCCCCTGTGGAACAACGAGGATCCCTACGGGGACATCTGGCTGGCGAGCCGGCCGCCGGAGCGCGTCCATATCGATGGTAAGAGGCGCGGGGGGTTGGCAGTGTCGGGCCTGCAGGTTCCTGGAAACTGACCTGGCCCGAGCCCTGTTCACTTGGCATGGGGCTTGGAGGAGCTAGAGGCAGGTAAAGTTGGGTGCCTGCAGCGGGGATACTTCCTGGGAGTGGCTGTGTCACTGTGTGCAAATAGATGTGATGACTGACCAAGGTAGCTGTACCACCAGACTGGCAAAGCGGTGCTTTTACCACTACAGCCGGTTTTGCCTCTGGGCTGATTACTATACTGTTACTGATTACTATACTATACTATAAAGTGCAGTTAGACCAGTAAAGCTGCATCCACAGTAGGAGTGCTCTGCCAATGTTCCTGTAGCAGCAAAGCAAGCCTAATGTAGATATGGGCTAATTCCCTCACAGTTTAAACAATGAACATTAGTATGTTTCTAAATATTGCAAAAAACGTGTTAAAGTGAAAAACAGCAGAGATGGGAAGTATTTTCTCAAAATACTGGTCTTAAGTAGGGGCCCAATTTCAAATTTGAAGTGAAATCTGAACAGAAATGTAGTTCCATGTCCTGCACTATCAGGTCTCTGCAAATACACAGAGCCCCACAAAAGTGAACAGTGCTCTGTTTCGGCTCAGGAGTTTGCTCATGCACAACAAGCTGCAAGATTGGGGGCCCATGTTCATGGAAATCTGTTTGTGTTTTTTTTCTTCTTCATAAAAGCTTCCCACTGTTTTTCTGGGTTTTTTTTTACTTATATGATAGAAATGTAGTAGTACTTCCAACATATATGCCACTACTGTGTTTGGGAAGTAAAAGAAAAAAGTTCAGTACTCTGTGCAGATGGATGAGAACTGAGTTTGTTTATATAGCATAAAGTTACAGTTTTATGAGAAACATTATAAAATACATATGAAATTCTGCCTTAAGGTGTCAGAGTGGTAGCCATGTTAGTCTGTCTCAGCAAAAATAACGAGGAGTCCTTGTGGCACCTTAGGGACTAACAAATTTATTTGGACATAAACTTTCATGGGCTAGAACCCATTTCATCAGATGAATGGAGTGAAAAATACAGTAGCTGGTGTGTGTATATATACACGGACCATGAAAAGATGGCAGTTGCCATATCAAGTTGAGGGTCTGTGCTAGTGAGACAATTTAATTAATAGTAGAATACCAAGGGAGGAAAAATCACTTCTTTGTAGTGGCAACGAGGGTGGCCCATTTCAAACTGTTGTCAAGAAGGTGTGAGTTACAGTGGGGGGACATTAGTATGGGGAAATTAGTTTTTGTAATGACCCATCCACTCCCAGTCTTTATTCAGGCCTAATTTGATGGTGTCCGGTTTGCAAATTACTTCCAGTTCTTCAGTTTCTCGTTGAAGACTGTTTTTGAAGTTTTTTTTCCTTGAAGAATTGATACTTTTAAGTCTGTTACTGAGTGACCAAGATGATTTAAGTGTTCTCCTTCTGGTTTTTGAATGTTTTAATTTCTGATGTCAGATTTATGTCCATTTGTTCTTTTGTGTAGAAATTGTCTGCTTTGACCGGTGTACATGGAAGAGAGGCATTGCTGGTACATGATGGCATGTATCACATTGGTAGATGTGTCTGTGAACGAGCCCTCCTGACGGTGTGACTTATGTGGCTGGTCCTATGATAGTGTCTCTTGAATAGATGTGCAGACAGAGTTGGCACTGGGGTTTGTTGCAGAGTTTGGCTTCTGGGTTAGTGTTGTGTGGTGTGTAGTTGCTGGTGAGTATTTGCTTTGGATTGTGTGTAAGCGAGGACTGGCCTGTCTCCCAAGATCTGTGAGAGTGAGGGATCGTCCTTCAGGATAAGTTTTAGATTTTGGCAATGTACAGGAGAGGATTTAGTTGGAGGCTGTAAGTGACAGCTAATGGTGTTCTGTTACTTTCTTTGTTGGGCCTGTCTTGTAGCAGGTGACTTCTGGGTACCCTTCTGGCTCTGTCAGTCTGTTTCTTCACTTCACCAGGTAGGTATTGTAGTTTTAAGAATGCTTGATAGAGCTACTGTAGGTGTTGGCTTTGTCTGAGGGATTGGAGCAAATGTGGTTGTATCTTGGTTGTAGACAATGGATCGTGTGATGTGGTCTGGATGAAAGCTGGAGGCATGTAGGTAAGGCAACTCCCATCTTTTCATGTACTGTGTATATACTTCTGGATACTATATTTTCCACTCCATGTATCTGATGATGTGGGTTATAGCCCACAAAAGCTTATGCCCAAATAAATTTATTAGTCTCTAAGGTGCCACGAGGACTCCTCGTTGTTTTTGTCTGCCTCAATACATTTCTATAGTCTGCTGAGACAACTCATGCAGCACATGGATCACCAAAGAGGTATAGTCAAATACAAGCATGTAGACCGGGGTGGGCAAACTACGGCCTGCGGGCCACATCCGAGACTGTCCCATCCGGCCCGCAGAGGCTGCCCCTGGCCCCTCCCCTGGAGCCGTGTGGGCAGCGTTCTGGGGGCTGGGGCTTCATCCTTCCCCCCCTGCCCCTGGAGCCGCGCAGGGAGCTCTTGGGTCCGGGGCTGCACTGCACAGGGAGCGCTCTGGGGGCTGGGACTGTGCGCCCTTTCCCCCGGAGCGCCCCGGGGGCCAGGACTGCGCGCTGGCCCTTCCCCCGGAGCCACAGCAGGGACACCCAGGGCTGCACTGCGCGGGGAGCGCCCTGGGGGCCGGGGCTGCGCGCTGGCCCCTCCCCCGGAGCCACGACTCGCAGGCAGAGCTCTGGGGGCTGGGGCTGCTATGGTAAGAGGGGAGATGGGGGGCGGGTTCCAGGGTGGTGGTGGCTGAGGGGCTTTGGAGGGGGCAGTCAGGGAGCAGAGTTGATTGGATGGGGGTGGGGTTCTGGGGTGGTGGTTAGGGGGCTGGAAGGTGGATGGGATTGGGGCAGTCAGGGGACAGCGAGGAGGGGAATTGGGTAGGGGGTGAGGTCCTGGGGGGTGGTTAGGGGTCTGTGGAAAGGGAAGTCAGGGGACAAGCTGCAGGGGATTGATGGAGGGGTCAGGGATTCTCAGGGGGCAGTCAGGGGGCGGGAAATGGGAGGGGGGCTGGATTGGGGGCGGGACCTTCCCTACCCAGCCCTCAATATAATTTCGCAAACCTGATGTGGCCCTCGGGCCAAAAAGTTTGCCCATCCCTGATGTAGACTGTTTTATCACTTGATTTTTTGTTTTGTTTTTGTTCCCACTTTCTATTTTTTCACTAGTATCCAAATTAACTTCTCTTGGTCATCTGGAAATGAACTGGAGGAGCAGAATACACTTCAGTCCATTGCTTGTGAGAATCTTGCATAAGTCTAGACTAAGGTACTATGGGAAACCTGACAAAAAACTGGATATACCATATCAGGTAGGGGGGAAAAAACCCAACTTGTACGAGTAGTTCTGAGGTGTGCAGACACTTCTTATTCCCATGCAGTAAGGGTACAGCTAAGATTCCTACAGTTAGCAACAAATAAACCCTAAAATTGTTACAATTGTAAAACCTTAATCATACAAAAGTATGAAAATGATAAATTCCATGTGTGTATGCGTATATGTGACTGAGCCCAGAAATTGGTGCATGGCAGTTACTACAGAGCTTCATGGCATTAAAACAGTGTCAATGTTGGTTTTTTAATGGTCTGTCTTTATCTCAAACTGAATTTTTGTTGATAACAATATCATAGAGAGTCAGTGTTAAAGTTGTAATTAGTGCTGTTGATTAATGGCAGTTAACTCACACAATTAACTCAAATATTAATCATGATAAAAATATAATTGATCACATTAATGACAGTAGAATACCAATTTAAATGTATGAAATATTTTGGATATTTTTCTACATTTTGAAATATATTGATTTCTTTTACAATACAGAATACAAAGTGGATAGTGCTTGCTTTATATTTTATTACAAATATTTAAAAATGATAAAAGAAATAGTATTTTTCAATTCACCTTATACAGGTACTGTAGTGCAATCTCTTTATCATGAAAGCGTAACTCACAAATTTTTTTGATTACATAACTGCACTCAAAAACAAAACAAAATGTAAAACTTTAGAGCCTACAAGTCCACTCAGTCCTACCTCTTATTCAGCCAGTCACTAAGACAAAAAAAGTTTGTGTACATTTATGGGGGATCCTACTGTCTGCTTCTTATTTACAATGTCACCTGAAAGCGAGAACCGGAGTTTGCATGGCACGTTTGTAGCCGGCCTTCCAAGGTATTTATGTGCCAAATATGCTAAACATTCGTATGCCCCTTCATGCTTCAGCCACCATTCTAGAGCACATGCTTCCATGCTGCTGATGCTTGTTTTTTTAAAACAAAAGTGTTAATTAAATTTGTGACTGAACTCCTTGGAGGAGAATTGTACGTCTCCTGTTCTTTTACCCACATTCTGCCATATATTTCATGTGATAGCAGTCTCAGATGATTACTCAGCATGTGTTCATTTTAAGAACACTTTCATGGTAGATTTGACAAAACACAAAGACGGTAACATTGTCGGATTTCTAAAAAATAGCTACAGCACCCAACCCATGGTTTAAGATTTTGAAGAGCTGTCCAAAACCTGAGAGAGATGAGGTGTGGGGCATGCTCAGAAGTATTAAAAGAGCAACATTCAGATGCAGAAACTACAGAACCTGAACTGGCAAAAAAAAGAAAATCAACCTGCTGCTGGTAGCATCTGACCATGATGAAAATGAACATGCGTTGGTCCACTCTGCTTTGGATCGTTGTCAAGCAGAGCCCGTTATCAGCGTGGACATGTCCTCTAGGGTGGTGGTTGAAGCACGAAGG
Organism: Dermatemys mawii; assembly: GCA_007922305.1. Taxonomy (NCBI): domain Eukaryota; kingdom Metazoa; phylum Chordata; order Testudines; family Dermatemydidae; genus Dermatemys; species Dermatemys mawii. Next base: position 27,156,540 of record ML677377.1, read on the forward strand.
GCTATCTGAATCTTTAGCGCAACTGGCGCGTAAATATCTTATGACACTCACTACAGCAGTGGCATGCGAACTCCTGTTCTCACTTTCAGGTGACGCTGTAAACAAGAATGGACAACATTTTATCCTACAAATTATAACCAAACTTGTCTGTCTGGCTGGCTGAAGTAGGACTGAGTGGATGTGTAGGCTCTAAAGTTTTACTTTGTTTTATTTTTGAATGCAGTTATTTTTTGTACATAATTCTACATTTGTAAGTACAACTTTCATGATAAAGAGATTGCACTACGGTACTTGTATTAGGTGAATTGAAGAATACGATTTCTTTTGTTTTTTACAGCACAAATATTGGTTATAAAAATAATAAAGTGAGCACTGTATTATACTTTGTATTATGTGTTTTAATTAAAATCAGTATATTTGAAAATGTAGAAAAACATCCGAAAATATCTAAATAAATGATATTCTACTGTTTAATAGCACGATTAATGTTTTTAATCACTTGACAGCCCTAGTTGTAATGTTTGCTAATTTTTGTGTACATTTTTCTTAGAGTATTTAAACATTGTTTACGTTACTCTATTTGGTTATTGCTTCCAAATTTCCATATTAAGGGGGCTCGTATATAAAATTGTGAATTAGCTTTGATGACAAAATACCCCTCTGCTAGTAATATTTTTTTCTTGAAAACAGCCCATTTACTGTATTATGACCCCTGTTGTTTACCAAATGATTCTTGAGTTAAACTTGATGATTTTAATAGAGATTCATTATACAGGCATTTTGAAATGTTATCATCTTTAAAAATCATATTTTAAAAAAATCCCCCCCACCCCCACCCGTTTGAGGGGTTACCTTAACATTGTGAGAAATGTGAACATTTTCACTATACGTGATGGGGGAGGAGAGTGGGAGAGGCTAAAAAAATACCCTTCTGATAGCGCTCTAGGGAGAGAACCACCCTGATAGATTTATTATTATGTATTTATTTCAAAAAACTGGTGAAGATCCCACGTGAGTAAACTGTGAGTTTGACCCTGCAAAGACTAAATATGCAAGTATCTTTATGAATATGAGTACTCCCACTGATGTCAATAGGGACTACTCATGTGCATAAATCTTTGCAGGATTGAGATCAACAGAGAAGTGAAATTCCCTTATGAGCTAATAACACCATTTTCACTTGCTTGCTTCATTTCTTTTCCTGTAGTCCTACAGCTCCGGCCCGTAGTATTTCCTCAAGGTTTATATTGTGAAACTGATTCATGGCATTTGCACAGCACTTATAGCTGCTAGTATGTCTAGCATTTCTATAATTGAGACTGTGATGCAGGAAAATACAGGATTCGTGCACTTCCATGTTTGAATTTAAGCTTGTGGAGCGTACCATGGCTTCAAGTTTATAATGAGTACCAAAACTACTAGGGAAGTTACTGTTAATTGGACAGGCATTTTAATAGTTATCCAAAAACAAGACCATTTGTTATCGATTTAGTTAAAGGTCAAAAACATGTTTGGTTTTTCTTTTCTAGGCTTATTTTGAAGTTGCTGATAGTTCAGGCATGATGTCAATGGTTTTGTGGAATTCTTTATGTCCCGAGTGGTATAACAGTATGAAGATTGGTACAGTACTTCTGCTTGAACAATATGGTATCAAAACCAGTTATCCATTTAAAACACAGCCAACACCAGGGGATTCACAGATGAAGAGATTTACTACAATTGGTTAAGTATTCCAGAAATCTGATTCCAAGTATTGCTGTTAAAAAGTTAGAAAATACCATTTCAGCTGACCAGTTACAAGAGCTGCAGTGAAATTACATGGCCTTTCAATAGATTTACCTTCCGTTCCCATTTAAAGGCAGGTGAAATAGTCCATTTTTGGGATGGTATTGGTTTGGTCAGCGAGAACAGTGGGTCTTGATGCTTCATCTGCTTGAGATGAATGAGGTAATTCATACCTCTCACGGCTATTCTTTCAGGCTGTCTGGACACTGGGGTAGATATTCCTGCTTTTGTTACACTTGGGTCATGTTTACAAGCATTTTTCTCTCCTTTTTTACATTAGACCTTTTTTGTAAATGAAAGCTGAGTCTGATATAATCACATAATTCCAAATGCTGGGGCCCTAGGTACAGGGCTCTAGTGCCTATGTCTTAATTTGCTCCTGCTTCCAAATTAGTGTCACATAGAAATATAATTAATGTACAATTTACATTCCCATCTGGATCATTAAGGATGGGATCTAGGAGTCACGCCCTGTAGCAATCTGTACCTGTACCCGTCTGGAGCCCCACTGAAGTAAAAGTTTGGTGCTTTAAGATCTCATTTTGCATTCACAATTGCTACCAAGTGCACTAAAAATGGTTCTTGGTGTACTGGTTCCTCAACACAGAGTAAAGAGGCTTCCTTTCTGCTGTTGTAGGGTGTGATAGAGCCGAGGCAGCCCGAATACAGGAACGCTAATGCCTTATTGCAAGACAATGGCATCCCCATAACAAGCCTGGTCACCAACACTTTTTTCTCCCTGAATGTGGACTCCCCTTCCTTACATACTCATATTCTGAATTGAACAGCAACCAGAAAAGCCATTTCCTTGAGAGACACAAAAATACATATCTTTGGGTGTTGGTGTATACATCTCATTTTCTTCTTAGTGATGACAGTTTTGCTAATGTAGTCACTACAGTGCATGAAAATAAACAATGTGCTGTACTGCTCAAAGCCACGTATTCTCTGCCTCATGCATTTTGCCTTAAAACCAATACTTAGCATCTGAAGTGTTTATGATGAGTTGGCAGGAGAGAGAAATGTTTTGCCAGGCAGGGAGACTTGGGGGGAAGACAGAAATGAAAACTGTTAATGCTTACAAGCCAGCACAACAGTGATTATAATTGTCACAGACCTGCCTGCAGCAAAGAGGCACTGTCAAATATGCTAGTCTGAGACTCCTTTTTGTATAAACAAACATCACTCAAATTTTTAACGCTTATGGAAATCTTCGGTTTGGGGTCACCATGCCATTTATTGTGATGTCAGTGATGATTGAGATTAAAAACAACTTTGGGAAGTAAGGCTACATATAATAAAGGCTAATAGTTGCACAATGCAGGAATAAGAACTGTAACTCAATGAAGTGTCTCCGGCATCTGCAGACTATAGATGTGTTTTTTTAAAAAAAACAAAAACAAATTTTTCTCATCTAAAGTGTGTGTGTATGTTCTGTGTTTCTCTCTTTTTGCTAAATTGCTCAAATATTTTGCCTTGGCATGAATTTGAAAAAAAATTACGTATCATGGATCGATGGATGAACTATATTCATGGATCTTGTAAAAAGATGGAGTAGTGTTTGTAGAGAGCAAGAATATCAGCAAAATTCTGTAGAGCAACAGATATCCATTTTATGTAACTATTTGAGCATGCACTTGCTATGTATTTTCAGAATGACATTGATAGTGAGATGCTGTTTCAGTAAATTGTCTCAGATGGTATAAAAAATAAAATGTGTAAACAGAGGCCTGATTTAAATATTTTATTAGCCACATATCCTAATATAGGGTATGTATTTATTGTAGAACATGCACAGAGTGTGAGTGCCCTTCCAATAGTTAATTAAAACACAATAATCAAGTTACAATGAACTGCTAAAATCACTGACCAGTGTCATAATACACTTCTAATCCGTTATATCCCATCTTCCAAAGAACCAAATATTCTCTCTTATCCTCATTCTCAGATTCCCAAAAATGAGTCTGTGTGTCTGAAAGATTAAAAAAGCCATGTTTTATCAGACCATGGGGAAAATGCATCCCATAGTTGAGGGATCTTTGCAGAGAATATCCCAATAACAACTTTCTATATTCTATCAAGTGAGCACTAGCTTGTGTTCCTCTGCTGGTTGCAATTGTGGTATATAGAACAAGGACCGTGGTGATTTCTCAGGACCCAAATCATTTAGGGCTCTAAATGTTAAAACTAACACCGTGAATTTCGCCCAGTAGTCCACAGGCAGTGTATGTACAGGAACTGTGCATAATGTTGTAGTTATGTTCCTGAAAAATGTGACTTTAAGCAAATCCAATTTCTCCATAAGAATTAATATAGAGGGGAGTGGGTTAGGTTCCAGGGAAATTTTTTTCATCAGACACATTTATATATATATATAATATAAAAAAATAAAATATGTACACACACACAGTATTTGTTTTAAACAAGCAAATTAATACTACACACACTGATGATGATTGTGAAGCTTGGTTGAGGTGGTGAAGTTAGAGAGTGGGATATTTTCCAGGGAATACCTTACTGATAAATGATGAACTAGCGTTTGGCTGAGCCCTCAAGGATTAACATGTTGTTAATGTAGCCTCACATTCTAAAAGGCAGCATGCCAGATAGAGACACACAGTGTGTGTGAGAGATGCACATTGCCCCTTTAAGTACATTGTCTTTTTAAGTGGATCAGGAAGTTGGGACAGCAGCTGCTGCCCCAAGCTCTCTCTGTCTCTCTCAGTCCGGGTCCCCACCCTGCTTTATATGGAGAAGGGGTAAGCGGGGTGCAGGAGCAGGGGGTAGGGAGACACCCTGACATTTGTCCCTCCCTTTTCCCCTCTCTCTCCCCACCCCACAGCAAGCAGAAGGATCCTGGGAGCAGCTCCAAGGCAGAGGGCAGGAGAATCACATTGTAGTGTGGGGAGCGACCGCTCAACTGCTGGTAGTTGATAACCTGCTGGGTGGCTGCCACACAGGGAACTTAGGGGAGCGGGCAACTGATAGGGGGGCTGCTGGTCCACCCTGATTCCAAGCCCTTACCAGCTAGCTCCAACAGGCTGCTCTTCCTGCAAACAGTGGACAAAGCAAGCTGCTGTGAAACAATTTTATAAGGGAGCATTACACAACTTTAAATGAGTATGATCCCTAATTGATCAGCAACTTAACATTGAAACAATGTTAACCAGGGTGCCTTTAAGCGAAGAGTTCCTATATATCTTAGTTCACTGAATTTATATGGTCCTAATGAACATAGTTCAGTGCGCTTAGCAACAATCTTCAGCGTCTGAGTGGTCGTAAGGTATGGAGTGTATTACAATAATCGCAAAGTGATAGAGGCAGGGATGAATTCAGCAAGGGCCACTGAAACAGATGATCATACTACACCAGATGCATTCTCAAAAACTACTGCCTTTTCAGCCCAGGGTATAACAATACCTCTAAATAGCAGACCTGAGTTAAAAATAATAACCTTCCACCATAAATTTATGGAGCTCACATAACCAGGTAATAGTTTAGATTGCTTCCAATAATCTTGTAATTCTCTATTTAATCTGGTTTAAGCTTCAGCCAAGTAGCCCTCACCGAAGCCCAAACCTTTGGCATACAGTGTCAGTCGCTGTACTGCACCAGCTGAATTGCTTGTAATGAAAATATGCGACAAAGTTTCTCGATCATAATCGCTTGGAGTTGAATCAAAACTTTTCTGCCACTGTTCCTTCAGCTGGCTTCCCTCTTATTTCATCCCTTGCAAGTCATCTAGAAATTATGGTGATCTTTGAGAATGTTTAAGAGCTTGTCAGTAGTGGTTGACAGAAGGTTTTTAAAATATCCAACTGGATCATCAACAGACTACCCCGTGCAGGGAGCTGGACAATCCAACAATGTTCTTCGTATAATTTGTTACAACCTTTTATGACATCCTTACATTCCTCATTTTATCCGTGTAGAGACCTAAAATCAGAGAGACAAATTTTATTAGTATTTGCAAAAGCAGTGAGCCAAAGTAAGAGTGTTTCATTTACTCATAAAAATGTCAGTTATTCAAACCTAAGGAAGAGCTCTGTGAGGTTTGAAAGCTTGTCACTTTCACCAGCGAAAGTTGGTCCAATAAAAGATATCACCTCACTCACCTTAATAAGTATCTCTACTTATTCAGAAAGTGAAAGTAAAGGTTTCCTTTGAATACATTTTTATACTTAAAATGATATTGTTTTTCCCCAGAAATTAGCCTGAATGTTCGAGATCCTCCAACTAAAATTAACATTATTCCAGAAAAAATGGTTAAACCAGAGTGGAGATTACCTGAAGTTAGATATCGTTTTGTCACAAGGTAAAATAAAAGTTTGTGTTCAGTTATGTGTGGGCTAATGTTTTGCTAATTTTTATTGAATTTTAACTGGGAGTATTACAGGAAAGCATCTATTATACCTTATCTCTTCCCTACTTTTCTGCTCTGGGAACTATTTAGGAATTTTTGAGACTGATTTAAATTTCAGGTCTTTAAGAATTATCTACAGTTTCTCTTTGATTTTGTTTTTAGGTCCGAACTGGATAATTTACCGAACAATTATTCCTGTGATATTATTGGCCTTGTGATATTTGTAGGAAGGGCTGAACGAACAAGAAAGAGAGGTTTTTATAAAAAATATTTTCAACATTTATTGAATTATTACAATTTGGTGGAATATTATTTAATTTTTTAAAAAATTTTGTTTGTGCAGAAAATAGTGAAGATTTTTGGATACATCGCTGGGCACATGTTGTTGATGGGACATCAGACCAACCATTCATACTGGAATTGTTTGCCACTTCTCAGCCAGATGTATTTGAACATATTCACCCAAGTATTTATCGTACAATAGTCTGACTATTCTATTATTTACTTGTTTTTTTCCGTTTACAATATTTTTTCTCTCTAGGCATCTTTGCCATGAATTCAAATTATCACTAAAACTTCTCATCCCAAATCAGAAAATAAATGAGCAGTAATGAAAACAGACCCAAACAATGCCCACCTCAACAAAAGATGGTAGCCCTCATCATAGCAGACCTTCCCCAGTAACCCAGGTAAATAGATGGGCCTTACAGCATGCCCTAAAATTGAGCTGATCTGGCCTATTTTGAACCAAGTTTGAGTGAATTCCAATTTGCAAGCCCCTTGGAGAGAACACCCTATTGGTAACCCCTTTTCTCAGTTCAAATGACTCCCCTGACCATAACTGTGACAGTACGATACAGGGAAAGGGGCAGCCTCTCAGGTAGGCAAGTCTTAAGCCATGTAGATCTTTATAGGTTAAAAACTAACTCCTTAAACTTAATTGGTTTGTGTGAAATGAGTTGGTGGCTTTAATTCAGTTGCTGGCGGATAAGTGTCTATAACCAAAATAACCCCCCACAATCACAGTTGGTATCCAGATTAGCTGTCTCAACAAAGTCCAAGGATTGAATGAATATTGGGAATTAACTGTGCATTCACCCCAACAAATATTTTTTTCTATGCCAAGGAAGAAACATTTGTAGGGCAGCATGGGAAATCTTGCTCATATTGGTTCTGTGGATACAGGTTTTCAGTTTTATTTAACGTTCTATTAGCTTAGCTGGTATATCTTTTTCTTTTTCTGATTGCTTGGTCAAGATTTTTCAGACACTATCCTAGTCTTTCATTTCTTCATTCAAGACTGTGAACTGTGTATTTTTTCAAGGAGTGATGCTGTTTCTTTTTAGACCATTGATTGTAACATCTTTCAGAAGAAATTTTTTTCTCTAGTTTTTGGTACTTGATTTGTTTCTTCTGCTTTGAATGCAGCTGAAATTGACATAACTTTTTGTTAGGCTATATCAATTTAAATAGCACTTTCTTTCCCATGGCAAAAGTGATTAGTATGTATCTCAGAAACATCTGTGATGAGATCACACCTCCAGCCACAATTGCACAAAACCTTAAGAATATATGGGGTTGGGGTAGGGGAGGGAGAGGAGAAAGAAATTAAGTACTATTTCTTATACTCTGTGTGTTTTTTGTTAAGGAGAAGTGAGTTTGGAGGGGGAGGACATTCTGTGGTGAAGTTTAGAGGGGAAAGAATGCTGTTAAGACCTTTTTAACTAACATAGTTATATGGCCTTTTTTGCAGAATGCTTGAAATATCAAAGTGGAGGAAATCAAATGTAGAACTGTATACAACCGTAGTTGCTGTTTTCAATTATTAACACTGACTGAGTCCTTTGCGTCACATAATGAAGAATTAGGTAGTAGGGCTGGCTGGAAGATGAGAAATTCTGTTCTAATGTGGAACAAAAACAAGACCTTTCAAAAAAAAAAAAAGTGTGGAAAAACTGAGCAAAGCTGATCTAAGAATAACCAATAGGCTGGCTCTTAGGGCACTCCACCTGGGATGTGGAAGACAACCTGTGTCTCTCACATCCCAAGGAAGTGCCTGAACCCCTGGTCTATAATCAGTCTCTCTCTCTCTCTCTCTTTGGCCTGATTAAGATTTAATTATTTATACAAAGTTGAAACAGGAGCTCCGACATATATGAGAGAGAGAGAATCTACTCTGGTACTTGGGAAAGTTATTTTTATGCATAGTTTTAATCTGAACACAAATCTTCATGAGACAAAACATCTGTGATGTTCAGATTGTGAAATATTAACTTAATTGTAGCATGGCTTGCCAAGGCCTGAATCATGCGAACACTTGCACAAATGTTTAACTTCCACTGAAATCTCATTGCTTTGTTTAACAGCTATGAATCCAATTCCATCCCCAAATAGTGAGGTCTTACTACAAAAGAGTGAAGGGTTGACCACATGGTTAAGTTTTTGCTAGATCAAGAGTTCAGATATTGTTTTTTAGTGCATATTTAAAACAGCTTTAGTATGGGACAGCTTTAGAACCTTGATATACCAGAAAAAACTGAAATGATTCTTTTCTCTCTAGTGACCTATTTGGTGTGCACACAGATGAGAGTGGTGAGGGACATCACTGAGAATACTCCCAGAACACTTTACCTTACAACTTCAAATGAGAGTCAGATGTTTATTACAGGTAAATAAAATACTATTTTTACAATAATTTTATATGACATACTACAGGTTATATATTCCTTGGTAAATGAGGTATTTCAGCTTGAAGATGTCTGTAGTATTTCTAGATACAGAGCAAAAACAATTTGCTTTTAGGGCAGATTCCAACATCACACTGCAGCATACCTTGCATTGCTTCTTTCATTCGGAGATGTTATTTTACCAAAGCGCCACTTCTTAAATCCTCTGGAGATTCAGTAAATCGTATTTTTCCATTTAATAACTCCAGGTTTCCTTTCTCCCTCTCCCCCCTCCCATCTCACTCCCCCACTGTCAGACAAAGTATTGGCCTGTTATAAACTTGAGACCAGTCCAGTTTCAGCATTCATAAATTGGTCCATCCAGAAAGTGGTTAAGTTTCCGTCCTGTCTACAAGAGATGTGCACAAGAAGGCAAAAGATGGAAAGTGAAATTATTGAGTAAAACTATTAAAACTTCATTGAGCTGATGTTATATGGACTTTAAACAAGCAATGATGAGACTATATGAGCTAATCGATATTGAAAAGAAGATCAGGACCGTTATGAGTTGAAAGTATTGAGATTGTTACAAAAGTTAGAACACTGCAGTATGGTACCCAAAAGATGTAAGGTGTTTTCCCCTGCCAAATCATCACAGTATATATTAAAAAATTATAATAATATATCCAGCATTTGTGCTATTATTGGGTTGATCCATATGAAGACTCGTTAATTGCTTCATTACAGACTATTTTAAGAACTTGATATTACTACATCATATGCAACAAGGAACCTTTATAAAAACTGTAATTCCATCAACTGCTTTTTTCATAGATTCCAGCTGTCTATTGCAAAATGGTCCTGTATAGCTTTTAATCTTAAATTCAGCCCAGTAAACATTCTTTCCCAGACATATCCTGGTTTTACTATCCAGTTGGTTCTTTCTGCAGTATTCCTGATGCCATATGTCAGCCCAGACAATGAGTACTGAGTCCCTCTATAACAGGGGTCGGCAACCTTTCAGAAGTAGTGTGCCGAGTCTTCATTTATTCAGTCTAATTTAAGGTTTCAGGTGCCAGTAATACATTTTAACGTTTTTAGAAGGTCTCTTTCTATAAGTCTATAATATAGAACTAAACTATTGTTGTATGTAAAGTAAATAAGGTTTTAAAAATGTTTAAGAAGCTTCATTTAAAATTAAATTACAACTCAGAGCCCCCCAGACTGGTGGCCAGGACCAAGGCAGCGTGAGTGCCACTGAAAATCAGGTCACATGCCGCCTTCGGCACCTGTGCCATAGGTTGCCTACCCCTGCTCTATAGGAAGATGGAAACAAGAAAATACTCTTTTATGTCATTCTTTATAAAAGTATCTGGATGCTTCAACACACTCAGTTGGGTCTGCAGAGGAGCTCTGATTGTCTGAACCATGCTTAGTCACAAATCTTCCTCTTGGCAGAGGTATCTAGTTCTAGATTTCAGTGCTCCCAAATGAAGGGGTTCTGATTTCACTGCTCTACAGCCAAAATGCTTCTGAAATAAATGTAGTCAAACTTTACAAATTCTGGGTCACTGAGAACGAAAATTATGCTTAAAATTGTTGACTGGCTCTAGTTTTCAAGATATGCTATTGGATCAGTATATACGACCCTTGACATGGGAATGGCGGAGGATAAGTGAGTTATAAAGGGAAGGGATCTCAGTTTAAACCAGAAATGACTAAAATACATCTTTGACTGGATCTATGAATAAATCTATGACTGGGTTTGGACAGTACTTGCTTTTTAGGCAAAACAATGAATGATGCAATCTGAAGCTGGTATTGTGTCATACATGATATGAATTGCATCATGTTATTCCTAGAAGTCATGGATGATGCAATCATAACGAAGCTTACATCACTCTGCTGAACAAATTGCCCTATATCAGCTCTACAAATCATACAGTGTCGTGCTCTCTTATTTGTCAGTATTTGATTTTGCAAAGGGACACATTTTCGTTTACCCAAAGTGAGCAGAGATGCCTCGTACTTGTGTGAACAGTGCAGATAACTTCTGCTATATTTGTGGTGAAGTGACTTTTGCATCCCAAAAGCGCAGTATAACCACTATGGTTAAGAAAGCCTATCACCTTTATTTTGGCTGCAAAATTGGAGATCAGGACAAGAGGTGGGCCGCACACATATGCTGCAACGCTTGCGCAACAAATCTTCGCCAGTGGTTGAACAGGAAAAGGAAATCTATGCCTTTTGCAGTGCCAATGATTTGGAGAGAGCCAACAGATCATACCAGCAATTGTTACTTCTGCATGGTGCTTCCACTTGGGAAAAGTGTGTCAAAGAAGATAAAGTGGACTGTGCATTATCCAAACATTCCATCAGCTATACGCCCAATACCCCACGGAGAAGGACTGCCGGTTCCTGATGCACCAGAATCATTCTCACTTGAGTCAGACGAGGAAGAGGATGAAACTTCTGGTCCTGAACCATGTGAACCATCAATGTCACAGGACCCACATTTTCTCCCATCCTCCTCCTCTGAACCACACCTCATAACGCAAGCTGAACTGAATGACCTTGTCAGGGATTTGGAACTACCCAAGAGTAAGGCAGAGCTGTTGGGCTCCAGACTACAGCAGTGGAATCTCCTGGCAGGTGATGTTAGGGTTTCCATGTTCCGTGACCGTCAAAAGGATCTTGTCCCATTCTTTTTCATGGAAGGTGATCTTGTAGCCTGCAACAACATTGATGGTGTGATGGCAGCCCTCAATATCGTTCACGGTCCAGATGAGTGGAGACTTCATTGATTCATGGAAGACGAGTCTTAAAGCTGTTTTGCTGCATAATGGCAATGTTTTGCCATCAATTCCAGTTGGTCATGCAGTCCATATTGAAGGAAACTTATGACAACATGAAACAACTTTTGAGGTGCATAAACTATGACAAACATCAGTGGCAGCTTTGTGGCGATTTGAAGGTTGTTGCTCTCTTGCGTGGTCTGCAGACTGGATACATAAAGTACTGCTGTTTTCTCTGCGAATGGGACAGTCGTGCAAGAGATTCCCACTATATCAAGAAAGATTGGCCACTCTGACAGTCATTGGAGCCTGCGAGGAAAAGTGTTCAGCATCCACCACTTGTTGAATCAAGGAAGATTTTGTTACCACCCTTACACATCAAGCTGGGTCTGATGAAGAACTTGGTCAAGGCCATTGACAAAACACAAGCAGCTTTCAAGTACCTCCATGGAAAATTTCCAAGGTTAAGTGAAGCTAAGATAAAGGAAGGTGTCTTTGTTGGTCCTCAGATTCGTGAACTTCTTCGAGATGATGCATTTGACCATGCACTGCGTGGCAAGGAAAAGACGGCATGGAAAGCCTTCCAGTCAGTGGCAATACATTTTCTCGGAAACAACAAGGCAGACGACTACAGGTTGTTGGTGGAAAACCTCCTCAAGGCATACAAAAGCCTTGGTTGCAACATGTCACTAAAGATACATTTTTTGCACTCTCATCTAGATTTTTTTCCAGCGAACTGCGGAGCAGTGAGCGACGAGCACGGCGAGCGATTTCACCAGGACATTGCAACAATGGAGAAACGCTATCAGGGCAAATGGAGCCCATCAATGCTTGCAGACTATTGCTGGACAGTGACAAGAGATGCTCCATTTAATGAATACAAGAGACAAGCCGAGTAGACACTGAATAGGACTAAACTATGTACATAATAGTTTTTTGCCTTTTGTTTCATAATACATTTTATTTATATAACCCTTTTGCTGATTTTTAAAGTGTTACATAAACAGGACAGGTGAAATATTATCATGTAAAGCAACCATAAACACATGAAAAGACCTAGGTTTACAATTTTTGATTAAAACTCTACTATCTACACAATATACATAGACATAAAATGTAAAAACTTAAATATCTTAGAAACAGTAGCCAATCAGTTGTTTTAATTGTCATATTTGAATTCAGCACATCAAAATACATAATAAATATCACATTTTATCTCTGAAGCAGACGACTTCTAAAAAATTGTAGACCAGTGTTTTTAGTGGCCTCCTCACTTGCTTCCAGTATGTTAGCTCTATTCTGCTTTATATCCTCCTTGCTCCTAAATCAGAGCCTCAGCTAGCATCTCAAAATCATCAGCTGAGACTCAGCAGCCTCTAAACTAGGCTATCTAGCTGCAGACACAATGATAACAGGAGAATAGGATCTCCTCTGATGAGGAAAAGGTAACTTCTTGATGTGAAATGCTGCTTTTTTTCTCATCTTTTATACACTGTTGTGTGGGACAGAATATAACTAGCTAGTTCTAGAAAGAACATTTAACTGTTTTACTGCCCAAATGTTAGCATTTAGGGCACCTAGGGGTTTATGTGTGTTTAAATCCACGTGCCATATAAGGGTTTTTTTTCACTTTTTCAGAAAGCCACTATTGACTGGTAGAAGGGACATTGTTTTAGCATCTTTGACTTGGCTTTTTGTATGTATTGCTGTATAGTGTTCAAAAGAGCAATTTTATTAACAAAACAATTACATAATCTAGTTGATCCTTTTATTTCAATACCAAAACCTTTTGTTTTAACAGGGTGGCACAAAGAGCAGCCATATACCAGAGATGCCAAAGTGAAAAACTTTATCCAGTGGATTAAAACTCAAAATGAAGCTGATCAAATGAAGAAAACTATAATTGGTGGATACTATCCTTTCCCACCAGCACCGAATACTTTTTTGAAGTATTGTAAAAATAATAAAGGTATCCTACACCATACCTAACATCCCCATTACGTGTGCCTCATTCTGTCTGAGATTTCATCACAAGTATTCAAAATTAGCAACTGTGATTGCTTTACATCTGGATTATATCAATGATTAAATACTGGAATGTCATTCAAGGGAAAATCATTCTGTAGCTGCTGTAGATCAGCTCTCAACTAAGACCTCAGCTGGTATAAATTGTCATAACTCTGTTGATGGCAGTGAAGTTTTGACAGTTTACATCAACAGAGAATCTGCCCCTCTGAATTTATACTCTGTAGATGTTCTGTTCTGTACCAACATCTGCTTCAGCTACATCTTCAATTCAGCTTGAAAGTCAGTGTCATATTGAAGAACATAAGATGTGATAATGATAAAGAACTTCAGCAGTAGTACATTAAGCAGAGCCTTGAATAGCTATGATCATTTAGTATTAACTCTGAGCTGGCTGAAAAGCTTTGTTCCCCAAATAGCTTGAACATGAGAGATGAGAAATAGGAGGATTTAATTACTGAGAAGTTCAATTTTAAGACAATAATTTAAATTTAGAAAGAAGGTCTTTCCAATTTCTTTTATGAATCCAGCATTGATACTTTTTAGTAGTTTTGTATTTCTTTAAAACTGTTAAGTTTATGGGAATTGCCCTTTTGCAGTTGAATCAGTTTTGAAAGCCATAAGTGAATTGGAGAGAGAGATTGAAGACCTACACTACAGGGAGCACAAGCGCTTTGCTGTTCAAGGGATAATTAGTGCTATAAGATATGTCAGCTATGCAGCTGAAGATGCCTCAGGAGTGGAACCAATTCAGGTACAGTGCTTGAGGATTAATAGTATAGTACTTAAGATGCTGTAATCATAATTACAATTGAGATCTCTTGCATTTGAATTCAGAATCCATATATAAGCAAGAGAAGCTTGAAAGTTGTAGTTTAAATTTTAAAATTTAATGATTTACTTGTTTTCTGAGTATTTCAGTCCTCAATAAAAGTACCTGCTGTATAAAAGTTGCTGATTAAAAACTGATTAAATAGCATAGTTAAAGTAAAATTGGAAATGGGAGAACTGGCTACCTTAATATAACCTGTCACTTTCTAGACAGAGGTATTTTTTTTTTCTTTAAACTTGATTAGAGAGGATTTTCTATAAAGCAAACCTGCTAGACACTATGATGGCGATACCCTGGTCTAAAATCTTGTATCCAATTCCTCACATAGTTATTGGAGGAGAACCAACTAGAAATCAATCGGATACCTTTTTGTAATTGAAGATGAAATAGCTTTAATTGTTTAACTGTTGTTACAGGAAGGTAGAGTCCAGTCAGCATCTCAAACAACTGTAAAAAACACTGGTATATCTAAAGATTGTGTTATGAAAGGAAAAAAGAGAAGCCATCGAAATAAAGAAGCTAACTCCGTACTTGATTCACAATGTACTTCGTTGGACAAACCACAGCATCCACGTATGTTAACTAGAAAGAGTCGAATCAAGAGAAAGATCGAACACCATGCAGAGGCTGACAAGTAAGCCTTTTGAATAAAGTGTGGTTATAGTAATAGTTCCATTTCACTGATCTACTGTAGATATATAGAGTAAGATTTTAAGACATACCTAAGTGAGTTAGGAGTAGAAGTCCCATTGAAAAGCAATTGACTGAAACTATAAGAAGTCCAATTTAAAAATGGTAATCCTTCCTTATGGACCCAGCCTTGCTCCTGTTAGTCAATGAAAGCAGGATTGAGGAAAAGACCTTACTGACTTGAACTTTGTAAGCCAGGGAAATGATTCTGCCGAAAATTGTCCTCACTACCTCTTGCTACATTTTTGCAGCTATTATATTAATTCTCAGTCATCTGAACTGCTGGTTCTGAATTTATTATTTTCTCCAAAACATACGTTTCATTGGATTGTCATTCTTGATTAAATACTTGTGATATTAACCAGGGTACAATCTATAGAGCCCTGCACGGATACAAATTGATATCCATGGATACGGATATCTGCGGATAGAAATTGGTATCCACGGAACCACAGGGCTGTTCTGGAAACCAGAGCAAGGGAAGGAGCAGAACGTGAGGCTTCCGCTCCCAGGAGCCAGCGCCCCACACCGGAAGCTCCTCTGGCACGGCTGTACAGACCTCAGACAGAAGACGCAGTCATGCAAACAGCTGCGTGGAAGGGAAGGGGGCAGGACTGAGGGAGATACAGCCGTATAGGAGGAGCAGTCAGTGTGGTAGACCGCAACTGGCCCATGTTCTGCTCCTTTTGCTGCTGCGGTTCCTAGGAGAGCCCTGCAATTCAGCGGATACTGATTTTTATTCGCAGATATTCGCATCCACAGATACCAGTTTTTATCCACACAGGGCTCTAACAGTCTGGACAGTTGAACATCTGTGTCCCCTCAATTCTCCAACCTGGGGTGCCTTCCATACTGTTTCTCTGTGAGAGCATCCACCCCTAGTCTTCTCTCACACATCATCCAGCATGTAAATTACTCCCAGCTATACTGAACGAGTGCTAGGGCCAGCTGCTCTTGAATTACACTGCAGAGTAACACCAGCAAATTCCCAGTCCCAGACTTTCTCCCAGAAACATTCATATTGTACTGCCCAGCCCTTTATGATATACACAAATCCTGTTATCTCAATTGGTGTTCCCTAAACACTTCAATCCAAGCATAGAGGTTTAGATAAAACAATAAAACAAGTTTATTAACTACAGAAAGGTAGATTTTAAGCGATTACAAGTAGCGAGGCATAAAAGTCAGAATTGGTTACAAAGAAATAAAAGGTAAAACACAACTAATACGTAACTTAACAAGATAAGTGAATTCAAAGCAATCTATTTACTATTGTGGGCTGCATGTGCAGCTCTTTGTGTTATGTGGCCTGCGTCCACACAATATACATGCTACCTGAGGATGTTACGTGGGCTGCAGCTATGTGCTGTTTGGGCTACAAGCAACCCGTAAGTTGAGAACCCCTGGTCTGACATTCAGCTCTCTTTCTGCCAGGGCCACACATGTCGTTTTCAGCAAGTTTCCACTAGAGGGCGAGAAATGCTGTTTTTAATGTAGAACATTTTTCTGTAGGTTTCACTGATTGACATGACAAGAAATGCATTTAGCCTTGAACTTTGACAAGGTTTATGCTGAACAAAATGATTCTAGTTATCTCAAATGTTAATTTCTGTAGCTCAATGTCAGAGTGATCCTTATCAATAAAAAGAACTCTTAGCAAGGTCTGGAGTTTGTGCTTCAGAAGTTAGGGGGTTTTTATAACATAGTCACCACACACCCATTTAATTTTATCTGGAGCCTGAAAACCTCAAAATTAACTATAATTTTTCCTTTATAGTTTGCATGAATTTCAGCAAGAAGATTCTGTTCAAGAACAAAATATCTTGACTGCTCCTGTTACTTCACAACCCAGTAGAGGTATGTGGCTAAATATTTTGTTTGGCTGTGATCCTATCAGCATTTTACAGAAGATGTACTGCTAGACCCTCCCTGCTCAGTTCCAAAATAGGGGGACAAAAGTGATAGTGTGTGTGTGTGTGTATATGTATATGTGTGTATATATGTGTGTGTGTGTGTATAAAATGTTCCCACCATCCTTGAGCTGGTTCAACCCTCAGCACAATGGAGGAGCCCCAGGGCTGTTCTTATTTGCATCAAGCTGCAACAGCCTCTAAGAAACCATTCTGGCAACTAGGTATCAGCACCTTTTCCCCGACGTGCTGGGGTTGGCTGAATGGGTGGTAGACCGCAACTGTGTTGCTCTATGCCACTGTGTAAGAGGAATCCTTAATGTCTCTTTGAGTCAGTGTTGCATCTCAGGAGCAAGGCAGAGGACCTTGTCTCTGTTTTTGTTATTAGTGTTGCAGTAGTGATCCAAATATGATAGCATTTCCAAAGGCAGGAAAATCATCCCTGATGATAAGAGTACATTCTTAAAAAGTCACACTCTGAGGGTATGTCTTCACTACCCGCTGGATCGGCGGGTGGTGATCGATCTACCAGGAATCGATTTATCATGTCTAGTGTAGACATGATAAATCGATCCCCGATCACTCTGCCTTCAACTCCTGTAATCCACCAAGACGAGAGGCAGAAGTAGAGTCGATGGGGGAGCGGTGGCAATCGACCCTGCGCAGTGAGGACACAAGTTAAGTCAACCTAAGAGACGTCAACTTAAGCTACACTATTCTCGTAGCTGAAGTTGTGTATCTTAGGTCAACTCCCCCACCCAGTGTAGACCAGGACTGAGGAAAGGTAATAACATTCAAGCAAGTAATTATAGTGAGGAGAGTTACACATCTTATTAGCTTCATGTTTAGGCTTTTGGGGTTTTTTTTAAGTTAAACACATTAGAATTTCCCTATCTTGTTCTTCCTCTATATTTGAAAGTTAAATCCAGATGTTTTAAACAGATATTTTCTCAAATTATGTCTGTTCTCAGTGTGGATTTCATTTGTAAGTTTACTATCAATACATGTAAATTCTATCTTACTCTGTGTGGAATGTGCTTTATTTTAATTGTTTTAGTGGGAGCTCACGCAATCAGATGTTCATGACGGTGTTTAAATCTATTAGACTGGCAAAGAAACTGTGGTGTCTGCTGCAGAGAGCTCTCTCCAGCCAGCTGGGTTTCAAATACTTAGTTTGTTTCCTTTTAAATACCATCATTCTCTTAAACATGGATTTTAACATCTCACTTTTCAGTGGAAAAAGACTGTAACTTCTGCTGTCTTGTCCTAATTTTGCATCTGTTTGTGTTGATTCAAATATGTGTGTACAAATAGGACAACATGCAAATTACAGCCCCAAGATATAAAGAGAGGAAAGTAAGAGAAAGCATGATTGAAGTTTGAGAAGGAGACAGATATTTAATCCTGGCAATTTTTAACTTTAATACCACAAAATCCTGCAAATAAGGTCTTAACATTTATTCTAGAGGATGGCAGTTAAAGTATTTTTCTTTCTTCTCTTAATGTAATTATATAGAATATCCCAGTAGAATTTCTTTTCAGCCAGCTATCTTTCTAACCAGATGTGGGTGTTTAGTTGCTCAAAATTAAAAATGACAATAGCATGAAATTTAACACTTGGTATACTGTACCACTGATATAAGGCAGCTCTTCCAAAGAGATGGAGTTCTAACAGCCAGCATTGTTAGGGAATGTTTAACAATGTATATTTTCCCAATGATGATATAACACATTGCTTGTAAATTTAAAAGGTTAAAAGCAACTGTTACATAATCAAGCAGCTAAGTTTTTTCTGTTAGTTTTTTGAGATGTCGTTGTTTTCAATTTCATTTGACTCCTTTGTGTTCAATAGTAATTTCCCCTATCTAATACACAACCTTAATCATCCATATAGTAAACTGAGAGAGTGTTTATGAATGGGGGAGGATAGAGGTTGTAAACTTACTATACACTCCAATTCTGAAAGAGAAGTCCTGCTCCATGCTCTCCACAAAGGTTCTCCAGACACCACTCAAATGTTATTGCAGTTTCTTAGACCCACCAGTTTTCCTTACTTTTCACTATCATTACTTGTGTCTCATCCAATGCAGTAATGCTCATGTACTCTGCTTGTTTAATGTTCTTCCACTTGGGTCTTGCTGTTTCTAGGTTAGCCATATACACCCTGGATCTTCAGTTCTTTGACACAGCTAAATCTCCTTTGTACTACTACTGCAGTGGTTGCTGTGAAGCAGTGAGGAAATTTGCACATACACAGTTCATGTGATTAAACTGGAAATAGTAATAAAAGATTTCATAGTGTAGTATCAGGATAGGGACACTATTTGTGGGGAGGGCAAGACAAAATGGAGATAACTAGAAAAAAAAATAGGTTGAATATATTTCAGAATGGGCCTTGTGGTAAGCTCACAGAATGGGGACTTGCCTACAAAATGGGGGAAAATGGTTTATTTGAAATTTTTTCAGTTTTTAGTTCACAGGTGACATATAATAGTAGACATAGGGACTAGTTAGCTATATAACTGGGACTTGGCACAATATACATTAAAAGGCAGGGGTTCTCAAACTGAAGGTCTTGGGGTCATAAGGTTATTACCTGGGGGGTCATGTGCTGTCAGCCTGTACCCCAAACCCCACTTTGCCTCCAGCATTTAGAATGGTGTTAAATATATAAAAAAGTGTTTTTAATTTATTAGGGGGGTTGCACTCAAAGGATTACTCTGTGAAAGGAGCTACCGGTACAAAAGTTTGAGAACCACGGTTATAAGGCAACAGCTAATAGTCTTTATTGAATGAATATACATTGTACAGAACAGGGGTGGGCAAACTTTTTGGCCCGAGGGCCACATCGGGGTTCAAAATTGTGTGGAGGGCTGGGTAGGGAAGGCTCTGCCTCCACAAACAGCCTGGCCTCACCCCCCCTCTGATCCACACCCACTTCCCACCCCCTGACTGCCTCCTCAGAACTCCAGACTCATCCAAACCCCCGCTCCTTGTCCCCTGATCAACAAGGTTAATTCTTTGTTTTGATTTTTCCATCTATATTTTCACATTTGACTCAAGTATTAATCTATTCATTAATATTTTGCTTTTCCTAATGCATTGGGGAGGTGGGATGGTTTTGTCGGTGTATATTGATCAACCAAATGTTTAATGTATTTATGATAGCAGGCAAAGAAGGAGTGAGTGACACATCTGAAATAGAAGAGATGAGAAGAACTTCTCATGATTCATGGCAAAGTGATCTGTGGACAATGGTGAAAGACAACTTAATAGATCACTTGCATTACTGCACTGTTTTCCCAGAAAGCATCCCACGTAAATTTGATTATATGCATAAAGAATTCCTTATACAGCAATACAATCTACAGTCAGCTGTGCACAAACCAAAAGAATACAGAACAAATAAAGAAATTCATGAATTTAAAAGTGCCAGTGGCCCTGGACACTATGAAGTGACTATACTGGGTAAGTGACAATTAGTAGTTCAGCTTTTTTCAGAAAGAAATCCTAGCAATATAAGGTTTGTTAGCGTTCTCAGTGTTTAATGAAGAACTGTTTAACTTTCTGTGAAGCTGAATGGATACTTCCGTATAATTTGGGCTTTATGCTAAGCTGCTAAATTAAGAAATGAATGAGTTTCTTTTTATATACAAAATCATAAATGATACAAATTGATTTTTTTTAAAGGTTAATATTAAGGAAGTACCACTCCAAACTCCATAGTTAAGTCTGAGTTGAGTTTTGCACTAAAAGCAGGGAGTCTCCAGACTTGTTGCAAATTTTGAGTACAGCATTAATTTTCTGATGATTTACAAATTTCCTTGTCATTTGAGTTAAGACCTATTTTAAAATTAATTTAAAGAAAGTTAAAATTCGGGTTTGGATGTTTCTTTGTGTTTTTAAAATAGAACAAAAACACACTCTTCAAACTGTTCAGTACAGCAGTTTGAAAAACAGCATTAATTTTTTGTGGAAAATATCCCTCCCCACCCTTTTTTTTTATAGCTTAACTTGTTAATTTGAAGGTTGCTTTCTATGCAGTTAAAATTCCCTTAAATCTGGTTTCTTGGCTACATTTGAAGAGATTGGGTTGTTATTAAGATGTTAACATTTTGTTTATATGTAATTTAGGATTATAGACCTGCACTGTTCAATAGGTCTAATCATTCTGAATTGGGGCTATTTTGACAACAGCAGTAACTAATCTCCACCCTTTTTCTCCAGCTATTTTATATGCCCGAGATCTGTTTGTTGAAATGAGTCAGTGGTGTAAAGGGAACTGTACGTATGTTTCAAGAGTACTACTTCGACCTCATCTATATCTGGATTGGTTCCAACTGCAGGGTGGATTTGATTTAAATCACTAGTCAGGAGGACTCGATTTAATCATGGATTTCTACATAAAAGTGCATTCTTGTTAATACATATTCTTCAACTCAGAGATAGATGTAGGTTTCATTTTTAGAAGATACACACTATACATTTTTAAGTGATTTATTCTGAAAACTTTTCAGATGAGTTTTACCGCTATTATCAGAAAATGAATCAATGTTTGGTTATTTCATTTACCGAAGGTAATTGAAGCAGATATTTATGAAGTCATTGAGAGGTGAACTACCTCCAATTCAACAGGTTAATCATTAATATTTGGAAGATTTTCTTGCCACGCTGTATTAGGAGGAGAACATCACCAGACAGACATCTAAATTATTTTATTTAACTAAAACAACGATGTTATGTATTCTGGATTTTTTTCTTCAACAGCAAACATGATATTTAAAAAAAACAAGCAAATGAATTCTTGAATTTAGTTGAACATTCAAGTTTTTTAAAATCAGGTTTGTTTTTGTTAAAATTGTTTAAATAAAATAGTTAAATGAAATATTTTTTTAAAAAAAATTAAATTGACTGTGTCAGCCAGGTCAACATGAGAAATTTAAAATATTGACTGAATTAGCTTCAGAAGCCATCTTCACCTTCATTTTCCTGTTTGTTCATAATCTGGAAAAGAAAAACAAGCTTTCCTGCTTTTTCAGGTCTCAAACAATTTCTCAGTTTGGAATGAATTAGTCCAAAGGAAGAAAATATTCTTTCCACACCGGCAAAAAAAGCTACTGCTGTTGAAACTGAGATTATAACTTCAGTAGTCTCTGTATTCAAGTTCTTAACTGGTCTTCTTAACAGGTGTGACTTTCTTTAAATCATCATCAGCAAACATATATTTCTTGACTGGTTCACTCTTCACTCTGAAGTTTATTATAGTTGGCATTATGGAGGGATGATTGCGGGATGTCCATGTCATAGCCAACTCCTCTTCTTCAGTAGTTAAGGTTTGACCCTGGTACCTATTATTGAGAATATTTGCAAGAAAATGAGTTGGAGATAGTGCTTGTCCCATTCATTTTTTTAATGCTTGTAATTTAACTCTGTCATTGCATATTTCTCTAAGATCTCACTCAGTTCCTTCCAAATTTCAACAGCATCAGCAGTAAAACAGCTATTTCCCTGCATTTTGTTCAAGGCTTCAGGGTACTCAGCATGTTTTCAACATTTCTCTTAAGCCCAATGTTGAGAACTTTGCCATCTATTTTTTCATTATTTTTCATTATTTTGTTCACAAATTGTCATCAGATTAGGCCAGTTCTTGATACAGTGCTCAAAGCAGTCCACTACTGAGTTCCATCACACGTCTTGTAGGAGAGTGAGCTTGGTTCCTCCCACTTTTTTCAGAGCAGCTGCTGCAAAGTGGTTGTTACGGAATTATTTTGCAATTTCAACATTATCCTTTATTTCTGGAACACTGAAGTCTTTGGCTAGGACAGGGGTGGGCAAACTACAGCCTGCGAGACTGGCCCCCTGGCCAGGGAGGCTGCCCCCTGGTCTCTCCCCCAAAGCCATGCAGCCCCGCAGGAGTGGGCAGCAGCATGGCTGCGGGGCGAGGGGCCAGGGGCAGCCAGACACACTGGCCACTCCTCCAGAGCCACGCCACTGTGCGCTCCTGCGGGGCAGCATGTTTGGCTCCGCGCGGAGCCAGACAGGCTCCCCCCACCCCGGAGTCATTCCGCTGTGCATGCAGCGCTCGGGGTTGACTAAGCTGCATGGTAGACATTTGAATTTTTTTCCCAGTTTGTTGTAGCTTTTACAACTACTTCTTGTAGTATGTTCTGCAGTGTGTTTACAACTACTTCTTGTAGTATGTTCTACAGCGTGTGCATTTCCTGATGCATCAATAGTTTCTGTGAGGAAGACATTCCCTTTTTCTGTTGTCACACAAGCACATACCACAGCGTCATTGTGGACATTGCTCCACCCAGCACGACTCAAATTAACGATTTTACCCTCTAGCCCTTTTGCAACTGCTCAGTTTCTGTTTCATACACTCCATCCAGGAATTTGCTTGACACATTTGCTCTGTTGGGTGGACTGTATCCCATCTTAATGAAGTGTGGGTTCTCAATCATATGGAAAGGAGAGTTTGTTATATAAACAAACTGGTAATTGATGAAAATATTTCCCTCTTTTTGTAATCTGCTGGTTCTTATCACATTTATCTATGGTTGTTTCTGGATGATGGAGATTTTTTTTTCTTTTTTTGCTACAGGTGATATACTGTGGCTATATAACATACATGATGTGACTGAAATACTATCATTGGCAGATAACTCTGAAATTATAGAAAATGATGGTGCTCTTGAAGGTGAATAGTCTTCAGAATCCTATATGTGAGGATGGATTCTCCTAAACAAAATAAGTCAATGCAGTTACTTAATTATTATTACCATACTGCTCATTTAGTATTACTCATTGCATTTACTGACACTCAGTACTACTTTAAAGGTGAAATTGTAAAAGGAAGATCTGCCAATTTCAACTATTTATTTTTTTATCACAACTGCATCTAAAATGATAGTACCATAGCAAAAAATATAGTTGTTATGCTCAAACATGAGAGTTCAACAGTAGTCCAGAAGGAAGATAGGCAGTCCTTAAGAAGTATGAAAAAAAAAAGTTTACCAACCTGAAGATCCTGCGTATTCAGACCTGTTCCTTTCATCGTCATCAACATAGCTTTCTCCTGAGAAGAAACACTTCTTATGATGTTGTTTCATTCAGGCACCCAGGCCTTGCATTTCTTTTTTGCACGCATGCCTGTCTTACCCAGAGGTAGAGGAACTTCATTAAAGTATTCCCAAACTGGGTCTCTTTTATGGTCTCCTGCCATTATAGGTGTTTTCCTTCTAGTGAGAGAATGGTATGGAAGATCTCCAATCAGTGAAGACTACACTCAGAAAGACCTCAAGACTTCCGGAATAAGCTGCTCAAACAGTTTCACTTTTGTTTTACTGCCAGTCCCTCCCTTCTCACATTTCTTCTTCTTGTCCAGATCTGTTCTGCCCCCAACAATCTTCTGTTTGTTGAACTTTTTGAAACTTTGCACTTTTAGAGAGAGGCAAGGGATTGACTCTGTGTGTACATATTTTCAGAGGGACAGTAGGGCTGTCTGTTATTTCTCACCTCTATATAATATTTATGTATTTAAAACATTTTTGCCATTAACAAGCATGTTGTCTCTGGAGAGACAAATCCAGAGTTTGAGAACTGCAAAACTAAGCATCTCTGATGGTATCTTTTAGACTGAGCACTGAGTCTCATTGGGTAGATAGAAAGATTAACCTAAATAATCTATACAGAAACCGCTGGAGCCCCATAAGATTGGGTCCCTAATCCATGAACTATTGGAACACATTTACAAAACTTTTCTTAAACATTACATGAATATATTGTCTTATACTATAGAATTAGAATTTATAATCCCTATTCCATGAGGAGATATCCTTGAGCTATAATGTATCTTAATTAAAACTATCTTTAGATAGGTTTTTCCTCAAAAAGCATTTTATTAAAAAAATCCATTTTTTTAAATTTATTTTTAAAAATCATTTATTTTATCCACCCTGTCTAACTGTCATTGTTCTTAATCATGGCTTCATGCTAGGAAATTAAGCTACTTTGTGCTGCTTCAGAGTAGTACAAAGCAGCCGAAGTATACTTGTGAACTGGTCTTCAGTCATTTAAAATTAAATATTTGAAGTTCATCCATATCTTCAGTTCATTAATAGTATCATGATGTTACTGTTGTCTTTTCATTTATTCCATGTTCATGTATTACATGTATAATAATTAAACAAGGAAATTTCCAGGTGAAAACTGTTAAGCTGGAATTCAGGCTGAGTATGTATTAGTAACTTAAGAATGCAAAAAAATAATAGATTTTGGGGTAACTACAAGCTTTCCAAACCAAGGAGAGTCAAGTAAGGTTAAATTTAAAAGAAATCCAAACACATTATGGGCAAGATATATTCAGTTAAGGCACCCAAGCAACCTTAACTCTTTATCCTGTAGTGACACCATGTGGACAAAGAAGGTTTCATGTACTGAAACTACAAATATTATAAAATCCCTTAACCATATTTTTATGATTGTTGCATGATGTCAATTCAAATATATGTAATATTAGTATGCATGTGTAAGTGTACATATTTTTCTGTTGAAACTTAGTTTATCTGAGGTTGTTTAGCACATAATGGGAACAGAGGGATATGGGTGAATATCTTATGACAACTTGCATATGTTCAGACTGGAATAGCTGGGTTTAAATGCAGTAATTGTTAAAAGAATTATTGAAGAGAAATAAATAGTGTGCATGATATTATTACCACCGAAGGTGAAGTATTTTTGCTAAGGTAATTCTCTCTCTTAACAGGGATAAACCATGATGTGGCTATAGATGTTGCATTCCCACCTATATTTTGTCCTGAAGATCCTCATTTATTTCAAACAGAAGATACTCAGAATGATATGTTATTATCCTGTATGAGTTTCATCTCTATGTGTCAGCAGGAGACCACTAGCAATGAAAAACTTAATGACGCGTTGCCACTTTCAAGTAAGAATTGCTGCTATTCGTATTACTCATTTATCATTTTCTTTTTATCTCTGAATGTAAGCATTAATATTGTATACAGGTCTCTACTTGTAAGTCAGGCATCAGGCACCCCTTCTCATAGGATACATGTATATTTTCATTTAATACCTTTACTAAATACTGTAGACATGTCTTTCAGTCCAGTCTTCACTGGGACTACCTTTTTGCACCCATAAGTTAGCAAGTGTAAATAAGGACTCTACAAAGTTAGATATCTAAGTACCTTGCTACGCACACATTGAGTCACTTCTGTGTTACCTGTATTGTGCCCACAGTTATTTGCTTGTACAAAATTGAACCAGCAGAGAGGTCAGGTTTTTTTAATATTGGGCCCAGAATCTGGTCCATAGATGGAACACTACAGCTTTCAATCATTAATTCCTATTTTACTGATGGCATTTTAAGGAGCCAGCACTCAGCTGGTGCAACTCGCAACAAGTAAAAGCTGAAGTTTTTGTGTACTGTTAATTGTCTTTTAAATTATAGTTCCATGTACTGCTGCTCACAAAAAATATATTACAGGGAATTAATGTTTGTACCACACTTCAAATGTGTAAAGTGCTATGTAAATACTGGCAATTATCCATCAGAAATAGAAACACTTGATTTTAATTAAGTCCACTTTTTTGCTTGCCCGATACCAAACTGCTTGAATAGTAAATTTCTTTTTACGTGGATTAGCACGT
The DNA here is from genome assembly GCA_007922305.1 of Dermatemys mawii. NCBI lineage: Eukaryota > Metazoa > Chordata > Testudines > Dermatemydidae > Dermatemys > Dermatemys mawii. The sequence goes on from ML677377.1 coordinate 27,183,281, forward strand.
AATTGTCAGTTCTTCAAGTGCTTGCTCATGTCCATTCCATATTAGGTGTGTGTGCTCACCACATGCGCCAGTGCCGGAAGCTTTTCCCTCAGTGGTATCCACAGGGGACCAGCTCTGGCGCCCTCTGGAGTGGCACCCGCATGGTGCGGTATTGAGGCGCTGCCGGCTCCCCCCGCCCTCAGTTCCTTCTTGCTGCCAATGATGGTGCTGGAACTTCTGCTACTTCGGCTAGTGTTGTTTCGTTCTCAGTTCTACCGAACTTTGAAAACCTGTAATATAGTTGTACATAGTTAGTAGTTCTTAGTTACCCTTAGTAGTAGTACTCAACTCTTCATATGTCCCGAGCAGGACTCGGCAGGGAGATGAGACTTTCCCCTGGACCCAGGTTTTAAGCCCGGCGATCGCTGCAAACGGCCTATGCCTGTCAGTGATCCACACACCAGCTCCCTAATGTGCTTAGGTGAAGGGCACATAAATGACAGGTGCCATATCTGCAAGTCCTTTGAACCTAGAACAAAGAAGGAGCGCAATATCTGTCTGGAAGCTCTCCTGGTAGCATCAGCACTCACTCCGGCACCAGAGCAGTGGTCCAACTCAGCACCGAGCACCACAGCCTCCGTGCACATTGCTCCATTGGTCGGCACTGGTACTCCTCCACAGCTCCAGTGAAGAAGCTGAAAAAGACTGAGGGGAAGATCACTTACCTCCCATAAGGGAAAGGAGAGGGCTGGGGGTGAGGCACGACCCATGGCGGGCAGCTCAACGCCCCCATTGGGAGCTCAGGCCCCTGCGCAGGTCGAGCGGTGTAGCGCCTCCCATACTTCATCTGTGACCCTGGATAGCGGTGCAGGCCCAGGCCAGCTTCAGATGCAGTCAACGGCCATAGCTCTTCAAGTGGCTCAGGAGATCGTGACCCTCCTGGTGCTGCCCACACCAGCGCCAGCAATACCCCAGTCTCGGGGAAATCTGTGTTGGGATCTATTCGTTTGTCTGCCTCAGCACACCGTTCCCCATCAAGACTGATGTCCTGCCATCACTTGCCCGCCCGAAGTTGTCACACCCCAGAACTAGAGAGGCAGGCTCAGCATAGCTCTCTTCAGTCCCCGCACCGGGGGCACATGTCCCTATCTAGGACATCTGTAGAGCGGTTATGTGGTCCACACGTTTATAGCTCATTATGACATCCCTCAGCAGCCAGGGACAATGATGGGTTTGGCAGAACTGTGTTGCAGTCTACATGTCCATGAATTCCTACATACCTCCAGGGGTACTGTTTTGGAGTCACATAATATGGAATGGACATGAGCAAGCACTCGAAGAAGAACAGACAGTTACCTTTTCAGTAACTGATGTTGTCCGAGAGGTGTTGCTTATGTCCATTCCACAACCCGCCTTCCTTGCCCACTGTCAGTGTTTCCAGCAAGAAGGAACTGGGGGAGGGGAGCCGACAGCACCCCTTATACCATGCCATGTGGGTGCCACTCCAGAGGGTGCCATAGCCGGTCCGCTACAGATACTGCTGAGGGATAAATCTCTGGCACCAGTGCATGTGGCAAGCACATATACCTAATAGGGAATGGGCATGAGCAACACATCTCAAAGAAGACCAGTTATGGGAAAGGTAATTGTCTTTTATCCTAGGTGAACATGTACAGCTTACTGCATATAAAACAAAATGCTACTTAAATAATTTTGCTTTTTTTTTACAAGCATACATAAACTATCTGTTTGGCTTCCAGATGAAACTGTAAAAGCGGCAGTTGACCTAGGCAGACAACATGTCATCTGTATCCTGGACATCTGTCGTTTAGGTGACGATAAAGTGGAAGTTTTTCTGAACAAAATTTATAAGATAGTGGAGACTCATGTGGTGAACCTTGTGTAATTTAATAGCTTGTTTTGGGTTTTTTTGACGTTATCCGTGTATTGTTGGAGGGGAGGGAAATAAAACTTTTGTAACTTACAATATACCCTCTACATATTGCCACTTTCTAGAGCATATAGAGCCAAGAATGTCCAGTGTTATTATGTGTTTTGAGAGAGCAATTGTAATGGTAGTCAATACAGTTGAGAAGGATGGTTCATTACCTTTGTACCTGAAGGCTTTAGAGCAAAGTATTATAAATATAGCTGAGTGCTAATTATTTTATACCTCTATTGCTTTAGTGTAATGCATTGAGTGCTGCAGGCAGCTCCCAAATGACAGGTGTTTGGTACGTGTTCCATCATTAAGCAAAGAGACTGGATGGGGAATGGAATGTACAGCCAAATTCTGTCCTCTGTCAGTGAGAGTTGCCGGCTTATATGCATGGGAAGAATTTGACTGCAAGTCACTTATGTGATGGTCTCTCTAGCTGGTAGGAACCTAAAATCATTGCCATCTGACAGCTCGTCAGGATGGTCATGTGAAATTAAATGATGGGCTCAGTCCAGTTGCTAGAGAAAACATGGCTGCACCACAGAAACTTGCCACCTCACTTGTTCCCTTGTTTGTAGTTTCAGAAGAGCCAAAAGACTTATTTTCAATAGATTGAGAACTATCTTCTGCTTTGTAGGAGGGTCCCTCTGGGTAGTTTGAGAGGCACATTGGCTGTTGGTGGGGAAGAGTTTGCCCAGTCAGTGGCATACCTGGTCTGTGAATGGAAGCCTTCAGTTTTATGGAGCAGAACTGAAAGCACTTAACATTTAATTAATTTAAAAACATGGCACTTCTCTGTATTATTTGTGTTAGATATTCTAGAAGCATTATTGGTTACAAGGCCAAAATTTTAATATTGTCTGTTCACTTAGAATATCATTCTGTGCTTCTGCATAGATATCCAGTAGAGTTTTGGTGTGTCTTACAATTTTTAACATTATATTAGTAGAAGAATATTATTGTAAATGTCCTGGTAAGTGAAAGTTAATGTGGTAAAATATTTGTCCTTTATATCTTTCTGTACTGTATTTTGTATTTAAATGTATGATATGGTATAGGCTCCAGGGTCTAATAAGAGAGTCTGGAACCCGTACTTGCTATTCCAAATTGAGCCATGCTGACTATGCCAGCAGATATTTAAAGTAGATATACCTCAGGTATAAGATTAATTTTAAGGAAACCATTTCAAGAGTCTTTGATTTCAAGATCAAATTTGTAAGGTAATTATGTTTTTGTAATAGACACTTGTACAGTTACCATATTTTATTATTTGTTCTAGTCACTCAGCCCTCTTCCTTTTGTTTTGTTTCTCAGTGTTCCCATTAGTAAACCCAGCAACGGCTCTGCCTGCTTTGCCTCACTGCATATCCGTGTATACTTAACGTTGTTATCCCTTGATGCTTGCTGTCTTAATTTTGAATTTGCTTTTAAGATTTATGTAGACTCTGTGGTCTTTAAAGTATATCCCATTTTATTTTATATCTGTGCTATTTGAAATGTATCAAAAGACAAAACAGAAAAAGAGTATATAATATATCCAGTAGATTCTGGTTAATTGGGACCAGAATAATTTGGCCCCATTAAGCAGCTGCCCCAATTAACCGAAGTAAATGACAAGGGATGCCTTGCTTTTATTCTTTGTGATGTGTCCCAATTAAGCGGCTGCCCCAATTAACCGTTGGCCCGATTAACTGGCATGCACTGTATACTGGCAAAAATGGGTAAATTCCATTCTTTGGAAAGAATCCATTCGCTCTTTTGTTTCATGAAGTGCAGCTAACTGTAAGATTAAAAATGCTAAGAAACTAAGGCCCTGTTGATAAGCATCATAACATTTTGTTATGCCCCTCATTCTCAAGAACAGGGCTTTGTAAAGTCTTTTCATACTGTAGCAGGGATCGGCAACCTTCGGCACATGGCCCACCAGGGTAAGCTCAATGGTGGGCCAGACTGGTTTGTTTACCTGCCGTGTTTGCAGATTTGGCCAGTTGCAGTTCCCACTCTCCACGGTTCACATCTCCCAGCCCGTACTGCTTCCCGCAGCCCTCATTGGTCTGGAGCAGCGAACCGCAGCCAGTGGGAGCTGCGATTGGTCAAACCTGCGAACGCAGTAGGTAAACAAACCAGCCCAGCCCACCAGGGGGCTTACCCTAGCAAGCTGTGTTCCGAAGGTTGCCAATACCTGTACTGTAGGGCTCACTCATCCACCACTGGAATACAGCCATTGCAGAGGCGGAATGTTACTAGAGCCTTGTGTAGTCCCTAACCCTGAAATTCACACCCTGTCAAAGAATTGTTCTCCAGAATATTAGCTCTTATTTTCTTTTTATAAATGTTTCTACCCATCGTAGTTTCAAAGAAAACCATAGAAAGGACAGCTGAGTGTAAACCAGTGGAGTGATGTTTGCCTGAATATGCAGAGAACCTGAAACAATAGCTCTAACAGGGATAAACTGCTCAAATTTATCTGTGTTATTAACTCTGAAACTTAGAATACAGTTTGGGATATTGAAAATGAAGACAGTTTAAGTAAAAGAAATAACATAATACAAAGGCTTCTGCATTTATTTCATTTGTATGTATAATTGAATAAAACAATCTTTTTTAAATATATCTGAAGCTGTTGCAGAACTTCAAGAATTTCTACCGGAGTGCTGCATAATCCCAGGATCTTGCAGCAGAATTTTAGGTCTAGCTTGCCTCAAAGTATGCAAGGCATCTAGTATTGCAGCCATTCCAGGCCTGCAACACTAAACTTTTTTTGCAATGAGTTCAGTGGCTTCATCTGTTTTTCTCTGGTTTCATTACCTTCATTTTCCAATAGACCACTCGTAAAAGAAAGCACTTTTTAAATCCATTTATACATGCATTTTCCCATGATGGAGGCTGTCCCCGTTGGAAAGCATGAGAAGGAATATATATGTAACTGCTTGTTGTAATTCATGTGATTTGGGTGGGTGGGTGGATGGCATTGATTCTGTGCTCAGTTATACATGCAGGACTTCTCCATCCCTTATTGGCTTCAAAGGGAGTTACGTAAATACTCCCTGAGATTGGAACTGGAAAATGGGAACTTTGACTAGTCATAGTACTAAGGGACAAATCCTGGAGCACACCCACATTGGGAAGTAGAGTCTGATATGATGATAAATCAAGACACACACAAAAATTATAAGGTATGACAAGGACGTGAGAGAGACATTGTGGTTTAAAGGAGGAATGAGTGATTTTTTTAAAAAAAATTGGTTCCAGTACATCTACATTAGTTGTCTGCACTGCTGCTACTAAATTGACTCCCCCTGCCCCTTTTTTTTTAAATTGATCCAATTATGCTAGTGTCAGCTTTTTACTGAAGACCAGAGCTGTATCTTGGGCAGGCTAAGGAGAAAGGGAGAAATAGCAAGAGTAAGGCTATAGCTACACTTGCACTTTTGTGGGTATAACTTATGTCACTCGGGGTGTGAAAAAAAACACCCCTCTTAGTTTCATTGACAGACGCACTGGTGTGAACAGCGCTACACTGAGAGGAGAGCTCTCTCCCATCTGCATAGAACAGCTACACAAGCTCACTAGTGTAGACATGGCCTTAGGTACCTCTTCACTTAATTCATCTCACTTAATTCTTCCACTATATAAGATTATAAAAGTTATGCAAACCCTTTCTTTGTTAAATCTTTATTTTTAATGAGAGTCTCAGATTGTTTTGAAGCGAGTTCCCTTGTTTTATCCTTGAAGGGAAAAAACATTTCTGATCCCTGGCAAGAGGCATTTCAGACTAAATAGGAGCCTGTCCTGGATGTGAATGTGGCTTGTATGAATTAAACTCTCCTCTGGCTGCTGCTTGGGCGTTGATGCAACCACCTACAATGTGCCACCACGATACAGATGGAAGTCGGAAGAAAAATGAAAACATCTGATGGACTGTAAGGAGTGGCAGGAATATGGGGCCAAAGTTTACATTTACAAGCACTCATAGTAACAGTAACTAGGTGTGCGGATTTTTTTTTCCCTGGATAAGCTAGTTGTAATAGAGCTGACACACTGAGGACTTATATTTCTTTGGGTGGTATCAGTTACCTACTTTGGTCTGAAATTTCAAACTCCTTAGGGAAGCAATGAACTAACAGTGGTCACTGTTAGCTGAAAATATTTATAGACATTAAATTTTATGCTTCAATTAATAAACAATGAAGAAGGAGAAAAAGTCTAGCTATTCCTGTCTCCTGGTTCTTGCTATTTTATTCAGAACTGCAGAGACTATTCCAGCCTCAGTGAGTCTATTCTATTTCAACACTACTAGCAACAGCACTGTGACTGAGCAATGTGAATGTGGCGTGTATGGAGTAAACTCTCCTCTGAGTACGGCTACGGGGCTGGTGAGCATTCCCAAATCTGCTAACCTTCAAGCCTGTGATTCTAACACGCAGTTCACTGTCATGGAAGCGCCGTGGATTGCATTGATTGCAAGAGGCAATTGCAGATTTTCAGAAAAGATTAAACTGGCAGCCAAAAAGGGGGCTGAAGCTGTTGTGATCTACAATGCCCCAGAGAGTGGCGGTTACCCCATCACTATGGCACACTCTGGTGAGTACTACAATACTCAACTCTGGAAGCCTACTAATTTGTGTCCAGTTCAATATGCCATTTTCACTGATGGCAACCTGACAGACATGTTGAAAATATTTTATATGTTTATCTTCCGTTCTTATGTTGGTTGGTTGCTACTTCTATGGAGAAGCTTTTCGGACCCAATGCCTGCAAGTCCTTACTTGCAAAACTTAGCCTTTCTTATTTTCCCAGAGAGTGCCATTCAGTAAAGGTTTGTGGCACCTGGACTCTTGCGTTTTGATACATTTCACGAAGTTTGTATGCTCTCTTTGGGCGACTGACAGTATGATCCAAAGCCACCCTACTCCTGGGGGAATTCTGCGCCACTGCACATGCACGGAATTTGTCCCCTGCAGATTTCTTTGCTTCCTGACAGAAAAATGACTTTCTGACAGGGAAGCAAAGGGAAGCCAGAAGAGGAGTCATGCAGCCCTCCCCAGCAGTATTTTTTGGGTGCCTAGGGTAATCATCAGAGAGGTAAATCACTGTGGGGGAGACGGTGGGACTGAGGAAGACCTGGCTGGTGTGTCCTACCCTGTGCTAAGCTCAACTGCTAATACTGGCAGGGCTGGAGAGGACAGGGCTACTTCTTCATCTGCATGGCATCTGGGGCCAGGTCAGACCCATCCCCCCAGATTTCTTCCCTGGCTGCAGGAAGCTCTGCAAACACCCTCCAGCCCCTTGCTTCCTGCACCCATTGCTCCTCAGCTGCAGAGGGAGGGATCTCTGTACAGGGAGCTGCTCCCCCATCCGCCCAACCCCCGTGCCTCCAGACCCCCTCATTACCCACACCCTCCCGATGAGCCCGACTTCCCCTGCACCTGGACTAACCTGATGAGCCCCCTGCTCCCAGATCCCCCATTGAGTCTCCCGCACCCAGATTGCCCCACACAGAACCCTCTCAACCCACACCTGGATCCCCTCACTTTAATCCCCTCCACACTTGTATCCTGCCTTGCTGAGCCTACCTGCCCACACAAAGGGGCAGGACCCTGGGGTATTTCTGGGGCAGGCTGGGTCCTTGCACTGTGTCACGGTTGGGGAGCAGCCTCACTGCTGAGTCCAGGGGGAGGAGGGAGCTACACAGAGATCTCCCACCTCTATGTAGCCAGTGGCCTTTTCTCCCCAAGGCCATGCTGGAGCCTCCACATTTATTTGGAAAATAAAATTTGTAGAATTTTAAAATATTTTGTGCTAAATTTTAAAATTTTTGGCCAGAATGCCCCCAGGAGTACCGCCTGGATCAAAAAGGAGCTTTTCCGTTGGTTTCAGAAAGCTTTGCATCAGGTCCTGTTTGTGTCTAGATTTAGTCATTACTTTTATAGATGGAATGTTTTGACAAACTTATGTCAGTGTAATTATGTCTCTCAGCATAATTACGTCTTTCAGAGATATGGAATATCCGCACCCCTGAGCGACATAATTATGCCGACCTAACCCCCAGTGTAGACATCACTATGTTAATGGGAGGGCTTCTCCTGTCAACATAGCTACCACTTCTTGGGGAGGTGAAATACTTACACCTCTGGGGGAAGTGCTTCCTTTGGCATAAGTATTGTATTGTCATAAAATAGAAGATTAATTGTATATGATGTTGGAAGCAAATTATACTGTATTATGAATATATATTGTGTATAATTCCCTTACACACTATTAATATTATGATGGGTTGTGTTTACAGTTGGAATTTAATATATTTTACCTAATGTGAAAATATGGCCAATTAACTGAAGATTTTCTTTTGTATTGTTAGGGGAAAGTGATTTATCTAAACACTCTAGAAAACTGGCTAGTATTGATATAAAGGATCTTGTATGGCTTTTTTTTTTTTTTTTTTTTTTTGAGATTGTTGACTTATTGTCTGTCTGTAAGAGAAATATATTGTTTAACTGTAGATAAGGTCTTCTGCTCAATTTCTAGTAGAGACCCCAAGTGGCCAAATGAGCTAATTCGTCTGAAGTGAAATTAAGAGCTAGATTTGCCAGCCAGAATCTCTGAAGCGCTCCTTTCAGCCTAGTCTACACTGAGGGGGCTAAGTCAATCCTAAGTTATGCACCTTCAGCTATTAAAATAGCATAGCTGAAGTCGACATACTTAGAGGTACTTACCACTGTGTCTTCACTGCGGTAGGTTGACTGCTGATGCTCTCCTGTCGATTCCACGTAAGCTTCTTGCTCCAGTGGAGTAGCGGAGTCGACGGGAGAGCACTCAACGGTCAATTTATCGCGTCTTCGCTAGATGCGATAAATCGACCCCCGCTGGATTGATCGCTCCAGAGGTAAGTGCAGACATGCTCTTTGAGTGGCATTTCCATTTTGGTCCAAGAGGCCTGAGCATGGAGCTTTTCCCAGAGACAGTCCTCATTTGGATACAGTACTAGTTGGGATGCCACAAACAGCACTCTGAGCAAGAAAAAAGGAGCTGAAGTAAGATGAAGCAGAAAGCAGATCCTATTTTCATTCAAATATTTCTGGTAGTTTAAAAAAAGAGATAAAAATACATTATAAAAAACAGGAGAACTCTCTGAATAATAATCTCTTCGAGATCCACACAGCCCTCAGACTTCATTGCATTTACTTTTCCAGAAGACAAGTTCTGATTTTGTGTTTATCATTTCTTTTCAATGAAACATAAAAAGAATGTAAACTTGGTGGTGATAATTAAGATTTATAAATCAATGTAATTTTCAAATTTAACATTAAATACAGCAAGGGCTAAGTACAATAAGATCAGCTTAGGAGATGCTTTTTCTTTCTGTATACATACTTTACATCTGCTTCCTTTCCCTTGTTGTGTGTGTAGATACATGTATTTCTAAATGAAATTAAAGAACACCTCTTTCCAAAACAAAAATCAAAACCAAAAAGTGTCCTGTGTTGTCGGTGCCCAAGAACTGTTGTTTGTTGGCTTGTATGAAATGAGCTGCTGCTCTCCTTCCAGTTCCCAGGGGGAAGTTATCTACAAAAGAAGTGGTGGGGGGAAATGGCCAGCAATGATGACAGCTAAAGGACTGCATTGGCATGAAGATAATCTACTCTTTTAGCCCTCAGGTGATCTCTCCAAGTCAGCATTAAGTCCTAGTGGCACGAAAGTGTGAGTTAGCTTACATTGCCCTTGTGATATGTACCTGTTCATGGATAAGTAAAGAACATCAACCTCCAAGGTAATCAGTATGATACCAACACCAAACTTTTTACAAAAATCAGCTTTCATGATTCCTTTACTGTTACTGGGCATTGTGACTGGCCTCTGAGAAGAATTGTTTATTAGAATTACTCATCTCATTTATTTATTAGGCCTCTGCTGCTGGTTTTGAGTTCCTCCTCCTCTTATATGCCACTTTTCCATTAAGTTAATGGAGTTTATGGTAGACTACATCTCTTGTGCTAGAGAAAGTGCCATAGTGTATCTATGACTCACTGACTGAAACAGGTACCAGTAAAATCCTGTCCCTTATAAAGCACTTTGAATATTTTAAATATAACATTTAAACTGGGGGGGAGGAGAAGGGGTTCTCCTCTCATCCATTGCCAGCTCTCTTCTCATCAATTTCATTTGCCAGTGGGCATTAACTCCTGGGTGACACGGTAGAGCGCATAGATGTAAAGTGAAGCCAGTACATTCACTGTTGCTAAGAAGGAAAGGCTTAGTAACACAGACTATGAGAGAGCATTTTTGCTGTCCCCAGTCTGATTACCAGACTCACTAACTGTAAAGCAGGAAGCGTTAATAGTAGTGTAGTCTTGAAATCCTACGGGCAAATTTTGTATGTGGCTTGTGTAAAATGATACGAATGTTCAGTTACACAGGGGCTGAGGCCTTGCTTAAAGAAAAATATTGGTGGGATCTCTCTCTTTTCAGCACAATCCATTGAATATTATCTTCTGTAATAAGTTTCCAAAATGGCTCCCTTTAGGTTCTTAAATCCATATTTAGGCACCTATGGCTCAAAGCTCAAAAGGAATTAGGTGCCGAAGTCCCTGGTTTAAGTGTAAGGGTCTTCATTTCGAGATCACTGCAATCCACAAAACTCCAGCTGAAATCCTGTAGATGCCTAAGCTCTGTCAGCACCTAATGTTTTACAGTAAATGTTCCGTAGGCACCTACATTTCTGCCTCCCTGTAGTGTCCGGATGTTTAGCTCCTGTCTAAGCCTCAGAATGCTCCCCAAATCGGCGGTAGATGGATCTTTGATCACCTAACTCAAAGCGTGCCTAATAGATGAACTTCCACAAAACAGTTGGAGGGCAGAGGAAGGTGGACTTCCCTCGTAACTTTTAGTCCTTGGGTTAAGGTATTCATCTGAGATCCCCAGTTCAAGTCTACCCTCCACCTAGGGGGAGAAGGAATTTGAACAGGGATCTGCCACCACTCAGGTGAACGTTCTAACTACTGGGAAATGGGCTTTTCTGATGTAAGCAGTCCCTCAGTCTCAGTTGAAGCTATTGTAATGTATAAATAATGAAAGAATCATTGGAGCATGGGAACTGTATCCATAGCTGAGTGCTCTAACCACTAGGCTATGGGATCATTCTCATGCTTGTAGTTTGAGTAGGTGACGAGGAACATACCAGGATTTAAGCAGGATGCTGCTGCTTAAGTTAAAAAGATAAAAGCGTTTCTTTGTAATTCAGGGCTAACTAAGCTTACAAGATGATACCACTCGGCTGCAAAACAACCCCATGAAATTCAACCGGCATTAATAGTCTTTTATGGACAATACTTCTCCTGCATTGTGAACTGGGACTAGCAGAGGGTACTAAGCTCTCATGGTGATTATCTTTTAAATTGTTTTTACAAAGATCCTTTTCATTTTCAAAATAGAATAGGAGGACACTGATATGTAGAACAGGAAATTGGAGAATTTTTATTGCTCACTTCTGAAATAATTCAGATATGTTCTCTACAGTGCAGGTATTTACTGTGTTCTGAAATGTTTTGATGTGGCAGATGTACTAAGCCTCAGTCTATGAAAACTAATTTTTTTAGTGATTAATGCATTCCATACTATTAAAGTAAATCACACTCTGGCAGACATATTTTACATGTTTAGCAGCAGTACATTTCCCTTAGTTCACACAGTTTGCCTAATCTACCAGTACTTGGAAAAGGTGGTGTTGATTCCCCCCCCCCCCCCCCCGCCTCAAACTTCGCTTTCAGAATAGTTCTGCGGTCTCAGACGAATTTGTGTTTATCTCAAAAATTCATTCAAAGAAGGCTGTAATGCTTTTTGATGCAGTGCTAGGAATTTGCGGACTAAGTGTCTTCCACTGGACTTTTTGTTTTGAAGGCTAGTGTAAGCTTACCTTCTGATTCACTGAGTTTTCCCTCATTCTTCCGTTTCTGTAAAATACCACTATCCAATGTTCAGTGTATTGTATATGTTGCAACATGCATTGATTATCTGAGCTTTCACCATAGTAACAGTCAATTGCTGTATTCTTGTTTTTAACAGCTGCAGTTTGAACGGCTCACCTTCTAAGGGTGTACAACATTCAGCTGATGGATTTACATTTTCTTTAAATCCTGTTTCAGTGCAACAATCCATTTTGCAACCAAGGGACCAGATTCATCCCTAACGTCAGCAGTCAGATGAGGGATGAAATTTGTCGTCCTTGTTAGTGAAAATGGCATAAGTGGCCTCATTCACAATGAAACAGCTGCTTTTTTCCATGTGGCCAGCATCCCAAAGGACACAATTCATTTTCATAATCAGAGTTGAGAGCTGGGACGGCCACATGGCAAAGCACCAAGCTAACAAGAATCTGTGTGTTGAGAGCTTATCCTCAGATGGTCCAGAACAATGGCTAGCACCTGCTTCCCATGCTGTAGAATGCAGTGTTACAGCTGTGCTGGTCCCAGGATATTAGAGCAATAAGGTGGATGAGCTAATATCTTTTATTGGACCTGCTGCACAGAACTCGTCTTCAGGTCTGGGAAGCTAAGGCTGTGGCTACACTAGAGAGCTGTAAGATCTCTGTGTAACCACGTTAAACTGATAGGAGAGCGTTCTCCCATCAGCTTAATTATTCCAGCCCTCCTTCTCACCCCACCCCTCCCCAGTGAGAGGCAGTAGATGTGAATTAACCACCCTCTTGAGCTTCTCCTGCCTACATAGTGCTGTCCACACTGGCTCTTAAGTCGGCATAAGTGATGTCGCTGGGGCGGGGGCTAATTCACACTCCTCTGTGACATAACTTATGTCAACTTAAACTGTAATGTAGCCATAGACTTATTCAGTGCGTCACCACTAAATACAAGAGGGAACAGGTTGTATAGCATAATTAGTTAACACATATTTCAAAGAACCATTCAAGGTGAAATGGCCCTTTAACAACATCCAGGCATAGGAAGAGGGGACCAGGAGCTCGGCGGGATGCACTCGGTTGTAGATGTGTAATAAGCCATAAATCCAGTGTCTCTGTTCAGTCCATGATATTTGCAAATAATGAATTTAAGCTCTCAAGCTCCTCTTCTGAAAGTGGTGTTAAGGGTGTTTTTTTTGAGAATGAGGACTGATAGGTCAGATACAGAGTGATCGTTTTTTGTAAAGTGTTCACCCTCCTTTGATGTTTTTGTCTTTTATCATTTTCCTGTGTCAGTTAATTTGAGAGCCTACTGATTGTCTGGTTTCACCCACATAGTTATTGTTGGTGCATTTCACCCACCTTGCTTCTCCAGTGGCAGCCCGGAAAGTCCCTGAAAACTGGGACCTCCTCTCAGGACACAGGCAGGCAGAGACAGGAAGGTTCAGGTCCAGTATATGCAAGTTGATCAAACCTTGTCACCAACAGAAGACTGATCCTGAATCTAAACATCTCCAGGTTCCCGTATCTCCCCTAATCTCAATGGTATTTGTTACTGTGTCCTTAATTCCTTGACACAGTCACTACTCTGCTGTCAAACCTAGGAGTCTTGTACTTAATTTGAATGAATGCTCATTGTGGAATTTTATTATTCATCAGTGCAAGTGCTATTAAGCATAAACAATGGGGCCTAAATTCAGGTCCCACTGAAGTGAATAAGAATTTTGCCAATTGCATCAGGCTACATTCCTCTTATGCCAACCAAACAGTATAAGCAGCATGGCAGGGTATCTTATCTACACCTTTCCACTAGGAGCTTCCCAAGTCTTTCACTTCAGCTAATTTTGAGTTAGTTTTCCAGATCTGAAGAAGGGCTCTGTGTAAACTCAAAAGCTTGTGTCTCTCACCAACAAAAGTTGGTCCAATAAAAGATATTACCTCACCCACCTTGTCTTTCTAATATCCTGGGACCAACACAGCTTCAGCTACACCGCAGATTTCAGCTATAGGTAGAAGCTGGACAAAGAAGCAGAGTTGTTTGCAAATCATTTCCCCAATAACAAGATGATCACGATTCTGTGGTGAAAACCCAGAGGACAAAGAGTTAACTTCTAATTACTGGCAAGTATTTGGAATACTCCAGAGCTCATGTAGTTTCATCAGTCACTTATCAATCAGTTTAACCTTTGTTATGGTGATATCAGTCCTGCTGCTGAGGTTGAAATTGTGCTAGTTTGTACAGTCAGGGAGTTGAAAAAAATTCAGCCCAAGTTATATGCTGGAAACATGGTGTTTAGTTTCCTTGTCTTTAAATTTTTGAAAAGAAGTTTTATTATTAATGGACTGGAGGGGGAACTATTAGTCCAAGCGGCCTTTTCCCCCCTCATGTCTAATTCTCAGCTAGTATACTTGGTTGTCTAACCTAAGGTTTTTCTAAAGCACAGGGATCGGCAATCTTTAGCACATGGCCCGCCAGGGAAAGCCTCTGCAGTGTCCTGCAGTGTGTTTACCTGCAGTGTCCACAGGTTTGGCCGATCACAGCTCCCATTGGCGGGCTGAGGGATGTGCTAGCCACCCTTCCCGAAGCCCCCATTGGCCTAAGACGGCAAACCATGGCCAGTGAGAGCTGCGAACAGCCGAACCTGCAGATGCTGCAGGTAAACAAACTGGGCCGCATGCCACAAGTTGCCGATCCCTGCTATAGCACATATGACTGTGCCATCAAAGCATGGCGAAGAGATTGGGCCTGGTCTAAAACCCTTTGAAGTTCAATGGGAACATAAGAATGGCCATATTGGGTCAGACCAACGGTCCGTCTTACCTTATACCCTGTCTTCTGACGGTGGCCAATGGCAGGTGCCCCAGAGGGAATGAACAGAACTGGTGATCGTCAAGTGATCCATCCCCTGTTGCCCATTCCCAGCTTCTGGAAAACGGAAGCTAGGAACACCATCCCTGCCCATTCTGGCTAATAGCCGTTGATAGTCCTGTCCTCCATGAACTTATCTAGTCTTTTCATTCACTGGGCTTTAGAGTAGATCCTTACTGCACAGCTCCATTAGCTCCAGGACTGGAGCAGACTTACCTGTAAAAATGAACTCAAGTATTGTATTATTTATGTACATATTAGGGCTGTTGATTAATCACAGGTAACTCTCACAATTAACTTGAAAAAATAAATTGCGAAAAATCGCAGTTTTAATCGCACTGTTAAACAATAGAATACCAATTGAAATTTATTAAATATTTTTGGACTTTTTCTACATTTTCAAATATATTGATTTCTATTACAACCCAGAATACAAAGTGTACAGTGCTCACTTTATATTTCTGATTAAAAATATTTGCACTGTTAAAACAAAAGAAATAATATTTTTCAATTCATCTCATGCAAGTAGTATAGTGCAATCTCTTTATTATGAAAGTGTAACTTACAAATGTCATTTTTTGTTACATAACTGCACTCAAAAATAAAACTTAAAATTTTAGAAACTACAAGTTCACTCAGTCCTACTTCTTGTTCAGCCAATTGCTAAGACAAACTAGTTTGTTTACATTTATAGGAGATAATGCTCCCCACTTCTTATTTACAATGTCACCAGAAAGTGAGAACAGGTGTTCGCATGGCACTGTTGTAGCCAGCAGTACAAGGTATTTACATACCAGATATGCTAAACATTTGTATGCCCCTTCATACTTCTGCCACTGTTCCGGAGGACCTGCTTCTATGCTGATGATGCTCTTTTTTTTTTTTTTTTTTTTTTTTTTTTTTTTTTAAAAAGGGTTACTTAAATTTATGACTGAACTCCTTGGGGGAGAATTATATGTCTCCAGCTCTGTTTTACCACATTCTGCCATATAGTTCATGTTAGAATAGACTCGGATGATGACTCAGCCCATTTTGTTCATTTTAAGAACACTTTCGCTGCAGATTTAATAAAATGCAAAGAAGATACCAATGTGAGATTTCTAAAGATATCTACAGCACTGGAACCAAGGTTTAAGAATCTGAAGTGCCTTCCAAAATTTGAGAGGAGTAAGGTGTTCAGCGTGCTTTCAGAAGTCTTAAAAGAGCAATACTCAGATGCGGAAACTACAGAACCCAAACCACCAAAAAAGAAAATCAGCCTTCTGTTGGTGGCATGTGATTCAGCAGATGAAAATGAATATGCATTAGTCTGCACTGCTTTGGATTGTTATTGAGCAGAACCTGTCATCAGCATGGACACGTTCTCTGGAATGGTGGTTGACGCATGAAGGGATATATGACACTCTAACGCATCTGACATGTAAATACCTTGCGACACTGGCTACAACAGTGCCATGTAAATACCTATTCTCACTTTCAGGTGACATTGTGAACAAGAAGCTTGCAGCATTATCTCCTGCAAATGTGAAAAAAATTGTTTGAGCGATTTGACTAAACAAAAAATAGGATTGGGTGAACTTGTAGACTCTAAAATTTTACATTGTTTTATTTTTGAATGCAATTATTTTTGTACATAATTCTATATTTGTAAGTTCAACTTTCATGATAGAGATTGCACTACAGTACTTGTATTGGTTAATTGAAAAATACTATTTCTTTTGTTTCTTACAGTGCAGCTATTTGTAATCAGAAATAAATGTAAAGTGAGCACTGTACATTTTGTATTGGGTTGTAACTGAAATCCATGTATTTGAAAATGTAGAAAACATCCAAAATTATTTCAATAAATGGTATTCTATTATTGATAGAGCTATTAATTGTGATTAATTTTTTAATCACTTGGCAGTCCTAGTATTTATCCATTCAGAAGTTATCTCTGCTTACATGGTCTCTCTGTCTTGTAATAGTTTTTACTTTGGGTTGCAGTCAAGTCCTGCATTACTATTTAGTTGTCCAGCTGAGCTGGATGAGATGTAAAGAGAGCTAGTGTGGTGCTTGTACAAAAAGTTTTTGAATCCTATCAAACAGTGAATATGCTGGTATAGAAACTGATTAAAAATACAGTATCAAAATTACTCCACAGCAGCAACATTACACTTTAATTTGGCCCTTAGGAATGTGTTTTGTTATAGATCAGAGAGAGAGAATATATCCCAGTCTATATTTTCTTTCTAACTTATTCCATAAGCATAAGTGGTGTAGCTGAGATGTAAATGAAGGCAGGATTTGGCCCATTGTATTCTTATATCTCAGTTGTACAAAGATCTCTGAAGGCAGGTTCTGTTAGTTTCCAGAATCCAGGTCACATCGCTTGGCCTTTGGAAAATTTGACTGTACAGGCCCAAACATTGCAACTTGGGCCTGTCACTGTTTGAAATAACATTCCTCAGTAAGTCAGAAAAAGCATGTAACAAAAATCATTTAGTCTGAAATGGGTCTTTGATTTAGGCAGCTCTAGAGTACTATCAAAGAGAGAACACGCTGTATAAGCATGACTCTGTGCCATAGCCAGCTGCTTGTATTCCGTGATGCTGACGATGTCCTCTCTTTGAACCAGGATGCCTTCCATAAACAATTCCGTGACACTGCCTCTCTGGGTGCAGCAGGCCATGCACTGTTCCGGAACGTGGTCACTTTCCATTGGAAACGGTCATGGTTCCCACTTTAGTGATGTGTTGGCTTTGCACGTACTTCTTGTGCAACTGACAAATATACATTTTGATTTATTTGCATTTATTAATGCACCTGTTTAAAAGTCTAGGTGGTGGACAGTGTCTTTATAATTTTATTGAAATGCTGATTTAGGTAAAGTATGGGCTTGCGAGGGATATAAATGTAAATCTGGGCAAAGGAAAATCAGCTCTCCCCAAAGAGCCTTTCCCATCCCTGCTTTCTCCAACTCCTCCATCCTCTCCAGGTAATCCTTGCTCCCCACAATGTGTCATGTGATCTTTGGTCTGGTGGGCCGCATTAAAAACTCTGGGCCCAGTGAAATCCTAGTGCTATTGAAGTCAATGGCAAAATGCCAATTGACTTCAGAGGGGCCAGAATTTCACCCTCTGGCACCAACCACATCCCATTCATGCCAAGGAAGTGAGCTGTTAGGTTGAGCATTGGAGCTTCTGTGGCCGTATGTTTTAAAACACCTGCGTTCAGAATGAAAGTTCCCTTCTTCAGCTTTTAGCATTTTACATAAAAAAAAAATCTCAGGACCATGCTAGTGCTGAGCCACACCCATTGAAGTCCCTGCAGGTTTTCCATTTAAATCAATTGTGATTTCACAAGGGGGGAGGCAGTGCTGGGTTTAGTCCATTTTGTATCATGGTAGTATTGAAATGTCTGCACTGAGACCAGAATTTGGCTGTGCATCTAGCTCCAGCTGCAGCTTCAGTAGCTTATGGATGGGTCCAATTGGCCCAGAAAATGATCCCATTTTGTACCTTATTCATTTGTTGTTAAACCTCATTCATTTTTTCCCATTCATGAGTATTTTCTGCTCATGAGGACACAATCAGATTTTCAGTCACTTGATGCCCTTTAACTGCTGAACTCAGTGTCACAGAAGCTTTATATGGAAATTCTGGATCCCCAGACTGGACAGGAACTTGCACAATCTGTTACTAAAGAGGGAAGTGAACTGCACTGATTCAGTCCCAGTGAATGGAAACTCCCCAACCACTGAGGAAGGACCCCCGTGAATCATGGGCTTAGGCCCGATCCTCTGTAGTGCTGAGTATCCCCAAATCTCAGTGAAGTCAAGAAGGATGGAAGACACTTGGTATGTTGCATGATCTGGCCCTCTTTAGCCTTTTCTTTATAAGAGCTTCTCTATAATTAGTTTGTATTACACAGGTTTTTCTAGCTAGAGGCAGCTTCTCATTGGTGTCATATATTCAGCTTCAGTTTAATTCACTTGCTTTTCCCAGTCATTCTGTGGATCTTTTTATTGACTTCTTCCTTTGAGATTAAGTGGCCGAAAATGTGATTGCTTGAGGTCACACATTTTGTAGAAGTGAGAAAAAATGCTGGAGAAGTCACTTCCGTATACAACTTTAATAATCTCATACTGCCCATATGGCAGGGTGGCAGAATGTTTGAAACATATTGCTTGGTCTGGTGCAAGCACTTCAAGTGCTGTCATAGCGAAGAGCTAATCTAAACTTCCTTGGTATCTTACACCAAAACCACAGCTAAAAACAATGCTTGCTTTTCTGGTACCTAGGATGCCTGTGGAAATCTCATTGTCTTGGGGCAAGAACTGAGCAAAACTAATTGGTTCCAACTTGCAGGGGGATCTGATGCACTTTTTTCCATTCCGGTAGATGTAGAATTTCATCCTCATGTCAAAGTTGTTTCGAGTTTCAAACAAAAGCTAAAGCTGTGAAAGTCAGCTGGTTTCTCTGTGAACTTGGAAGCCAGGAGGTCCCTTTCCTCCAAATCTCCCTGCACCTTGGGACTTTTCTAATGGGGAGGAAAGAGGGACAAGCAAGATGCACTGCAATCTCTACCTCATGCTCGCTGATGTTTTCAGGCCTGAGCAGCTGGCCTCCATGTGGGGTCACTTAGGACAACAGTCTAGTCCATTCTCCCATGTTAAAACTTGTTTGAGGGGTGTTACAAGATATGCCCCCTCCCGCTCAGTGCGTAGAAATCATCTTCAGCAGAGCAAGCTGGCTGCCCATCCCCATTCAGCAGCAGCAGACTCCACAACCTAATTCTGATCCTGCTACTGCTAACCACACCATCCCTTACAGTATTTAGTGACACCCCAGAATGCACTGGGGTAATGGAAAACCTAAGTTATGGTCATGCAGGCAGCACAAACATGGAATCTTGGCCTGCCTTTTAATTAGATAGGATGGTGGAAAGCTGATTAAATGACTGCACAGCTGCGGGTGAAAGTGTGGAATTGCTATGGCATTACTGATTCACTCTAACTCCTTCTGAAATTGTTGCAGCTGTTATGCCATATTGTGTTCCAGTTTTAGACAATGTGAGAAAATTCCCCCCACTTCCCCAGACTGGTGCAACTCCTATTGTCTGTTAGCAAGTGTCTTTTGAAGTGTTTGTTCTTGGATGTTTATCTTGTTTCTTCAGTTCTGGGTTTCATTTATGACTATAATTTTGATCATGGCAGCGTTGTTATTTTTTCATTTTTAAAAGTTATTCAGTGGAGAAGGGCTAAGGTTGCAAGGAACGGATCCAGAACTGCTGGGTTCAGATGTGCCGACACTGAACCCTCACAAACTGGTTTCATAAAATTGTGGCCTAAAGAAGCACATCATGAATGGGGTGGATTCAGATCTGGGTATCTGACTCTGAAATGCACTGAAGTTTGAAGAGGTTTAGATCTAGATTTAAGGTTTTGGGTCTATCTAGGATCTACTGATAAGAACATCCATGTGGTCCAGAGTAAGGCTCACTACAACACAAACCACAGGTTTGCAAATGATGACATAGTCAAATCCATACAACAAATAGCAGAAAGCGTTCACCAAAATAGGCTACCCTGTCATTAGCGCCATCACTATTTGGCAAGTACATATTACATGTTGGAAAAGTAAAAGGGCTTAAATATTTACCTCAGTAAGAAAATGCTTCTGATAAAACAGTGGATGAAATCCCAGCCTTCTGGTCAGCCAATGGCAAAACTTCTATTGACTTCCATGCAGCCAGCACTTTGTTTAACTGAAAGTCAAAGCACACTTTCTAAAACCTTCTCAGTGACTTACACACCCCCACCCCCAAAAAGCAGGGTGGAGGGCGAGGGAAAGGGAAGTTACACAGACTAAATCCTTCACTTAATAAATCTGACAAAGAAGTCAAACAAATAAAGAGTTAGCACAAAAGCTTTTCTATAGCACACTCAACCAGCTTTAAAGCAATGCCAGAGGGAGATCTGGAGAATGAATGGGCTTCTGAATGCTACCAGTACTTGCTTGCCATGTCATTTTTGCTTAAGTAATGGTAAAATGGGATACTACATTTTTACAGCGCTTTGCCTCTAAGCAGCTCAAAGGTTTTTTCAACAAAGCATCACAACTCTCCTGCCATGTAGGTATTAGCTTACCCTGTACGTATTACAGATGTGTAAACTGTGGCACTGAAATGTTATAATTCTTGTCTGAAGTCATAGTCAGGAGTTCCAATCCACTACTCTGACTACTAGACAAGCTCCCTCTAACATGTAAAATGGTCCTTTCTATGGAAAGGGAAATAGTACCAAAGAACGCCTTTATAGTACTGCAGAGGTCTCAGCTACTACTTTGGGCAATTATCCTTTTTATTGGTTGTGGACAGATGGTAGCTGGGCTGACTGTCAATGTAGAGGCTGTTTTCCTGGGTTACAAAAAGGGTGTGTGTGTGCGTGGATCACACCTTAGTAAGGTTTCAGATCTGTTTATTAATGCATCATCATGGAAAGAGAATTAATTCAGCATGAAATGAGTACAGGAAGGTTTCTAACATTTAGGAGTATTGCATTACATTGTGCATTATGTTTTTAAAATTTTAACTGCTAGAAATATGTCCTCCTGTGCCCTGATACTGTTTTCCTTGCACATGCAAACAATGGTGAAAGACTTGATTCTCCACTCTTACACCAGTACCATAGAGTGGAGAATCAGCCCCATAGGAGCTTTGGCTGTATGAGGACTGTGGAATTGGGCAGCTGGTAGGTAGCAATGTTGACTCTCCACATTCCAAGCAGTGCTGAGATCCTCCAACAAATACTACTTAGGACTGAATGTTATCAGCTTCAATATTCCTTTCCCCCACTTTCCAGCACAAATGATCACTGAGCTGAAGTATGTCCCTCACACAGGATGAACAAACTTTCTATTTGTGCTTAGCCTTTGCTTACCCTGCCCTTTTGAAGTCAGGGGGATTTTGCCTGAGCAGAGAGTGAATCACTTGTCCCCCAATAAAATAAATGTTTGTGAAATGTCTGTCATAAAGACTGTCTTACAGAGGACCTGCTGCGGAGCTCAAGTAACAAGGTTGTTCCTCAAGCCTGTGCTAGCTGGTAAAGCGGGTGGACTTCAGTCCTATATTCATACACTACCTACTCTGTTGAGATTACCAATTGTACTGTGGGTATTTAGCCACCAGGAGTCAGACTGAGTCCACAAACTCATTTCACATCATTTGCCAAAGAGCCATAACTTTGTTTATTACCAATGTGAGCTAGTTTTGCATGGATGACCTACAAGTAAAGGGTGCAATAACCAGCTGTCAGTTTCCAGAGCCATACAGTCCCAGTTAGAGTCCCTCCTAAATTCCCACTGTATTTCACAAGAACTTTGTTCACACAAAATAACAACACTGACTAAAGTAACATTAAAAGCTGGATTTAATCATCTAGTCACACAATCACATTTTTAGAATCGTATTAAAAATGGATGTAAGAGGTGCTTTTAGAGCAACTAGGTGTGGGCCAGAACATCAGATCCAAACTCCCCAGACCCAAGTCTTATAGCTGGTTCCTATCGTTATGCGATACCCAAATCTGATTATCCCCAGAACTTGGAAGAAGTCTGGATCCCTGTTAATGTTCTTTCCTAAGGCCCTGTCTGATTCTCTAATCTTTATGAGCAGATCTTTGCTCCCATGCAGAACTGATTGCAGGACTGGGCCTTGGCATGTTGATTACCTTCATATAGACTATTGCTTTTATCTGAAATTTTAATTTTGAAATAATGATCTGTTTTAACTGGAATAAATTGCCGAGAGAGATTGTGGATTCTCCATCATTGGAGGTTTTTAAGAGCAGGTTAGACAAACACCTGTCAGGGATGGTTTAGGGCAGGGGTTCTCAATCTTTTTCTTTCTAAAGCCCTTTCAACATACTGTAAAAACTCCACAGCCCCCCCTGTGCCACAACAAATGTTTTCTCGGCCTATGAAATCCTGGGCCGGCATTAGAGAGTAGCAAGCAGGGCAGTTGCCTGGGACCTCACGCCATGAACCTAAGTTGCTCAAGCTCTGGTTTTAGCCCCTGGGTGGTGGGGCTCAGGGCCCTGGACTTCTGCCCCACGTGATGGGGCTTTGGCTTTTTGCTCTGGGCCCCAGTAAGTCTAAGGCTGGCCCTGCTTGGCAGACCCCTTGAAACCTGCTCGTGACTCCCCAGAGGGCCCCAACCCCTGGTTGAGACTGCTGGTCTAGAGTCCTGCTTTGAGTGCAGGGGACTGAACTAGAAGACCTCTCAAGGTCCCTTCTAGTCCTACAATTCTATGATTCTATGCGTTCATGTGTAATAAGAAATGAGACATTTGGTTAGCATAGTATAGAAGAAAAGGATTTGCTCAATGAGTTTTGAATGTTCTTGATCTTTAGGATAATATTCAGCTTCTTTATATAGACATATAACAGGGCTTCAGTACCTACTCTGTTCACTACCCTTTTACCACCACCAACGAAAAAGGTCTTCTAGTCTTGCTGTAAGCCTAAACCAAAGCAAGCCAGCCAGCCACACTGGTGTGTGGCAAAGCCGGTGAACAATGTCACACACAATCATGTGGATGCTCTAGGTCACAGACTCATTTGTTTGGTAGAAATATGTGTCAGTCAGTGATCAGGATATGTTCTGTTTTTTTAACTGCAAGTTTCCCCTCACCTTGACCCACCTAGTATCCTTGCATCAAAGAATATAATGAGTAGTGTCATTGGGGTAAATTCTGGTCCAACTGAGTTCAATGATAAAACTCAAAGGAGCCAGGATGCAGTCCATTGAATTTGCTGAGACTATTTATGTGCTTAAAGTTAAGCATGTGCATAAACATAAGCATGTGCATTAACGTGCTGGATCAGGCTTTATTCAGGAGAAAAATCCTGATGTAGTTTCAAGAATCACAGTATCAGCAAGGTGAAAAGGTATGGTAAAGAGTTTTGTTTTAAAGGGGAACCATTAACTTAAAAATTATTCTTCTATCACTGTTTTCTTTACCTGCTGTTTTAATATTAAGATCTCTGTGAGTGGAACAGATCAGAGAATGGGGAGAGGAGTGGGAGGGAATTCTCTCTATACTTCAGTTTGTTTACTTTATGTATTTGACAGCACTTTTTGTACAGTGAATTTCATTATTTCTGCTGTGTGGCCAATCAGTTTCCCTTGTTGCCTGTGAGAGTATTTTGCATAGAATCAGGGAAGAAATTTTTTTTTTTTTTTTAAATAGCAAAATGTTGTTGTAAAACCACCCAAAGTGTGAGGGGATTCAGAGGCAGGTGTCATGCCCGATGTTCTCTTTAACTCTCATTTTTTTGTGAAGGAGGAAAGGAGTTAACTGTGAAGTGTGTCATCTTTATCAAATATGTGCTTCTTGCCAAGTCTTTGGGCACATGTTCTCTGTATATGAACAATCATTTCCAAGGTAAGGCCCTGATCCTGTAATCTAATCTGCATGGGGAACCTGTGTGCATGTGAAGCCCTATTAACTTCAGTGAGGCTTCATTCAGGCACAGGGGTCTATTTGCTTGGAGCAGCTGGCAGGATCCAGGTCTAACATATTGACAATTATCAATGAAAATTAATTCCCCTCCACCCTCACCTCCCCAGTCCCTTTAAAACCTAATTCTGCAAGTTGCTTAGCCCATCAATAGGACTCTGTTAAGATTCCAACCCTTCACACACTTTGGCACATGGGACCAGTGGAACAACTCAGGTTCTTAAAATTGAAAAAGTGTAAATCTGAGGATTGGGGCTCACGTGACTATGAACTGGCAGATAAGACCCCTATCGTAACGAAACCAGAAAGTAAAATACTTCTGCAGAGAACCAAACAAAAGGCACATGAATTTGCATTGCAAATTATGTGCCATATAAATCAAATAAAAATAAAGCAGGAACTAATAGTACCTGAATAAAGAATATTTGGTTAAAGCGATGGTTTTCTGTAAAATATTAAGAAAGAGCACAATAGGTAGTAAGTGGACATTTACACAATGCAAATACATAATTAATAATAGGGAGCATTTATATGGCACTTTACATTTACCAAGTGCTCTGCAAACAGCTCAAGAATGCAAGAGGGGGCATGTGGATAAACACTGTGCGCCTGTTTGCAGCAATGACAATGTAGAAAGATCTGGCACTGTTCCACAGCACTGGTTTAGATGGTAGGGGAATCCCCCAGGAGAGAGACCCCCTGTAGATGTTCCCTGTGCTGCTGCTGTATCCCTGATGGGGGCATTGGGAAATCTGTGGGAGAGGCCCCTGCTGCTCTCTTCCTGCTTGGGGAGAACCCCACAAGGATTCCTCATGCTGGGGGATTCCAGAAGCTGTTGCTTGACCTTTCTTGGGTCAATAAGTGTGTCTGGGTGGGAGGGTACTCCAGAGCTGTTTCCCTCCTACCCGGATATTAGGGGTATCCCTAAGGGAGGAGCCCTTAACTGGTTTCAATGCTGCTTCCTGCTAACTATTTGGGGGTGGGGGGTTCCATGCTGGAAAAGGGTCTCAGTGCTGCTCCTCCCAGCTGGCAGGGAGGTGTCTGTTGGAAGGACCCCAGGGTAGTACCCCCCAGCCAGAGAGAGAGGGTGCCTGTGGTGGAGGGGTCCCAGTGCTGACCCCCACACTCCCTGGATGATGGGGTGGGGGGGTCTGTGGAGGAGGGATCACAGTGCAGCTACCTCCCTAGAAGAGGGTGTCTGTGACCAAAAGTCATTGGTGCAGATCTCCCTCCCTGCTCCAGGATGAGGGGGATGTCTGTGGCAGAGGGGTATCAGTACAGCCCCCACTGCCCCACCAGTGATGGGGTGCCTGTGGCATCTGTTGCTGAGAGCTATTGGTACAGACACACACACACACACACGTGATGGGGTATGTGTGGCCGAGAGCTATTGGTACACACACACACACCAGTGATGGAGTATCTGTGGCGGAGGGCTAGTGGCTCAGTCTCGCACACGCACATCGGTGATGGGATATCTGTGGCAGTGGAGGACTATTGGCAGAGTCTCTCTCACACACACACACCGGTGATGGGGTATCTGTGGCGGAGGGTTATTGCTACACTCTCACACCCACCCACAGGAGTGAGGTGGTAGCTGTGGCGGAGGGTTATTGGTACCGTCTCGCACACACACAGCAGTGGGGGTATCTGTGGCGGAGAGTTATTGGTACAGTCACACACACACAGCAGTGAGGGGGTATCTGTGGCGGAGAGTTATTGGTACAGTCTCACAC
>ML677377.1:27209228-27225765 GCA_007922305.1 Dermatemys mawii
AGGGGGTATCTGTGGCGGAGAGTTATTGGTACAGTCTCACACACACATCCCAGTGAGGGGGTATCTGTGGCGGAGGGCTGTTGGTACCGTCTCGCCCTGCAATGCCCCGTGCCCCCGGCCGGCGGCGGCGGCTTCCCGCGGAGCTCCGTCCTCGCCCATCCCCGCGAGGGCGGAGCCGGCCCGCCTCTGCCGCGTGGGCGGGCCCGGCGGCGCGGTGAGGCGCTGAGGTTCTGGCGCCAGGCGGCTCAGTGGCGCGAGGGCCCTGCGGGTGGCATGCTGTCCTCGGCCGCGCTGCTGGTGCTGGGCGCGCTGCTGTGCCTGGGCCCGCAGCCCCCGTGTGGGGCGGCCGCCGCCCAGGCCGTGTGGAGCGCCTGGCTGAACGTGTCGTGGCGGGAGCCCGGGGGCGGCGGGAACCGCAGCGGCTGGAACGCGAGCGAGGACGGCCTCTTCGGCCAGGACTCGCCGCTGCTGCGGGCGGCCGGGCTGCTGGTGCAGCCCGACGGGCCCGACGACCTCAACGCCTGCAGCCCGCTCACCAACTTCAGCGAGGCGGGCGGCGGCCAGGCCTGGCTCGCCCTCATCCAGCGCGGCGGCGGCTGCACCTTCGCCGACAAGATCCGCCTGGCGGCCGAGCGCGGCGCGGCGGGGGCCGTGATCTACAACTACCGGGGCACGGGCGACGAGGTGCTGCCCATGTCGCACCCGGGTGAGTGACGCGCGGGCTCCGGCCCCTGCAGCCACGGGGAAGGGCCCTCCCGGCTCGGCCTTCGGGGACTGTGGCGGCGGGGATCGTTCCCCCCTCCGCCCGCAGGCTGGTCCCCGCCAGGCGCGCTGCACACCCCGGCCACTGGGTATCCAGGGCACCGCCCCCGCGCCGGGCTCTGCTCTCCACGCTCTGGCCGGGCTTCCTGATCGCATGGCAGCGATGCGGCTGACCGAGGGTTTCAGGGGCAAGCCCGGTGCCAGACGTGCTCTCCCGTGGAGGGGGGCCGATGGCTTCCCCGTTCACGAGGCAGGGCTGGGTCTCCGGGAACTGAGTCGGGATTCACGCCTCGGGCCCGAAGAGGGCGTGGTGCTTTGCAGGTGTAGGGCAATGCGGTCTCTGACCCCGCTGGCTTGCAAGTTGAATGCATGTGCCTGAGCAGGCAGCAGGACTGCTGTTGCTTGCTGTAATAAAGAATCAAACAGCTGGCCACGGAACGGGAACTGTCTTCATTAGAGCTCGAATTTTTCTTCCAGAGAGAGAGGTCTTCAGTAGTTTTTCCAAGGTCTGAACAGAGAGACTTTTCCATATGCCAATGGGAAGGAGAGCCCACTTAGTAGCAGTGTGCGCAGGGAGGCAGAGGCACACTAAGTGATAGTTTGAATGGACTCTAAGGGCTTGTCTTCACTAGAGCGGGGAGAGATCGATCTTATGGCGATCGATTTATCGTGTCTCGTCAAAATGCGATAAATCGATTGCCAGCGGCGCCCCCGTCGACTCCGTAACTCCAGCTCGCCCAAAGGCGCAAGCTGCAGTCGACAGGGGAGCGCGCTGTTGACTGCCGCCGCCATGAGGACGGCAGGTAAGTCGGTGGTAGATATGCCGATTTCTGCTACGTTATTAACATAGCTGAAATTGCGTATCTACAGTTGATCCCCCATGCTAGTGAAGACCAGCTGTAATGATCGGTAGGATGTGGAGCTGGGGTAGAGTTCGGGAAAACTTGAGAGGTAAGAAGGAACGTGATATAGAAAGGTGAAGAGTCATTGCAGAGACCAAATTAGGTTGGACAGGAAGGCTGTCTTGACATCTGTGGCTTGGACTGAAAGTTGAAAGGATGAGTGAGGCAAGCCAGACATATGGGGGAATGGACTATTGTCTCCACAATAAGATAGAAAGGAAAAGATTTTGGGGATAATGTAGGAGTAGGAGAACATAGAACCCTTTATCTTCATGTGAAATCATTTTATGCCTTACAACTTGTCCCTTGACAGGTTGAGTAGCGTTTCTATGATAAGTGTCAAGCCTTTTTCTAAGCAAATTTACCTTCTGTAGAAGTTGATGGCATAGGTTCCCTCCACTTACCACAGAAAGTTTCCTATTTGCCATTGGTGAGTGGTTTTTTTCCCCCAAAACCCCCTTGTTTTTCAAATGAAGGGTATGTCTATACTACCCACCGGATCAGCAAGTTACAATCGATCCAATGGAGTTCGATTTATTGTATCTAGTCTAGACGCGATAAATCGACCCGCAAGCGCTCTCCCATTGACTCCTGTACTCACTATCGCAAGAGGCACAGGTGGAGTTGACGGAGGAGCGGCAGCAGTCAACTCACCGCAGCAGAGATGCCACGGTGAGTAGATCTAAGTGCATTGACTTCAGCAACGTTATTCACATAGCTGAAGTTGTGTAACTTAAATCGATTCCCTCCACTCCACCCCCGTGTAGGCCAAGGTGAAGACTTAAGTTTCATATTCATAGTCAAGCTAATATTTCATGGGAAGATATGTTAAGTTTGAGCACCGAAGTGGACATTAAGACTCTAGTAATGAAAAAAGTAGGCAAAGGAAGTTCTTTTAAGAACTAATATTGTAAAGTGTTAACTGAACTAGCAAACTGAAACAAAAACAGGGTGACTTAAATCTTGCAGGCTTAAAACAAGACCTTAGAAACACCTAGTGAAAACAGGGAAACATTATTTCTTCACTTTTAAGTGTTCAGGATAAATGGCATTTGTGTGACTTTCCTGTGTATTTTTTATAAAGCACTCTTGGGGTTTCAGTCTTGCAAGTTCCTGGACTTAAGAGAAGATAAATACATTCATCCTGCTTCTTATCCCATGTGATCTATAGATGAAGTTGGGGTGTGTGGAGAGTGTGTGCATGAGCAGGTTGCTATTTAACTCAACAAATACACTGGTGACCCAAGGTTTTTCAAAGGTCCTCTTAAGAATCTTCTTGGTACACCCAGAATCCACTTAAACATCTATGACATGAAGAATTAAATGCAGTGTTTAGCTGTGTGGGTCCCAGAGTATTAGAGAGACAATAAGGGTGAGATGATAATGTTTGGTTTTTTTAACAGATGCCTTTCTAAAACCTACTTAAAGTTGATGCCACAGAGTTTAGTAATTGCCCAGGAAGTATTGAGCGCAGAGTGATAGCAGTTCTATGAAAACTAGTTGCTACCAGAAATAAAGGTAGCACATACTTAGCACAAAACATGACTCATGTTTTGCGCTAATTCCCTTCTGAAAAGAAACTACATTGGAGAGAACCTGTGGCTTGCCTTCAGAGCTTTCTCCAAACAAGCATGCCTCTTTTGTAACTACTTAAATACCAGATGATGTCACTTCTGCAAAACTGTTTTATTGATACATCATCATGGGTGTACATGGTAAAAATACAGATTCAAAAACACAGCCCCTGCCTAAGAAACTTAGTCTTTTTGTTGGCTCTGGACAGCAGGCTAAGTTTTGTGCTGTAGTTAGTGCTTTTTAAAACCGTATGGGAATCTGGCCAAAAATGAAATGCATGGGGCAATCTCTTTACACTTTCCTCCTGCATCATGTCTGTGATGGTTCAGCTGGACAAGGAGTAATTTTCCCTCATTTCAAGATGTATGTTGCCCTTTGAGAAAGGTGGAGGTGTTAAATATATACATCATCACTCTTGTGTCTTGAAAGTACGTGTCTGGTTTCTTTGACAGGGCGTCTCAAAAAGGAGCGTCGCTGCCATGTGAACGAATATTTGCTTAATGCTTATTCATGCTAATATCTATTAAGAGCTTTGCATGCAGCCTTTTAAAAAAACTGTGTAAAGATAATGTGGCCCAAACAGACTTGCCAGAACATGGGCTTAAACAAAGTCATGTTTTAGGCAGTGTTCTTAAGACTGGGCATGAACAGAGTAGCAGTCATTAACAGATCACCCTTAGTTTGGCTACAGATATAACTAGATGCCAGATATGTTAAAAGAAGATGATGAAGAATGTTTAACATGAGCTTATAATAAAACTAAGTGGCAGGTGAGGATGAAAGTGAAATAAGGAGAACTGTCTGCTATTCATGGCCTTTCTATATAACATGGACTTTGTGCACTTTCTCATTCTTGAAATGAAGCACCCCAATCATGTGCCTGGGTTCTTACCTGAAGGGATTGTCATTAGGATTGAAAAGAACTCTGGTTCTTCATTTCCTGCACCTTGAACATTTTTCACCTAGATCATTGACCAGCCAGCGGAAAGTAGCTACTTTTGATCACCGCTGACGTCTTGAACCAGTGTCCAAGAGATAGGAACATCTATTCACTAAACTGTTTAGCCAGCCAGTCCCCTCCATGACATATTTTTCTTAAAATGCCAGTAGAAGAAACTTGGGTAGCTTAATTGAACAAGCTGCTGTTCTCCATGGTGTGTGCTGTGCTTAAAAGATCTTCTCTCTCCCCTTTGCCCCTAGGGTATAGTTTTGAATTTTAGGCCCAGGGACTCATGCCACAATTGTTCAAGGTGTGGTGGTGATCCAGCATGATTCATTATGTGCCCTGGGACATACTGAAACTTCCAAGCTCAAACATGGACAAAAAATAGAACAGGAAATTCTAAACCGTGGATTCTAATCTTTTTATCTGAAGCTGTCCCTCTGTAATAATTGCCTGTGTCACCTTATGAATCCTTGCACTGTGCCATGACAATGGATGCACCTAATCTGTGGTGCTACCATTCTCTCTTCTTGGGTTCTTTGTCTAACTTTGTTTTGTCTCCTATTTCTCCGTTTCTACTTCATTACTTTTCCTGAGTCTTCTCACTCTCTACTGTCCAGTGCTCTCCCCTGCTTTGTTTTCTGTTATCTTTCTTCCAACTGCATCTCAGCCCCTGACAGTGCTGGCCTTTTCTCCCTTCCCTTCTCCTTCCCCTCCCTTCTCATTACCCTGCTTGCCGGGGACAGTGAATGTGTGTCTGGCCTCTTGAAGAGGGTAGGAATGCAGAGGAAGTGGTGCATGGAGCTCTGGTGATTCTGTCTGGTTCAGTGAAACTTTGTTGACTAGGCAACAGAAGAAACTGTCCTCTGCCAAGAGGAGGGGAATGCAATGTGTCACTGTTCTTTGGTGACAGAGTAGCAAGAAAGTAAAGGGGAAGTGAAGTTAAAAGACGTTAAAATGCAGTTCATTTTCTAAAAAAAAAAAAAAAAAAGTTGTTAAATATGTATCTTAATGGTTCTCACCCCTGTATGTAGTCAGTCCTGTCTGCCGATTTGGGGGACAACTCTGCAGCTGTTCACGCTGTACAGCAGTACCTGGAAGGAACTAGATTTTATTTCCCCTACTGCATCACTAACAGAATAACTTGAGTTCAGTTCAGCAGCTATCTGTCCATGCCTACTAACGATCCGATGGTCATAATCTATAGAACCTTTATTACAGGTGGTGATGCTTGGGAAGGAAAAAAACTAGTTTCACTCTGATTCAAGGCCCAGCTTGTAGGTCTGACAACCAGAAGAACACTTGTAAATGAACTGAGTATATTTCATATGGAATTGCTACCAACCTGAACATGGACCTTGTAATGCCATATCTAGAATCACACTTGAAGGAATAAGACAGACTGAAACAGGGAAGGAAAAACATGTACAGAAATAGCTTACTAACTCCAAGGCCTTGGCTACCCTAGGATTTTTACCTCATAATTTCGCATCATGTGTATCACTGGTGTGACCTTTCTAGAGGGAGTAACAGTGGGAATTCTAGTGTAGAAATTACCAGGATTTTGCCCACTGTCATCTGGGGTTTCTCCAAAGGTCAACTTTGTATAAGTAAACTTTCAGCTCATTTTTTGTTGAAACCTAAATAAATGGTAAGTTGCAGAAGTGCAGCTCCATGATATTTAAAACTCAAAGCTCACATATTCTGATATGATTCTGAATGTATTGTAGGCATGTACAGAACAGTGACTGAAATATCTTAATCTGCCTTTGCTAGCCTGAAATAGACTATTGCAGACATTGCTTTTGGGAAGATGTTGGTGCAGGGCAGTTATGCAGCCACACTGAGGGAGAATTGGAGCAAGTGTGTGGGGGTGAATAGATTTCAGCCAAGAAAATGATGGTAAAAACAGGTGGGGCAGATGTTAGATACTGTTGCCGATGCAAGAATATGCAAATTGTCTTCCTGTCCACTAAGCGGTTATGGATGGAAGCTTTCATGTACTACCAGATGAAGAACAAAAGCCCTCTTGGATGGACTTGCACATGTGTAATGTAAAATATGTTGACTTTCTCTCCTTCACAGAATCTCTGTTGCCACAAACCTTTCCAACTCCTAATATAGGCTTTTTTTCTAGATGTGCAATAAACAACTGTACAGTATTTTTTCCCATTGATTATCAAACTAATCTTTTGAGGTAACATTCTTATTTAGAGGCTCAAATGTTCCTGTACATTTAAGTAACGTTTATTTTTAGTCATTATTTAATTACTGTGCACACATTGAGCAGGCCAGATTAATTGTATGTTGTTTTCATCATCCCTGTGTCTAGAAATTAATGGTATATCAGTTTTTCAAAATTACTGTTAAAAACACACACACTACAAAAATAGCCAAATCAGATACTCGAAGGTTTTAGATAACATATTGTATCTAAAGAGCCAAGGATTTAATGGAATCTGATGTCATATTTATTTAATAACTTTGTAAGCCTTGTATCTTATCAACAAAGTAAACATCAGTTGTAATTATACTCATTTCAAGATGATGGTACCTTTCTGTGGCAGGCTGAATAATCATTTCAAAGTATAATATTATGGGCTGGTATTTGCTGACGTCTGTAACATATATTGGTCTTCAAAAGCAAACGTGTGATTTGAGAAAAGATTGAAACAGAGCAATATCAAAGTACATAAAATGAGTTCAGTTAGCTTTAAAGGGGCCTTTAATACACTTGAGAGAACCAGAATGTTAAGTGGTTTTCCCGTCATGGTACATTAATAGCTGTGGAAATTCCTTAAGTGTAAAGAGTAATATGTCTTGAAGATCAGAGAAGAAAGTCTGATCTGATCATTTTTTCAACGTCCTTCTTCCAGTGCTCAAATCATGACTCCTCTGGCCTTGAATGACAGATCATCTGGCTTTGTGAGTGCTATACCTCAGGGGGCCTGAGCAGACATTGGCTAAAAATAATCAACAAATGTATCAAGGAAAGAATACTAGCCAAGCAGGGGTGTTACTTTCATGAAGTGCAGAAGTCAAGAGGCACAGTTTCTGGTGTATCCTACATTAACAAACTTGTACATTAACAAAGTTGAAAAGGATCAGAGAGTCTATACTTGGATCAGTATATGAAAAAGAAGGTGGTGAGGTTAAAACCCTTACTGTCAATAGTAAAACTTGTGCTGAAGGGATTAATTGCAAAAACAGCATACCATCTCTTAAATTACTAGAGGACTCACTGGTCAGCAAGAAGACTAGCTGTGTCCTGTTCAGACTTGTTATGAAGCATGGTTTTTAGAAACAAGCAGTAAAGGAAACTAAACTCTAAAAGAGTATAGGATAGAGATCTGTGGTAAGTATTGTGATTGGTATATCCTAGAGTAGCCTGTTTTTTAAACTATTTATGAATGGTAAATAAACAATCCTTTGCTCCTTTTCAAAGAGAGCACAATCCCAGAAATGTAGGGCTGGAAGGGACTTTGAGATATCATCTGGTTAACCCTCCATGCTGAGGTGAGGACCAAGTATAATTATACATCCTTGTCTGGTGTTAGTCTAAGCTGTTACTAAAAACCTCTGATGAAAGAGATTCCACAACCTTCCTTGAAAGCCTGTTCAGTAACTAGTTATCTTTATAGTTAGTCTTTCCTAATATCTAACCTAAATCTCCCTTGCTTCAGAGTAAGCTGATTACTTCTTGTCCTACCTTCAATGAATGTGGAGAACAATTGGTTGCCATCCTCTTTACAGTAGCCTTAACATATTGAAGACTATCAGGTTCTCCCTCAATCCTCTTTCTTAAAACTGAACATGTCCAGTTTATTAACCTTTCCCCATAGATCAAGTTTTCTAAATCTTTTATCATTTTTGTTGTTCTCCTGTGGACTCTCTCCACTTTGTCCCCATATTTCCTAAATTGTGGTGCCCAAAACCACACAGTTTTCCAGCTGAGGACTCATCAAGGC
This sequence comes from Dermatemys mawii, assembly GCA_007922305.1. Taxonomy (NCBI): domain Eukaryota; kingdom Metazoa; phylum Chordata; order Testudines; family Dermatemydidae; genus Dermatemys; species Dermatemys mawii. The sequence continues at coordinate 27,217,379 of ML677377.1, forward strand.
CAAGCCTTACCTTGCATGTCTTGCATGTGACGGTTCTGTTAATACATGCCAAAATGATTCTGGTCTTTCTTGCAGCTGCATCACACTGTTGATTCATAGCCAATTTGTGATCAACTTTACCTTGCAGATCCTTTTAAGTGCTACCACTGCCTAGCCAGTTATTCTCCATTTTTGTAGTTGTGCATTTGATTTTTTTTTAATTAAATGTAGTTCTTTGCACTTGTTTTTGTTTCAGCTTGTTGATTTCATACAATTTCTCAAGGTTATTTAGAATTCTTATCATGTCCTCCAAAGTGCTAGCAATTCCTCTCAGCTTCCATCTGCAGATTTTATAAACATACTCTCCACTCCACTAAGACACTAATGAAAATGTAGAATGGTACTGGACCTAGGACAGATGCCTGTAGTACCTGACTAGATCCATCCTCCCAATCTGATGGCAAACCATTGATAACTGGTTGAAAGACCGTACTTGAAGAGTAGTTATGCACCCTCATTAGGAATACCATTGAGACCATCTATTGTGGAAAATGGAGTTGTCTGTCAATGTCAAATGTGCCTACCCTCATCTGCCTCAGCCATGGTTTGATGCGGTTTCTTAGCATGGCTCTGTACTCATACCAGACACAGCTGATTCAGAAAGAACACAACTGGATCCAGAACTCTGAGTTCATCTCTGCACCAGGTAAAAGGCCACTTGTGAAAGTTTTCACTCTCTTGAGCTTGTAAGTTACTGTGTCCACAAATAGCTTTCATATTAATATTAATTACAATGTCTGAGCCAAGTACAATATAAGGTAGCTTCTCCACAGTGTGGGTGAGCCAGAGTGTTGCAGCTGCAATAGGTTCCTAGCTCTGTTATAATGCAGTGCCTTGTGTTCAGGGAAATTTCCCCAAGGAGTCTGTACCCAACACAGTTGATGGATGTTATGGCATGAGTTTTCAGATTTTAAATGCACTGGTACTGTTCAAGGTGTGGTTTAGCTCTACTAAAGCAGTTATGTCTAACACCGTTGCACTTTGGATTTACTAAACGGTTGCAATGACAAATGATGAAATAAAAAATGTCATGAATTCACAGTTACTGTATTTACTAACTTAGTGGTAGGGTATATTGATCTTTCTTGCTAACTGCGTCACATTGTTGGCTCATATCTTGCAAATCCTATATAGTCTAACAGGTTGATAACACTGCATCTAGTTTTGAACATGCCAGCAAGCACATATTGTTTGACTAACTGTAGTAAGAGACTTCGGAAGCCATTCCAGTAATGTATCTTTCAGTTGAACCAATGAACCTGAATATTGTCTAGGTGCTGTAAAATGTAAAGAAAATCATTGTGACAAAGCAAACTAAAAATTGTCTCTGGCTAATAAGAACTCCTAAAGAGTATGCCAGAGGGGATTAAAGAAAAGTCAGTTACTGTACTGATTTTATTAGAAAAGAACAAAAGTGAGTTGTTGTTTGTAGTGGAATTTTAAATTTGCATCTCTGAAGAGGTACACAAGAAACAATTTGGCTTATTTCTGAGAGTCCTAGATAATATTTAGGTTGAATGAAAGCTTGATCCAGTAACTGAAGTGTATATATTAGCTCATCACAGTACAATGTCAGTAAGAAATATTGGTGGTGTTGAACTTTAATCTCATTTGAACAGAATAAATAGTGTATTCTACAAAGCCAAAACTACTAACAGTTGCTGAATAAGGTAAGTGAAGAGCTATCGGAAAGGAGTATTGAACAGGCTCCATGAACTTTGTAAGTTTCTCCAGAGGATTTTTTTTTAAATGCTGTCCACTAAACAGGAAAGGCAATGCTTTAACCTTGTAAATTTCACTGAAGAAAAGGCAATGAGCTGTCTATAGAAATCCTGTCTTTAGATTTTGAAATTTCCAGCTAAAATACTATTCTTACAATGCAGTAAAGGCTGACATTTTAAACATTGTTAAATGTTAGGCCTTGGCTTTTCATGGCAAGCTATAGTAACATTTATATTAACGTACTACTGGGAGATAAGATATTTTTGTTAACTGTGAGATTCATCTCACAAGTGATCACTTATAATTCAGTTTAATCAAATCTGAGAAATACAGCAGGAAACTATGGAAAATCACAGAATGTGACGTATCTCCTTCTGTCTCTTCTGAATGCTAAGCTTTCAGTCAATGGGCTGGTCCTCACTAGGGCGGGGGATCGACTGTAGATACGCAATTTCAGCTACGTTACACCAATTTCAGCTACGTTATTATCTACAGCCGACTTACCTGCCGTCCTCACGGTGGTGGCAGTCAACAGCGCGCTCCCCAGTCCTCTCCAGCTTGCGCCTTTTGGCGAGCTGGAGTTACAGAGTCGAGGGGGGCACCGCTGGTGATCGATTTATCGCGTCCTGACGAGATGCGATAAATCGATCGCCATAAGATCGATCTCTCCCTGCGCTAGTGAAGACAAGCCCAATGTTTTCAGCACTTGTGGAAATGACTTTCCATGCCTACTGTAACTCAGTGTATTGGTGAGCTATGAAGGTAACCTTGCAGAGTAATCTCTTTAGACAAACAAGGGCGGCAGCAGCAGCAACAGCAAATATGTATAATATATGTGCCAGCCAAGTTTGGAGTTGGCTTCACAGTTTTGTTTGTACCCATTGCAATCTTGTAGGTTAATATGCAGGACTTAACAGCCAGTTCAGTTGCACTTCGATATCCCTCACTGGATATCCCTTGTGCAGCTTCTGAAACAAGTTGAAGCACTTTTTAGGCTTTGCCTCTGTTCCCTTTAACTGCAGTGTCTTCCTAGAGAGAATTTGGAATTAAATAAGGGGACAAAATATATATCTCTGGGCTTGATGCAGAAATTACTGAGTGAGGTTCTATGGTTTTTGTGCAAGAGATTTGATTAGATGATCATGATAATCCCTTCTGACATTTATAATTATGAATCTATAAGGCACAGAGGAAGAAAGATATCAGGGGGATAAGTTAAATTTTCTGGAGTTTTTGAATCTGCATTTTGAGGAATGTGGGGCTTTGTCTAGGGTCCTAATTGAGGAAAAATCAAGATAAAGGTGCAGCGGAAGCATTTTAATGCCATTGTGTTTGCCCTTCATTTTTACACATCTCTTCTATAGGCTGTGTGACACCTGACCATGTATTCTGGCAGCCATTCTTGTTTTACTGTAAAGTATTTCTTCTGGTAGGATGACTGTCCAGTCTCCAGTTCTGGCTTTTCTGTACACTTCTGTTCAGTCGGTATCCCTGTTTCAAAACACAGAAATTGTCAGAGTGAAACCAACTTGTATTCAGAGTTTGCTACCTTATTTCTGGCAAAGAAGATTAAAAACCTATAGTATACTTCACACAGTTAATACTATACCATTGTTGGAGGGGGTTGCTTCCTGTTCCCAGGTGGTGACCAATTTCTAGCCTAGGTCATCCAGCTAATGTTGTCCCACTATGTCCTTCATATTCTGCATGAAGTGGCTTAAAATGAGCTGGTGACTCCTGCCCTCTGAGCAAGTACTACATTTAAGATATGCTATACTTTAACAAGGGCTGTGGTTGATTGTCCATCACTGGAAATGTTATTTGATCTAGAGTGTCTTTCTAGAAGAGATGCTATAGTTCAAACAAGAATTAATTTAGGGAAGCCCTGTGGGCTGTGTTATGCAGGAGGTCAGAACAGATACTCACAATGGTCATCCTGGTTTTATAATCTATAGAGCAGGACTACTGGTATTTGGATACTTTTGCTTGGTGGGGAGACTAGGACTTCAAGCAGCTCACTGCTTATTTATCAGTTCTTTAAAGTCTTGTGTTTTTCTTGCTGCTGTGGCAATGCACTAATTAGAAAAGCTACCTGAGTGCTACCTGTCATGCAGTCATTCTGTACTGTTCCTGTTCTCTTCTTCCCTTCTTGTGCTTGCAAGTAATGATTAATGCATAGGAAGAATGGTGGAGATAGAGTTAATATTTAAGCAGTGTGGTGTGACACCCCTGCAGTTGCAAGGGTATTGCACTGCTACAGATAAGTATATCATCTTCTCCTTCCCACACACCTGGTATGGAGGATTTCACTAGCAACTGAACACTGTATAGTCCTGATCCTCTCCTTTTACTTAAGTGTTTCACTTCTGAGAGAGAGTTTCCCTTAAAAGATGAGAATAACTTAACATGTTTCCTTTTTTTAAAGACCACTTGCTAGCCTTTGGTTTTGGTTTTTATTTTTTAAATAACTGCATCTCTCCATTAAATATCTTTCTGTTCCTGATGCATAAAGACTTGTAGGATCAGTTAACCAAACTATGCAAAGTGCCATCGACTACACAAAGTTAACTGAAAACGTGATGGGTTTTTTCCCCTTATCTTTCAATCATAGTCATCATAGGTGGCATGTGAGCAGGGAAATACTTTTGAGAAAGTGGTTTGTTTTAAAACCTGGATGCTGTTCTAGGAGTGGGGTTTTTGGCGTACTTCCAGATTGTGGCACATTTTGATCTGTTTCCTTGTTCCATCATCAGTGTCATAGATTTTATCTGATACCATTCACATCTGAAATGGTGTCATTGTCTCACCTTAGTTTGACTACACTAGGAAAACTGAAATATTTCCCATTCCTCATGCTCTCATCCTTGTAAACAGGATGTGGGGGCATTATGAAGAGTTCCTTCATTCAGCAGCTTCTGCCTCTGAAGATGTGTGAATTGGAGGTGTGTCTGATAATGTATGGCATTCTGAATAACTTGAATATCTTGCCAAAAAAGCTTCCTGTTTTGCTGTCATGAGGAGATTCATGACCTGTGGAATTTAAGTTTTTGTGTCTGTTTACAGCACTAGATTTGAACACAAGATAAATCAGCAACACTGACAAGACGGTGCCTGTTTCTCCTGTACTACTGGATATCTTTCTTTCTGCTAAAACTAACATTACAGACTGGTTCTCGATTGCGTGATGTGGTTTATTCTAGTTTTCATCAACAAGAATCCAGTATGGCTCCTCTTATTTTGACCTGGCAAGTATATATATGAGCAGCATTTGGGACTAATGTTATGATTTGTATTTTAGACCTCTGTGATGATATAACAAACCTTTTTTGCATGCCTGGAGAGCCAGGTCTGCTGATATGATAGGGAATTGCTAGTAGGTTCTACTGATTCTGCTGTGTAATTTATGTTGTCACTTCCTTTGAAGTGCAGAAAATGTTAGTTTGGCCTCTAGTGCTCTCTGGTTATACTGTTGGATTTTAATCCAGTAAAGATCAACCATATAAGAGACTAAAATAGACTATCAAAATCGGGGCTTTTCTGGCTCGGGGAAACAGCACATGCAGGGCATCTGCATTAGGAGCTGCACTGGCGAAGCTACATCAGCTAGATAAGGGATGGTCAATTTTTTTTGTCAAGGTCTACGTTTCTTGGTCAAGGTATATTCAGGGTCCAGACTCTGGAGAATACAATTCTGAAAGAATTAATAATGGTAATAAGTAAAGAGAGATTTTTTGGGGTCTGTTCAAAAGCATCTGGCGACCTGATTTGGCCCAGGGCCTGCCTATTGAGTATCCTAGCTTGGACTACATTTCAGACTTAGTGATTTCAAAAATAAGATTTAATAAGGTCAGTACATGCTCGGGGTGAGGACTAGTACTACTTTGGCTAAGGCCTGCTATAGTGTGCACATGTGCTGTGCTGACATCCTGGTTTACATGTTGGTGTTTTTCTATTCTGTTCCATTCTATAGTGTTCCAGAGCAGATGGGTTACCTGTCTTGTGGACTGAAAATGCAGTGCTGAGGTCTCGTAAGGCCTTGTGTACACTAGAGACAAGGATGAGACCATCACACTTTTGACCTCATGCCAAAAGCCTTATAAAGAGATGTCATACAGTGACTTAGCAGTAAGATGTTTTGCCTAAATGATAGCAAAGATCTCAAACTGCACTGATAACTGTTTTCCATTTGCATGTGGCACAACTTAGTTCTAGAATGAAAAAAGAATATTTTGTTCTTCTCCTTACCTTGCCCTCAGTGCAGCAGAGAATTGCATATATGCAGGTTGGGTGGTAGAAAAAACTTGGCTGGAGGGCTGGGGTAACTGCTTCATGATTGGGAATTTCGTTGGCATATTAGCAGAGTGAAGTGATGATGTGTTGTCTTGGTAACTTAGATAGGTTTCCTGTGTAGGTACATTCTCTGAATACACTGGTCTACAATTTTTTAGAAGTCGTCTGCTTCAGAGATAAAATGTGATATTTATTATGTATTTTGATGTGCTGAATTCAAATATGACAATTAAAACAACTGATTGGCTACTGTTTCTAAGATATTTAAGTTTTTACATTTTATGTCTATGTATATTGTGTAGATAGAGTTTTAATCAAAAATTGTAAAACTAGGTCTTTTCATGTGTTTATGGTTGCTTTACATGATAATATTTCACCTGTCCTGTTTATGTAACACTTTAAAAATCAGCAAAAGGGTTATATAAATAAAATGTATTATGAAACAAAAGGCAAAAAACTATTATGTACATAGTTTAGTCCTATTCAGTGTCTACTCGGCTTGTCTCTTGTATTCATTAAATGGAGCATCTCTTGTCACTGTCCAGCAATAGTCTGCAAGCATTGATGGGCTCCATTTGCCCTGATAGCGTTTCTCCATTGTTGCAATGTCCTGGTGAAATCGCTCGCCGTGCTCGTCGCTCACTGCTCTGCAGTTCGCTGGAAAAAAATCTAGATGAGAGTGCAAAAAATGTATCTTTAGTGACATGTTGCAACCAAGGCTTTTGTATGCCTTGAGGAGGTTTTCCACCAACAACCTGTAGTTGTCTGCCTTGTTGTTTCCGAGAAAATGTATTGCCACTGACTGGAAGGCTTTCCATGCCGTCTTTTCCTTGCCACGCAGTGCATGGTCAAATGCATCATCTCGAAGAAGTTCACGAATCTGAGGACCAACGAAGACACCTTCCTTTATCTTAGCTTCACTTAACCTTGGAAATTTTCCATGGAGGTACTTGAAAGCTGCTTGTGTTTTGTCAATGGCCTTGACAAAGTTCTTCATCAGACCCAGCTTGATGTGTAAGGGTGGTAACAAAATCTTCCTTGATTCAACAAGTGGTGGATGCTGAACGCTTTTCCTCCCAGGCTCCAATGACTGTCGGAGTGGCCAATCTTTCTTGATATAGTGGGAATCTCTTGCACGACTATCCCATTCGCAGAGAAAACAGCAGTACTTTGTGTATCCAGTCTGCAGACCAAGCAAGAGAGCAACAACCTTCAAATCGCCACAAAGCTGCCACTGATGTTGGTGATAGTTTATGCACCTCAAAAGTTGTTTCATGTTGTCATAGGTTTCCTTCATATGGACTGCATGACCAACTGGAATTGATGGCAAAACATTGCCATTATGCAGCAAAACAGCTTTAAGACTCGTCTTTGATGAATCAATGAAGAGTCTCCACTCATCTGGATCGTGAACGATGATGAGGGCTGCCATCACACCATCAATGTTGTTGCAGGCTACAAGATCACTTTCCATGAAAAAGAATGGGACAAGATCCTTTTGACGGTCACGAAACATGGAAACCCTAACATCACCTGCCAAGAGATTCCACTGCTGTAGTCTGGAGCCCAACAGCTCTGCCTTACTCTTGGGTAGTTCCAAATCCCTGACAAGGTCATTCAGTTCAGCTTGTGTTATGAGGTGTGGTTCAGAGGAGGAGGATGGGAGAAAATGTGGGTCCTGTGACATTGATGGTTCAGGACCGGAAGTTTCATCCTCTTCCTCGTCTGACTCAAGTGAGAATGATTCTGGTGCATCAGGAACCGGCAGTCCTTCTCCGTGAGGTATTGGGCGTATAGCTGATGGAATATTTGGATAATGCACAGTCCACTTTTTCTTCTTTGACACACCTTTCCCAACTGGAGGCACCATGCAGAAGTAACAATTGCTGGTATGATCTGTTGGCTCTCTCCAAATCATTGGCACTGCAAAAGGCGCAGATTTCCTTTTCCTGTTCAACCACTGGCAAATATTTGTTGCACAAGCGTTGCAGCATATGTGTGGGGCCCACCTCTTGTCCTGATCTCCAATTTTGCAGCCAAAATAAAGGTGATAGGCTTTCTTAACCATAGTGGTTATACTGCGCTTTTGTGATGCAAAAGTCACTTCACCACAAACGTAGCAGAAGTTATCTGCACTGTTCACACAAGTTCGAGGCATCTCTGCTCACTTTGGCTAAACGGAAATGTGTCCCTTTGCAAAATCAAACAGACAAGAGAGCACGACACTGTATGATTTCTAGAAGTGATATAGGGCAATTTGTTCAGCAGAGTGATGGAAGCTTCGTTATGATTGCATCATCTATGACTTCTAGGAATAACATGATGCAATTCATATC
>ML677377.1:27225865-27264402 GCA_007922305.1 Dermatemys mawii
TCCATGACTTCTAGGAATAACATGATGCAATTCATATCATGTATGACGCAATACCAGCTTCATTCATTGATGCAATACCAGCTTCATTGCATCATTCATTGTTTTGCCTAAAAAGCAAGTACTGTCCAAACCCAGTCATAGATTTATTCACAGATCCAATCAAAGATGTATTTTAGTCATTTCTGGTTTAAATTGAGATCCCTTCCCTTTATAACTCACTTATCCTCCGCCATTCCCATGTCAAGAGTCGTATATACTGACCCAATAGCATATCTTGAAAACTAGAGCCAGTCAACAATTTTAAGCATCATTTTCGTTCTCAGTGACCCAGAATTAGTAAAGTTTGACTACATTTATTTCAGAAGCATTTTGGCTGTAGAGCAGTGATCTCTCTAATTTAATTTAGAGAGCTTGTATTTCTAGATTAGAAGTCCCTCTTTCTGCCCATAATCATGATACAGTACTTACTCTACTTTTGCAAAACACTTGCTGGCTCAGATAAATAAATTCTTGAAAATATTATAATCCACTTCTGAAGGCTCTCAAAGCAGTGACAGTTGAGTCATTTGATTGGTCTTCTTCCAAACTGGCTGCATTTAATTCATTTCACAAAAAGGAGACCTTTTATTATTAAGTTCTTTACATTCTGGGATTCTTAGCTTGTTGGAACTCCAAGACTCCCCCACTACAGGATTAAAAGCTTCTTTCGGGCATTGGCATTAGTATTCGGGTAGTGCCTGAGATATTGTACATGTTCAGGAAGATGACTTTCCTAAATATCTCTAAGTTAGTTTATCTGAAGCTTTTTACTGAAGTGTGGTATTTGAGACTTGAACTGTGCAAATGCTTAACTAATTAGTTCTGTTGCTGTATATATTCAAATATTTAAAGGGAGTTGAGATCCAGGCTGAAATTAGTAGGGGAGAGTTTCATACCAGATTAGCATTTTAATCAGTATGAATATATATATTCATTTCATTGGAATAAAACCCAAAAATTTCAAAATTCTCCAAAGGAAAACTTTTAAAAGCTGCATTTTGGGTAAATCAAAGTGTTTTAATTTTGATTTATCAAAATACTATGTGCAGTGGTGGTGCAGTCATGTTGGTCCCAGGATATAAGAGAGACAAGATGGATGAGGTAACATCTTTTATTGGACCAACTTCTGTTGAACTTACACATAGTTCTTCTTCAGGTCTTGAAGAACTCTGTGATGTGTAAATTCAAAAGCTTGTCTCTCACCAATAGAAGTTGGTCCAATAAAAGATGTTACCTCATCCATCTTGTCTCTCTTATATCCTGGGACCAACATGACTGCACCACCACTGCACATTAAATTATTAAAGATAAAGATATTACCTCACCCACCTTGTCTCTATCCAAATACTATGTCAAAATAAAGTAGCTTCACAAAGTCAACATGTTTAATTTCAAAATGCCTCCCTCTTAAAGGACTCATTAACTGCAAGTTAATTATTCACCAAGTTCTTTTATCTGTGACATTAAAATTAGAATCAGAGAGGTAGCCATGTTAGTCTGGAATTGCGGAAGTGACAAAGAGTCTGTAGCACCTTAAAGACTAACTAAAGTATTAGAGCATAAGCTTTTGTGGGCTAATACCCACTTCGTCAGATGCAAGCAGTGGAAGTATACAGGGGCAGGGATAAATAACAGGCAAGGGCCAGGTTGGAGATAACAAGGTTAGTCCAATCAGGCTGAACCAGCTTGTTATCTCTGATCAGGGAGGATGAGGTCCTCCTCTAGCAGCTGGTCTGGAGGTGTGAACACGGAGAGAAGAGAAGCTGCTTTTGTAGTTAGCTAGCCACTCTAAGTCTTTGTTCAATCCTTGATTGATGGTATCAAATTTGCAAATGAATTGCAGCTCTGCAGTTTCTCTTTGCAGTCTGGTCTTGAAGTTTTTTTGCTGCAAGATGGTGACCTTTAGATTTGTAATTTTGTGTCCAACGAGATTAAAATTAGAGACTTCAGTATCATCCCCTGAGTATTCAGGTGCATTTCTTAGTGTTATCCATGAATATTGCATATCAAGGAGTGTCAGCCAAATCTTAGCCTTTTCATTTCTCCTCAAAGATGTTGAATTGGATGGGCGACTGACCTGGGAAGCAGTGACTCTGAAAAAGATTTGGGGGTGGTGGCAAATAAACACCTGAATGTGAACTCTCAGTGCAATGCTGTGGCAAATAGAGCCAATGAAATCTTTGGATGCATAAACAAGGAAATCTTGAATAGAAATAGCGCTTTTGCTTTACTTTTGTGTTTGGCACTGGTGTGGCCTCTGATGGAATATTGAATCTAGTTCTGGTCTCATTAGTTCTAGAAGAATTGTTGAGAGGGTGTAGAGAAGAGCCATGAGAATGATTAGAGGATCAGAAAACATACCTTTTAGTGATCTGAGTTTCCTAGGTTAGTCTTTGGCAAATGGTTCCAATTGTTTCTCCATTGCTGGCAATTTTTAAATCAAGATTGGATGTTTTTCTAAAAAGGTATGATTTAGGAATTATTTTGGGGAAGTTTTATAGCTTGTCAGGTTCCATCTGGCCTTAGAATCTATGTTCCCCTCATTATATTAGGTACACATGCTAACACTAATGATTTCATGGTTAGCATTAGTTGTTCGTTGACTGTCAGTGTATGTTTTCAAATTTAATTTCTGGATCTTAATGCATTTCAGTTACTAACTTATGCTGCTACCAAAAATGAAGTGTGCAACTGAAGTAGCAATGTTGATTAGCTGTTCCTGAGCAGTTAATAAGTGGGTGTCTTCCCTTCCCCCTCTGCTCCCCTCACAGCTCTCTGTTGCAGGGATCGGCAGCCTTTCAGAAAGGGTGTGCCGAGTCTTCATTTATTCACTCTAATTTAAGGTTTCGTGTGCCAGTAATACATTTTAATGTTTTTAGACGGTCTCTTTCTATAAGTCTATAATATATAACTAAACTATTATTGTATATAAAGGAAATAAGGTTTTTAAAATGTTTCAGTTTTAAATGAAGCTTCTTAATTAAAATGCAGAGTCCCCCAGAATGGTGGCCAGGACCCAGGCAGGATGAGCGCCACTGAAAATCAGCTTGTGTGCCACCTTCAGCACACGTGCCATAGGTTGCCTATCCCTGCTCTGTTGAAAAACTTCATGTATAATTAATGCTGTGATTTGTATGTGTTAATGAATGCATGAAGAGTAAGAAACATAGCATTTCAGTAAAGGTTTTCTGTAAGAAAACTGAAGTGAATGTTTCAGATAACAAATATTTGCTGGAGAATATATTGACTTTTCAAGTCATTAGGGAAACATTTATCTCTATATGACAATTCTGCAGGAGTTAAATTTTTCTAATACAATTCAGTGGAGCATAATGACAAGTGTTACATAATGCACTGAAGTTATCCATATGAATGCAGAAAGTAAATGTCATAGGGACACTGTGTTTGAGAACTAAATGGTGGTAACTAGACCTTATTTCAGCATCCTTCAGCAAAAGGAATAGACTTGAAAGTGCAACAGCAGACTTGACTTTTAACCATTTACAATCATGTAAGGAAGATGTTAGACACACGTGAAGCTTTTCAGTTATGAGGAGAACAAGAAAGTCTTGTTTCCTGCTGTTAAACTGGATGCACAGTCTGGAGGTGGAAACATGCTGGATTCAACCTGTAGAAGCCTGCACTAGAGAGAGAGTGTGGCAGAACTTCATCATGGAAAGTACACTGCTATAGCAACTCCCTCTTTTCTCTCGAGGGAAAATGTGCCTAGCAAAGCAGAAAGTATTTCCAAGGGATAGTCATTACAAAAGGAAGACTAGGTGAAGTTTAAACAGAATAACAATATAAAAAAAAAATCTGTTATCTGGCACTTTACCAACTGAAAAGCTCTAGAAACCGGCGTTTCGGCAGAGCTCACCTCAGGTCACTCCCTGCAAGCTGTAACATGTCTCTGCTGCTCCTAGAAGGAGGAACAGCCATGGGGGCTCTGTGCGCTGTCCCTGCCCCGAGCACTGGCTCCACTGCTCCCATTGGCTGGGCACTGGGGGTAATGGGAGCTGCGGGGGTGGTGCCTGTAGGTGAAGGCAGTGCACGGAGCCACCTGGCCATGCCTCCGCCTAGGAGCAGCAGGGACATGTCGCTGCTTACGGAGCACTGCCCAGTTCCAGCACCCTGCACTCCCTCTCGTGCCTCAACAGCCAGCCCCAAGCCCCCTCCCACACCCAAACTCCCTCCCTCAATTGGTAAGTGTAAGTCAGTTTATTCCAAAACCACCTGTATTGACACCTCAACCTGGAACAGTCCCTCAGATTTGTCAGCTAAAAAATAATGGCTCACCTATGGAAATCTTCACATTTTCTTCAGTGAAGACTAATGCAAAGAATTCATTTAGCTTCTCTGCAATGACCTTGTCTTTCTTGGGTGTTCCCTAAGCACCTTGATTGTCCAGAGGCCACACTGATTTGCTTTGCAGGTTTCCTGCTTTCGATAGACTTAAAAATAATAATTTACTTTTAATTTTTGAGTCTTTTGCTAGCTGCTTTTCAGATTCATTTTTGGCCTGCCTAATTATACTTTACTTGCCAGAGTTTATGCTTCTTTCTATTTTCCTTTGTAGAATTCGACTTCTAATTTTTAAAGGATGCCTTTTTGCCTCTAACTGCTACTTTTACTCTGTTTAGCCATGGTGGCATTTTTTGGTCCTCTTACTGTTCATTTTAATTTAGGGTATACATTTAATTTGAGCCTCTTACGATGTTTTTTTAAAAGTTTCCATGCAGCTGGCAGGCATTTCACTCTTGTGACTGTTCCTTTTCATTTCTGTTGAATTAGCTTCCTCATTTTTGTGATGGTCCCCTTTCTTAAGTTCAATGCTACTGTGGTCAGCTTCTTTGATGTTTGCACGCCATCCCAGCCCCAAGAATGTTAAATGTAATTATATTATGGTTACTGTAACTGAGTGGTTCAGCTGTTTTAACCTCTTGGACCAGATCACATGTTCCACTGAAGGGCTTGGCTACACTGACATTTTATAGTGCTCTAACAACACTGGGACCTGGGATGAAATCTGCTGGTTAGCCCAAGATCGAGTCGAATGGAGAAGAATGGTTGGCGCCTTATGCTCCACTAGGAGCGAAGAGGACTAACTAACTAACTTACTTGCTGGCTCAGGGGTGTGAAATATCACCCCCCTGAGCACAGCAAGTCTAAGTGCTTTAAAATGCTAGTGTGGACAGGCTCCAAGCGCGGGGAGCCAAGCTCTCGAAGCTAATCCCCTCGTGGAGGTGGACCACACTCTCACTTCAAAGCACTGCTACAGGAACATTCCTGCAACAGCGCTTTGACGTTTCCAGTGTAGCCATGCCCTAAGACTAAATCAAGAATTGCCTCTCCCCTTGTGGGTTTCAGGACTAGCTGTTCCAAGAAGCAGTTATTAATGGTGTCTAGCAACTTTTATTTCTGCATCCCGTTCTGAGGTGACGTACCCAGTCAATATGGGGATAGTTGAAATCCCCCATAATTATGGAGTTTTCTATTTTTATAGCCTCTCTAGTCTCCCTGAGCATTTCACAATCCCCATCCTGGTAAGGTGGCTGGTAGGCTATTCCTACTGCTATATTCTTATTATTCAAGCATAGAATTTCTGTCCACTGAGATTCTGTGGTAGAGTTTGATTAATATAACATTTTTACTATATTAGACTCTATGCTTTTTTCACATATAATGCTACTTCCTCACCAGCACAACATATTCTGTCATTCCTATATATTGTATACCATGTTGTGTCCCACCGATTGTCATCATTCCATCAAGTTTCTATCATGCTGTTATATCAATATCCTCATTTAATATCAGGCATTCAAATTTATTTGTATTTAGACTTCTAGCATTTGTATATAGCACTTATAAAATTTGTCACTTTTTAATTGTCTGCCTTCATGTAATGTAATTGAATGGGGACTCTTTTTCATTTCACTATTTTTCTTCAATTCCTATGTGTATTTTATTAATTTTTATCTTCTCCTTGTGTCTAGGACAGGGATCTTCAAACTTTTTCCCCTGCGGCCCCTTGCCGCAGAGGAAAAAGTCTGGCAGCCCCCTGGGGCGGCTGTGTCCGCCGAAATGCTGCCACAAAACGTGGACGCTTCCGGCGGCGGTGGCATTTTGGCACTCTAAAAATTGCTGAACTCCCGGGCAGGCTATCTCCCAGGTGGTCGCGGCAGCGCCGTGGTCTCGTGCACCCCTGGGAGGGGTCTCACACACCCCTGCGGGTGCGCGCACCCCAGTTTCAAAACCACTGGTTTAGGGTATAGAGAATCCTGGTTAATAGATCCTCCCCTATGGAATATCTCTGACCAAACCATGTGAAACTACGGCAAAAAAGATCAAAAATAACTCCGAACAGCTTTCTGACTTGGTTTGTTATTGGCATAACACGATCTTACTCATTCTTTCCGTAGTTGAACTTAAGAAAGCAACATCCTTATCAGGGTGGGGTTTTTTTGTTTTTATGTTTTTTGAGGGATTTGACCTGTACTTAATCACTGTATCCACTTGTAACACTTACAAAACTCAAGGTATATTAGACACTGAGTCAGCTTTTTGAGGGACTTAATATGTAACCAACCTTGGTGCATCATTCCCCTCATAGAACATTTTTTGAATAAAAAATCAGTTTAGCCACACGGGAGATGCTAGATAGACTCAATGCTGAATAGATTTAGTAGTTTGGAGCAAAAGCAATATCAGTTTGTAGTGCAATGAGTGCCTTGATTACTGAGAGAGCACCTTTTTTTAAATTTTTGTCATGATGAAATTAGACTCAGCAAAGTTTGGGTGAGGTTCATTAAATGGTAGTCTCCAACAACTGTAATGAAATTGTGTGATCAGAAGACTGACTAAATATGACACCTTGTTAACCACTCCTGCTCCCTGAGTGCATTCTGAGTCATATCTACTTAATTTACTGACACAAATGTTTAACTAATAGCATGGCAGAAGCAACACAGCTCTGCCATGAGACTCTCTTATATAGCTGATGTTTAAAGTAGATTTTTATTTGGATTTCTTCATGGTGTGGAAGGGACGATGGTTTGAGCTGGGTAAAGTTTAAGATGATTTGCTGCTTCTCCCACGTTTGCTTCACTCCTTTTAGTGAGTTCATTTACATTATAATAAACTTGTAGACACTTAAGTAACCATTCAGGTACTTTTAACTGTTCTTGGCATTCCTTGTCAGGTGCAGTGAATGAGATTCTGTTTGGCTCATACCTACTAACCAGACTTGTAGAAAAGGAACTTCAACCATTACATCAGAAACACATATTAATTGACTTGTGATGGGTAAACTAGGAGAAACAGCCTGACATTAAAATTCCAGGTCAATTTGCAACACTGATCCTTCTACATGTCTTTTTACTTGTAAATTGCAAATGCTTGATATGGTAGTCACTGGTTACATCTACACTGTGACCTAGGCATGTGATTCCAATGCTGGTGTGCACATATCAGTGCTAGCTCTCATCAAGGTACTGTGAGTATGAATAGCAGAGTAGCCATAGTAGCATGGGTAGCAGCAACAGAGGCATGCTAACTACATACCCACTGGTTTCCAGGGGATCTGTACTCTACATGGCTCAGCCATGCCTCCATTGCCGCTACCCGTGCTGTTTATACTCTCACTAGCTCGATAAGAGCTAGCACCAGTAGCTGTATACCAGTGGGGGAGTCACACTATAGTTCATAGTGTAGACCAGGTGTAGGCAACCTATGGCACGTGTGCCGAAGGCGGCATGCGAGCTGATTTTCAGTGGCACTCACACAGCTTGGGTCCTGGCCACCAGTCCGGGGGGCTCCACGTTTTTATTTAATTTTAAATTAAACTTCTTAAAAACATTTTAAAAACCTTATTTACTTTATTTACAACAATAGTTTAGTTACATATTATAGACTTATAGAAAGAGACCTTCTAAAAACATTAAAATGTATTACTGGCATGCAAAGCCTTAAATTAGAGTGAATAGATGAAGACTTGTCACACCACTTCTGAAAGGTTGATGACCCCTGGTGTAGACATAGCCATTGAGACCAACTTGGAAACCCATAGTAACAATTACCTTTCAGAGGAGACCTGAGTGGAGTCTCATACTTCATGCTAAATTTCTTGTTAAAATACAGAAGCCAAGTGTTTCTTTCATTTAACAGATTATTTTGTGTCTGAATAAATCTTGTTCAGTAGTATTGCCAAATTTAAGAGGGAGGTGTAAGAAAAGCAGCATCAGAACAAGGAAATCAACAAGCTCTTGGAATGGCACTTTATGAAATACCACATTCATGATAGAGCTTTTAAACCACCACATACATTCACACAGATACAAACTTTAGTCGTTCAGAAATAGGTACCTGTCATAGTGACTCCCTGGGATATAAACCAAAATTTCTTACTGATGTGGGTCCAAGGTACATAGCAAAATGCATCCTTCCTTAGTACACAGTGTTGCTCCAGGTATATAACAGTAATTTAAATGTTCCATGTCCGGAAGGTGCCTTATGTAATGATTATTTGAAATGACTTGTTTACCTAGTTTGGGGGTAGCAAGTGGGTATCTTGAAACACTTGCTTCTTTATGTTGTACATGGTGTATTGGGAGATGGTGGTGGTCGTAGCTCTACCTGCAGGGTCTTTCCACTGCATCTTTCCATTGGCCTAGGGAATTCTGGGGTTACATCTGTTATACAAAATGATATGGCTAAAACCCCATTTTAAATGTAATACTAAGTAACTGCTAGCTAACAGATCAAATGCAGAGCAGTTGGAGACTGCCATTCTACTTTTTTTAGTATCTGAGCTAAAGCAACATAAAACCACTGTTGAAAGAATTGACTCAATCACTTCTGTTATACAATAATTTGAAATTGAAAACAGCTTCCTCTTCTCTTTACAGGGGCAGGAGACATTGTTGCAATTATGATCAGCAATCTGAAAGGCTTGGACATCGTACGCCAGATTGAGAAGGGCTTTCAAGTAACTATGGTTATTGAAGTAGGGAAAAAACATGCACCCTGGATGAATCACTATTCAATCTTCTTTGTCTCGGTGTCATTTTTCATTGTCACAGCAGCAACTGTGGGCTACTTCATTTTTTATTCTGCTCGAAGATTCAGGGTTGCAAGAGCTCAGAACAGGAGAGAGGTTAGTTTCTTCCATATATTTGACACTTGCTTCTTTATGTTGTACATGGTGTATTGGGAAATGGTGGTGGTCGTAGCTCTACTTGCAGGGTCTTTCCACTGCATCTTTCCTTTCGCCTAGGGAATTCTGGGGTTACATCTGTTATACAAAATGATATGGCTTGAAACCTGAATCCTGCCTTTATTTGGGCTTGAACCGTCCACGCTTGTAGGGTTCTAGGCTCTAGTTCCAAGTCCAACAGACGTGTAGATGGAAGGGGAGTTTTGGGGCTTACACTGCAACACAGACATACCCTGGAAACTATGCATTGTGATAACTTTCTGCATTACTCTCAGAGAAACAAAGCTCCCTCTTCATAATGGTCCTATTGCAGTTAACATGAAACTTGGTAGCAGTGATTTTCCAGACCTGGGGGCACGACACTATTATTTTCCCCAGTCGCTTATGTTATCGTTGACCTCTCCAGCTGACCCAGTGCTGGTTCCCTTCCCTTCAAATGTTTGTGAAATTTTGAGACGTGGGTTTTTTATAGAATTCCATACTCTGGATAAACTGTCTGAATTCATGCAAGTAGTGGTAGGCTGAGTCTTTTGTTAATGTATTTATTTTAACCCATGATCATCTAATATGCTATTATAATGCAGACCCCAGTGTATCAAAAGCTTCTAGTTCTAAAAGGTTGGCTTACCCGTGAACATAAGACCAACAGTCATCTGCTTCAGTTGTGGAAAAATAGAATAAAGTTATTTAATTCATAAACTGTTAATAGGATGTTTATAGACGTCCATTTTCTTACCACAGGAAGCAACTAAAGATTCCTATTAAAATTAATAGATGTAGTGCATGTACTTTCCAGCTGTTCTTGTGTTATTACTGTGAAGCTTATGTATACGGTAGAACCATTCCAACTTGCACAAAAATTATAGCTTTTCCCTACCTCAGATTTAGTAGTAGATTTGGTAGTTAACTCCTACAAAATGACACTACAGAATACTTCATGAAGCTTATACTAAATGTGTGCTATAAATGAGCAAAGCACAATTGATGCATATGTTTGTGTACAACTTACTGAATTTTGCAAACAAATGAAATGAACCTTCCCCATCACTAGTGCATACTAGTAATGGTCTACTGTAGTAAATTCACCATTGCTTTAAGTAAAAGTTCTTAGTTCTGCTCCAGGGGTATACCAGAAGATATAGTGACACTTGAAACAGCAGAAAATATTCTTTGTCTTTGAAATTTCATGAATTAAGAAGGCTCTAAAAGTTTAGTCTTGGAAGTTTTACCCTGTGCTCCTTGGAGAGGATTATAAAACACTGAATGAACAAATGCAGAAGTTCTTTTAAATGCATTGCTTAAGGTCGCTTTTGTGCTTCCTTATGTGGGACTTCCTGTTCTGAGGATGTTGTGTCTTTAAAATGCCAAATATTATATTCCCAAAATTCTCCTCCCAAAGAATTACAAAAAGCCAGTTTTTATTATCTGGAACGCTTAACAAAACATCTGCTCCACCTGCTTGTTTTGTACAGCTGCTATAATAAACATTATTCCTAGAGCTGTGACCTACTAATAATGTTGATATTAGATCAGGTGATAAAACTTTCAGCTATTAGCATTTCCTGTCTCCTAGTTTTGTGGTAAAAGATACAACCCAGAGACATTCAAGAATCTTCAAAGCCAAGTGCACACGAGTTTCCTATTTTAGGATATTTAGCAAAGAAGGAAATTGCTTTAGAAAATGAACATTAATAAAACACTCCACAGCAGAGGAAATAACTGAATTTCAACTTTTGGTGTCAAAAGCAGCACTGGTGTGATGTTGACATATATTATAAAACTATAATCTTAGATTTTAACACCCTGGCAGGAAACGTTTTGACTAATTAGTGACTCTTGATATTGACTATGCTGTAATTTATGATCAGCTAATATAATTAATACAAATTATGTCTCCAGTTTGACTGCTTTACAGTTGATATTCTAGTCACAAAGAGCTAAAATCTTGGGGACAAATCTATGATGGGCCTTAAATTGGTATGAGAATCTAGTCCTATCATTTCTTCTCCCCATGGAAAGCATAGGCCACTGTCTGTAGTCACTAGTAGGCAGAAGGGCTGTGTGCGCCAAATATGAATAGCCAGTTCTATATGGACCTTATTATATCATTCAGGAGCCTACCAGAACATGTGATCCTCTCTGGTGACTTTGCTCTCTCTCCAGATTTCTTTCCAGAGCTTCTGGTAAAGCCCCAGTCTTTCGGAGCTTTGAAAAGAGGATCTGATGAACAAGTTCCCTCTCCCCAGCCTGTAGTGCAGTAAAGAAACACTGGAAGTAACCAGTGGTTTTCTGTTTGTCTCAGAGCAAATCACAAATTTGGTGCTTGGATACTTGTGATTGATAAAAACAACCTGCCCTTCATCTCAGATAGTTTCACAGATAATTCTCCCACATAATCCCCTAAATACGCTTGTTCATCCAGTCCATGAACTGGACTGCTTGAAACAAATCGCCATAGCTCAAAACTCAAAAAAGAAACATGAGAATGTCATAACTGTGTCACTGTAGTAGAAAACATAGTCATAACTTGTAAACCTAGTGAGTGGGTAAACTGACTCACGAGGAATGTAGCCCAACTCCAGTTAACCTACATTATGATCTCCATTCCTGGTAGGCTATAAGGTTACAGAGATGGACATAAAAATGTTTCCTGTGAATCTAGCCAGGACAGCTGAACATCAGTTATAGCATGATTACTGTAGAATTTTAGCTCAGTTAAGTTTTCAATATGTATTTTGAGAACCTCTTGTTTGTAAGTTTGAGCTCTTTACTTATGGACGTTAATTCTAATGGAGTACCTCCAAACCTCATGGCTATAGGTAATATCAGGGGAGTCCATGAGTCACTAGGTGAAAATTCAGCAGATAGGGTTCAGGTTCAACATCTGTGAAATGTGCTAGACTGCCTGCTAGTTTTAATCAGACTAGACCTTTGTCTTGTTCTTTTACATAAGAACGTAAGAGTGGCCATATTGTTTCAGACCAGTGTTACATCTAACCTGGCCAGTATCTTATCTTCAAACAGTAGCCAATGCCTGATGTTTCAAAGGGAATGAACAGAACAGGGCAATCACTTGATGATCCATCCCTGTCATCCAGTCCTAGCATCTGGCAGTCAAAGGCCCATGCACATCCAGAGTATGGGGTTGCGTCGCTGACTAGCTTAGCTAATAACCATTGATGGACCTATCTTCCAGGAACTTATCTAAATTGTTTCTGAACTCAGTTATATTTTTGACCTTCACAATACCCTCTGGGGAATAAACTTGCTTTTAGTTGAATTCTTTAGCCCTTGTATGCCAGCTGTAAATCTGTCTTCATTATCAAACCCTTTTAAAAGATAAATGTTGAAAGCAAGGCAAGGGAACTGTAGGGAATACTCAGAAGATATTATATGCATCCCTTGAAGTTGCTGAATTAGAACACTGAACAAGTTTCTACCTGTTGGATGTAATACATGGTCAGATGGATTCCTTAAAATGTATTGCATTCTACTGGGATCTGACCAATACTTTAGAACGTATGGTTTCACATTTCTTAAATTGCATTCTAGCTTCTTGACAACTATGATTTTTCTTTTCTTTTTTTTAATTGTTTGGCACCTGAATTACATAAACAAGTAATGCTTACTCTTTCTACTAACCTGCACAAATCATGTAGAGCTAATTTAGATTCATGCTGAAAATTAGCATTGGGAGGAACTGGCACATCATTTGTAACGTAGCTTGAACTGATCTGTTCAATATAAGGAGCTGAAACAGTGAATCAGAAGGAAGTATAGTGACTAAACTTATCTTCAAATCCAGACATTTCATATTGTCATTTCTCTACCATATACCAGCAAAGTGTAATTATCTTGTAAAACATGCCAAAACCCAGAGGGCAGTTTGGAGTATTCCTTTTTCCCCTCACAACTCCTAACTACTTGAAGCTTTATCATTACGAGTGGCTAGATAAATGAATGGTATCAGGAAGCAGATCTCCCTTCAATTAACATAGGCTGGCAAAGCATGTTTTTAAAAAAGAAAACCAAAACCCAAAACAACCCTCATTTATTATTGTTTGGTGTGTGCCCAAAAATGTTCTTGCTGAATGGCTTTACTATGTAAATACAAAATCCAGGAATGGGTTTAGTTTTGTTTTCTTATTAGCTCTGGAAAACACTAAACATTTGTTGAAGAGTACAAATAAAAACTTGCTTACTGAACATGGAGTTCTAGCAATGATCTTTAAACACTTCCAAAACTTTGACTTACATTATTCACCGGAAATGTCATGGCTTTTCTCTGTACAAGCTTTGGTAGGAACTGTTAAATACTCTAGGAAAACATGTATTTTGGAGATGATCATCACAAAACTGACTATTTAATATTCCAAACTTCAGCTTTCCCAGTAGCAATCAATAACTCCCAAACTAAAATGGAGGATTTTTGATTACTGGAAAGAGAGTTTCTTGTACCAACTTCAACTGTGCAGCTCTTAGTCATTTTGATGATAGCAAACAGTCTTTGCCTTCAATATTGTTGCACCATTAGATCTACCTTTTTGCTGGACTCTGGTCTTTATTCCAATATCTCTTTAAGCGGAAAAACTGGATTGTATGCAAGGATTTAAAGATGGTCTTTAAGAACTACAATGAATTTGTGTATTGGACAGATGAACAAAGGCATTCTAACATCTTATGCTAAGCAAGTGTGCTTTCAGACCTTGAAATACTGAGGAGTTCCACAAGCAAATGGCAAAGGATATAATTTAAAGTTAGCATAGACTTATCCAAACTAACCTAGCAATGTAGAGAAGCACCCATGAACTTATTTGAGTAGTCACTTTTATAAACTGTTTCATTATTTGTCCAATGCTGCTTTTTGACTGCTTGGTTAGATTATTCTTAATACTCTTCCTATAATGCTAGTTCTCTGGAACTGATCTATGCTGGCCACTGCTCTTTCCCCACACTCTGATCTTGACTTTTGTTTTCTATCCACCATGTAACTCTTTTTACAGTACTTTATCAGAACATCCGTTGGTGGAAAAGCAGGGTTTGGCTGTCTGCCTAGTGAATCAATATTTATTAAATGACACTCTCAAAATGCCTTCAGGTCCATCTGCAAGTTTGTAATAAAACAACTGAAAAAGAGAGGTTTTGTTTACTGACTTCAGCTGTGCTGTTTAAGTCTAAATAGGAACCTAGTTATTACAAACTGATATCTTAATGGTATACATGCTAACCTAACAGCGTTTAGAGAGAGAGGTCTGATTCTTTCTTTCTTTCTTTCTTTCTTTGAAGTAGCAGAGGTCCATCTTTGTGATGTGAACTTCGTGGTAAAAGTAGAATATGTCTCACTGCGATCTTTACTCTTATGCAGGTAAATACACCAGTTTAACAGAACAAGCAGATAAACTATGTGACTGTAAAAAGCTGGATAGCAAAGAAAAGACCAGAAAAAGACATTGCAGTCTCTCATGAATCACGTGATTCCCTCACCCTGTAAAGTCCTTTACTGTTCTTTCAAGAGATTTATAGTTAATGGGGGGCGGGGGAAGGGGTAAACATTAACAGGCTACCTTTAAAAACAAAACTTGACAACTTCTGTTATCTGAAAACTGGAGAAATAGACTTTTAGTAGAGGACTTGATTCTCGTTTATACCGAGGACTCGCTACAGCACTGTGGCAGAGTAAAGGGGGCTTAAATGTAAATGAGAATTGGGCTCAGCCAGTTGCAGAAGGAATAATCTGCCTGATCAGCAAATCCTTAAGGGTTACAATAAGCAAGGATGGCATTTCTGGATGTTAATACTTCTAACAACTGAAGAGGGCTTCTTACACGTAGAATTGTGTGAAGTAATAGTCAATGTGTCAAAGGCAAAGAGAATGAAACATAAGACTCAGGAGGGAAGTCCCAGTATTAATTAGCAGGATGCTGACCAGTGGAAGTTATTAACATTTTCAAAATCTAGTCCATTCTAATTTAAGCTTATTGGAACCATGAAATAGCTAGTGATAGTACATAGTTCACCATAATTGGTTCAAAGTTTAAACTTAAATGCTGTCATACAAATTACATAATGCCTCAGAAGTGACCCACTTAATGTGATACAGGAAGCAAGGTGACCTGCATCAGGGCAATGCCCAAGTTCATGGGAACAATAATTAAACCTCTGCGCCTCAGGGTGATGGATCTTGGCATGTCATGCAGATGTCTTGCTTGGATTATAGGAGGAACATAAGGAGTGTCAGACTTATTCGAAGCTCCTTCATCTCAGAGGAGGAGCAGGGAAAGGAATTTGACAGCATCAGTGCTCCCTTCCAGAATGGAGGGACAGAAATAAAAGCTGCTCTGTCTCCTCCTCTCTCTTCTTTCCATCGGGGTCTGACTCTCCTGTTTAGACCAAGCAATGGCAAATCCATAGTCTTGCAGACTGTGGCATATTCTTAACTCTACATTGTCAAAGTGTGGATGGAAGCCAGGGCAGACTCATCATGTTTCTGGCGGCTTCTTTTTCTCTCTGACCCCAGATGAAACATTCATTTACCTTCATTAAAATATTTTTTGCTGAAGCTTGACAGTCAGTTTAAGTCCTTAATACTTATAAACTTTGTCTTAATTTAAATTTTCACATAAAAATCCCTTTAAAAATACTTAGGCGAGCACTGAAGTTAGGGGGAAAAAACAGCATTAAGGTTGCCTGTGCAACCTTAATTCAGCCCCCTTGTATCTGCACTGTGATACAGTCTTGAAATGTATGACTGCATGGTCTTCTGCACAACCACTTCCTCATTGTATAGAATAGGTGGTGCTCCCTGAATGAGCAGCTATTCAGTATTTTATCTTACCTTCAATGACCAATGTGTGGGCCATAACTTATTCTGTCACACAAAAAGCAAAAGGCAGCCACAAGATGAAATTTCAAGTCCCTTCTCCAAGCATGGAATTACAGGAGCTGCTTAACAAAATGCAGTTAATTTAATGTAGGGGAAAATGTTATTTTGCCCTAACATTATTCTGAGAACCAGAGAGGTAACCGTGTTAGTCTGGAATTGCAGAAGTGACAGAGTCCTGTGGCACCTTAACGACTAACTGTAGTTAGTCGTTAAGGTGCCACAGGACTCTTTGTCATTATTCTGAGAAGTGGCTGAATACTTCTTGGTGACAGTTTTATAGAGTTAAAAGCAGGAACTCACAGTGGAAAACGGTTGGGCAGTTTTAATCATAGACAGTATTACTTGCACTGCCTTTAATGACCCTGTGAAAACTTCAAGACTGTATGTGAGGCAGACTTCATTTCAAACTCAAATACTGCAAACTGCAGACAGTGACACAACGCTTGTTCTCCAAAGGCTGCGGAAGTTAAAGACTCTTGTGTAACAGAACAATTTCTAGACTATTTCCTGATCTTTCACAAACTCCTAAATAATTACAACAGGGCAGCAGGTTTTAAACAAAAGGAAGGATTTTTTTCACACAATGAACAGTCAGCCTGTGGAACTCCTTGCCAGCGGATGTTGTGAAGGCCAAGTCTATAACATCTAGTTCTTTTTTGAGCCCCAGATTCATGAGGGATAGGTTAATTAGTGGCTATCATCCAGGATGGACAGAAATGATGTCCCTAGCCTCTGTTTGCCAGAATCTGGGAATGGGCGATGAGATGGATCACTTGCTGATTATCTTTTCCATTCATTCCCTCTGGGGCACCTGGCATTGGCTACTGTCAGAAGACAGGATACTGAGGTAGATGGACCTTTGGTCTGACTCAGTATGGCCATTCTTATGAAAGAACCAGGATACAGCAGGTGTCTGACCTATAGGATCTTGGCAGAGAGAGTGGGTACTGAAACTTGGTGAGAAGTGGACACTTAGAAAAGTCTCTACGCTAGAAGGTAAACTAGCTCAATGGAAAGGGGTATCTGAAAGAATTCACTGGTTCAGCTCGGAGACTTCATTGTGCACAGCTGACAGCACAACTGATAACTGGAAATATTTTTGACTATTGTCAGAATAAGGGACTCTGGAGTTTCTAAATTTAAAGTCAGCTTGGAAGGCTGCTGATGAATTACTGTGTGGGGATTGTGGCATTGATACCAGGTCTAAGCTGGAAACTTTGACATTGATATCAGGTCTAACCTACAAATTGTCTGAACATGTGTGCCTGCTATTTTTATCAACTTATTTCCAGATTAATCCTCTAAGCCGCTTCTTTCTCTGTCATCCATGATGTCCATGGGCAGGGTCATCTTAATAGGAACACTGAAACTATTGCATCTGGTGGTGAAGCCTCCAGAGGCAGGGCTCTGAGGTGGAGATCCAGGAAGCAAAATGGAGGCATAGAATCTAGATGCAAGTTCATAAGCAGGAACCCTCCAGAAAATGATCATTACTCAGTGATTTAGCTCCCTACAAATGCCCACTGTTCCTGTTAATGTTGATGTTAGAGTTAACTGTCAGTGTAGTTTGAGCGCTGTAGTTTAACCAACATTATTGCTTAGACAAACTCAAAGCATTTTGTTTTAAAATGACTAATAAAGCCAATCAAAACTCAGATAATATGCCTACCCTGATACGAGCCATGTGGATTAGATGCTGGTATGAATTTTACATAGTCTTTTTTCAGTTGTCATGATTTAGAGAACTATAAACTGGATATATGCTGTTCTGACCAATAGATAATAGATACTGCTGATACTTCTCTTCTGTTGATTATACCATATTCCACATGAGAACTCTGTGGAAGTGTTTGTCTTTCTTTGGGGCTCTTTGTCTATTTGTCAGTCATACAGACTAGCTCATGAGACCACAATGGAGAACGCTTTGTGTCAACCTCAGAAACACCTTAAAATTGCATCTGATTTTGTTCCGTCTAATGTTGTAGGAATTTGCTGTTTCCATTTGAATGAAGACTAATTGGCATCTGGATGTTCTAATTCAACAGACAACAAAACCTTTTAATTCAATTTGTGGTTATTTTGAGGCTTTTTGTTTTAAAGAACAAAATTAAATTGACTTGTCTGTCTGTTTTAATTCATGGCCTCTGTGTATGTTATGGAAGTTGCATCTTGCTGTAGAATTGTACTAAGCCTCTAGCCCCTTTTTGTTGCAAAGATAACTTTGAAAATGGGACTGGAAGGTAAACTGATGCCCTGTTGCCTTCCTGAGTCAATAACTCTGATTCATGAACTGCTCATATTTATATAAATTGTTTGTTTCATGTGAAACCTAAAGATGACACTTTGTAAAAATTGTTGACTTGTTCACTACTGGTAACTTTAGCATAGAGAGACCATTTATGGGCTCATACTACAACTGCAAATTGCATCTCCCTTCTCTAAGGCTGTGTCTACACTAGTGCTTTTGTTGGTAGAACTTGTTGCTTGGGGTGTGGGGAAAAAACCCTCTGAGCGATATAAGTTACATTGACAAGCGGTGGTATGGACAGAATTATGTCGGTGGGAGACACTGTCCCACTCATTGGAGACGGTATAATGTTGACGGAGCACCCCCATCAGTATGGAGCAGCTATATGAGCGATCTTACAACAGGTACAGCTATGCCACACTAGCATAGACATGGCCTAAGTGTCAAAAACGATAAGTGCCCCTCCATTCAGCTGTCAAACTCCAGCGACGACTTTCTTCCTCCTGACTTTCTACAATAGTTATGTATTGTCACTACCAAAATCTTAGTTATGTGAAGAACTGAAAATGTAGGGAAGAAATAGTTTCAAAACTAATTGCCCAGATTCTGTGGTGATTGTGCTTACGTTCATACACTGATAAACTCAAGCTTTTAACTTGTAGCAGAATATCCAGTTTGCTGCGGAACTTTGATCCGCCTTGCCTGGGCTATAAAGATCCTTATCAAAGATCCTTATCATTACTGCACTTAGGTGTTGCAGCACTGTAGCTGGGTCTTCCTGGTATGACTTCATGTCCTGAAGCAGTAGTTACCTGCATAGTAGGGAGAGGTTCATCATGTTATTAAAGATAAAACTTGGGACATTTTAAGCAGAAATACTAGCTTTCATGCTAATTGAACCCTCCACAGTGCCATTTGGATAACAATACTGTTAGGCAAGCTAAAGCTTCCATTTTCTGGCCATTTGTGCGTGCCTCTGTCTCTTGGCAGCCTGACAAACTCAGATACATTGATTGACAAGATGGGATGAGGAAGGGGAATACTGTCCCACTTCTTTGCTGCCTTGAAAGTCTTTTAAGGATAGTCTTTGATAGTACAGTCTACAGGTTTTACCTAATGTATCCACAGTCTTAGATTAAAAGCTAGCTTTCACAAATATGCCAATATTATGTATGTTAACTTGGATCCGTCACCAGATACAATTGTTTGAATTGTTCGCAGTATACAGTTGCAGTTGGTACTAGGAAGCTCTAGGCTCCTGAGCGATTTGTGTACATTAGGAAATGAACTCATTTCAAAGGGTTGGTTCAGAGGTCGTGTTGAGAGTAGTTGAGGAGCTGACTGGTCTTGGACTTTGCTTTTATCAAGATCCGCCCAAGTGGCAGTCTGTGCTAGGAAGTCACAATACAAATTCTCAGCAATTGGATATATTATCCCCTGTGATTGAGCTCTACAGTATCACCCCTTCTGGGTTGAGTTAATTTGAAGGTTTAGGTTGACATCGCTTGATCTGATACAACTTAATCAAGATACAATTGTGTATGTTTACAAACCTGAAATTCCTTGGGTTTGTGAATTTGTCTCAGTGAAAAGCTTTTTAAAAAAACATTTGGGGAAAGCATGTGGCATGTACCTTAAAAGCACAAAATATCCAAAAACTTAAGCCTCAGCTGTTTTTTCTTAATGTTTCTGATACATAAATACTCAAACTTTCTCTTCAAAAACCACACTGAATATCTATGGATTAAAGAGAGAAATCTGGTTACATTAGGTTTTTTAGTCATTATTTAAAGGGCAATTAATTCAACACTTCTCTTTTTGTTACAGAGACAATTAAAAGCAGACGCCAAAAAAGCTATTGGACAGCTACAACTGCGCACATTAAAACAGGGGGACAAGGTATAATTGACAAAATTTCCTTACATTCTTTTGAAATGTAATCTGACACTACGTTGTCCAAACTTTCCTCTTCTTGCTTTTAATAAGGTTTGCTGTACAAATATCCTAAAATCTTCCTGCCTTAAGTCAAGTGAAACAGAGTGCAAACTTAAATCAGTTTGGAGACCAAGCCTTCCGAAGGGCATATAACTAGCAAAACTGTAATCTGTAACAAAATCCGCTCCATTCTCACTGAGATTTTGGCGGATGTAACTGAGTTGGTAATGTCAATGTCACAGAAGGGAGTTGTCAGGGGTAACTCAAGCCAACTGCTTCATTTTAAATGGTGGGTTTTTTATTTGCTCCAAATGCTCCTGATCTTTGGGCATTAGTGCTTTTTCTTTTTTTAGGTTCAGAAGTCATTCTTCAGTGGAACTGAGAGCATCTACACTGCATTGCAGTGTGAGCTATGGGGAGGAGGCTTGCAAATTCTAGAGCATACCAAAGTGTTGCACTTTAACTGCCCTATATGGACACTGCTGGAGCGAACTAAAAGGGTACCTCAACTCGCATTAATTTAGTCCTGTTTAAAACGTAGTCCTCTTTCAAATAGGACTATGTTAACGTAAAACACTGGATACCTGAAGTGCAAACTTTGGAGCACTCTGCAGTTCATGCTCCTGTATTCGTCACTGCATTGCAGTGTAGCCGTACCCTTACTTCCTTTTGGCTTTTCTAAGGTTTTAAACACTCATCCACTAATTAGGCAAAATATTTTGCTGTTGATTAAGCCATGGGTTCACTTTTTAATGCCTCAGATTAAATGTCAAACCTACTGGGTTGCTAATTCATCATATGTATTTGTATTTGAGGACCTGTTCTAGCTTATTCTGGCTAGAACACTTCAGCTTGAGATTCATTTCCAGAATAAATCTGTGTGCAGCTCTCAATTATGAATCTGTCTCAGGATAACTATTGATTTATGCTTTTCATTTAGGAAATTGGTCCTGATGGCGATAGCTGTGCAGTGTGCATTGAAGTATACAAACCAAATGATGTAGTGCGTATTTTAACTTGCAAGTAAGTTACCTTCTGCTAAATTGCCATGTATATTTTAAATGTTAAAGTATACTTCCCAAAACTTTTGTTAAAAGACAGTAAAGGATGCAAGGGGTCTAATCTTACTACCATTGTTGCCCCTCCAATATAGCCTTAAACTTCCCTGTTAGGTTCTCAGATAAACATGCAAAATTGTGGAAGTCTGCAATAATGGTTGCTTATTGCCATGTAATAACTTTCAGTGAGGGTGGATGGATTCTTAAGGTTGAAGAATTTTACCACATAGCTTGTGTGAAGGATTCCCTAGTCTTTTTAAACATCAAATTAGCATAACACGTCTATGCTAGTGTAAAACTATATGGTCCCAAATGTCTAGCTCTTATGGCTTGACTCCTTTTCAGAGGTTCTGACCACCTGAATCTCCCACTAGTTTTGTTGGGATATGGGGTTACTTGGCACCTCTGAAAACCAAGCTGTCAAAGTATAAATGAACAAGGCTTTTTCTGAGATTTATGGTGTCTTTTGGAGTGTAGTCTGTATTTGCAACGCATTTTTCTTCTGCAGTTGATCATTAAAACTAGTTATGGAACAGCTGTCACTTCCTCCACTCTCTTAAGATAAGGTGATGACCAAACTAAAATGATGATTATTTTCTGCTGAGATCTTACCAGTATCTTTTATCTCCCACTCCCCTAGTCTTCTACTCCCTACAGAAGCTCAGTGTTGAAGTGCTAGTACTTTCTTTGGCTTAATTATGTTTGGTGGTATTTCACAACATCACTTCCATGTGCGCTACTTACATGCTCTATAAGTAAAACTGATTTATAACTATCCCGTCTTGCCTTTCTCATAACTTGCCTAAATCTCTCATTTTGGGAAGGGTTGGCCAAAAGAGTCTAGCTCTCTTTGAGTTAAAGCTAAAATGAGTGTTCTGATAACTAAACCAGTTGAATCTGGAAGCTTTTCTGGGTTTGTACAGCTCTTGATCTACAGGTTAAAATAAAGTTTGAAGAAAATCTGAATTCAGCACAGGCATCTGGAATTTGGACTGCTTTAGCAATTGAACTTCGAAAACTTTGGAATGAGAGAGATCAGGCTAAATGCTCAAGATGGAGTTAGCTTTCAAAAGCAGGAAACACAATTCTTGTGTAAGAAGCGTGCAAAAAATAGCATTCATCCAATGTTTAGTCTGAGAAATAAGTTCTGAAGGTAGGACAGATCCAAAGTTATGGTTGATCTCTCATCAACAATAGGAAGAGAGCCACATTGAAGAGACAGTGTTATGTAACGGTCAAATACATTATCTAATGCAAGCTGGAATCTTTATATATAATCTTACATAAGTGAGTATTTGTGTAAGCACGCTATGCCCTACTACCATGTAATAGGAGCTCTGCGTTAAGACTTGATGACACCAAGAAGTTGACAAAAGCAATTATCAGCTGATCTCTCTGGTCCAGTGCTGAGCACAGTGTAAACTGTTAGCAAAAGCAAGCACGTCTCAGGAACACTTAACATTTTCATTAGTGCTGAAGTATGTTAGCAGTTACATAGCTTTCAGCAGCAGTCCAAAGGACCTCTTGCTGACAATGGTATTTAACAGTGGATCAACTTCCCAGAGTAAAAAAGGCATCTAGTCAAGGGTTTAGACACATCTAAGATGATAGCTTGAAAAGTCAGCTACCCTCTTTACAAGACCATGTGCATAAGCAAGCTCGGATATGTCTAGTTGAGTTGCAATTGCACTGTAGAATACTCTTAGAGACTGTTCCTTTTCCTTACTTAGTTCCACTCCAGACTGAAGGTTGAAAGGACAAGTAATTTAATCACTTATAGCTAGACTACAGTTAAGAAAAATATACGTATGATTTCATACGTTCTCCCTATTTCCCCTTTCCTAACCCAGATCCATCACCAATTCAGTATGCATGTGGTAGGCACTTACATGAATGCCTGTGTACTGGTCATGCCACATGTAGTGTACTACAGTAGAACCTCAGAGTTATGAACCCCTCAGGAATGGAGATTGTTCATAACTCTGAAGAAAACGCTATGGCAGTTGCTTGAAAAGTTTACAACTAAACATTGCCCTAATACAGCTTTGAAACTTTACTACGCAGAAGAGAAATGCTGCTATTAACAATCTTATTTTAAATGAAACAAATACAGACACAGTTTCCTTACTTTGTCAAATCTTTCCTTAAAACACTTTCCCTTTTATATTTTTAGCAGTTTACATTTAATACGGTACTGTAGTGTAGTTTTTTTATCTCTGTTGCTACCTAATTGCGTACTTCTGGTTGTAAATGAGGTGTGATTGACCAGTCAGTTCATCACTCTGAGGTTCTTCTGTATGTATTCCTTGTATATGCATCCACTTTATCTACTTGTATGTCTGTGTAGCCAATGTGAACTCACAGTAAGCATGTGGGGATGCAGTCTTCCTCATCAGGATGAGGGCATGATATTAACTGAGGTTTCTTAGATTTCACAGCAACAAGGGGTAGGGGGTTGTTATGTGTTTGAGTGGCAAATATGTTGCTCTTAAATCTAGGAGTGAAGTATAGACTTTGTTGTTAACTTGGCTTATATAAGTTCAAGTTTTACCCACCTGGGGAAATTAGTGCTCACAAGCAAGCTTTAAGAAAAGGTGTGATACAGCTAATATTCTGTCTTGCTCTAGTAAGGTATGTGTTTTTGTTTTTAAACAGAGAAACTAACGAAAGCACCAGACATGGCAATTACAGGCTCAAACAGTTACAGATTAGTCATAAGCAACGACTACTTCAAAAAACTACTTATGTAACTTGAAGCAACACAAGGCATGTCTAATACCTCTCATGTCTTGGAAGAGTTAATTTTGTCTTTATCTAGTTTTAATATCTGTTAATATGAAGGCATTCCTTTTCCAGACCTCCAAGAGACCATCTACAAAAGGCTTATTTTGATAAACAGAACCACAAGTTATTCTACAGTGATTGATGGAGCTGTTTATTTTGGACACATACTCTACTTAGGCTTTGCTGAAAGCTATGTTGTCTGCTAGCTCTCTTGTAACACTCCATTAATTTCTCCTCTTTATAGTCGAAGTCTTATCCATCCAATATGGCAGTATCTCTTCATAGCTGCACTTTTAAAAATATAAAGGCGCCTAAACTTTCTAAGGATGTTACTGTTCAAAATTAGAATATCACCTTTAAATCTTTCCTTACCTGTAGCTGGTGCAATGACAAATGTAAATTTATCTTAAACATTTGCAGTGTGGGGGGACTAAAAGTCCATGGTATTGAACAGATGTTTTGAGAGCCACTGGAATATTCAGAAATGTTGGGTTGACTAAAATATTTAGCTCTATGATGATCAAACACTGTTAAGACTAAAATAGTGATGGTTAACTTTTTTCCAACCAGCCATCTTTTCCACAAGACTTGTATTGATCCCTGGTTGTTAGAACACAGGACATGTCCTATGTGCAAATTGGACATACTCAAAGCTTTGGGAATTGAGGTAAGTTAGCACAATTTCTTAGTGACAAATTATTTCAGCAATGTCGAAGTGCTAGTATAATGAATCAACTGATTTTGGGGTTTTTTAGCTACTCCTAGAATATAAAGAATAAGTTCTGAGCCTTTGAATGTCTCCCATAGTAAGATATTCTGTGTGGCGCTTGAAACAGTAAAGAAGACTAACCTCTTGGTGAAAACCGCTGTTGACTTGGCATGGCGTAGTAGCTGCTCATTGGCTATTTAAAATGTTAGACAAGATGTTAGATGACAAGAAGGCCGACAGAGATCACTCCCCTCCCTTCAGCAGAAGGCTTTTAATGACATACTTTTAAGGAGCTTGTATTTATCAGAGACTGTCAGTTTATTATTAGGCACCTCTGACCAGGGAAGTGCCAGAGTGAAAGACTGTTGAGAAATCAACTGTATTATTTTGTGTTTTGGAGGGAGGTGGGGGAATGGAGAGTGCAGAGAATAGGATTACACAAGGTAACAAGTATCTGAACCTCTTTCCGTTTGCTTCACTAGATCATGTCAGTTTAGCTTTCTCCTCTGCTGGGTGTGTAAAATACATTTAACTTGTCCTCTAGCAGCACCTTGAGAACTAGGCCTTGCACCAGGGTTTGCAGCACTGGCCCTGAAAGGGATCCCTGTGAAAGCGGCTCTTTCAAGCTGATTGTTTCTTAGCCCATGAGCCTGAGTTCCATATTTTATCTTCTTTAGTTTCCCTGTGCACTACTCAAGAGGGTTGCTACAAGAAGGCAGCAGGAATGTTGCCCCACTTGTCCTGTAAACATAAGGTTTAATATGAGATGGAAGTTGAAGTTAAGGGAAACACCAGCTATGTTGGGCAGGTTACAGCTTCATAGATAAAGTGGACAATTAGAGTTGCACCTTATTTTAAATCATCTGACTTTACAAAGGTGGATATAGAAGATGGAGCAGAATCTTTCCAAACCACGGTGTCCAATGAAGCATCGAATAGAGCATCAGTTAATGAAGAGGATAATCGTAGCGAGACTGCATCATCTGGATATGCTTCAGTGCAAGGAACAGATGAGCCAACTCTAGAGGAACATGCACCTTCAGAGCGTAAGTATTCAGTGATCCCTGTCTCTGTCAATAATTTGTTATACAAATTCCCTTAGCCCCTCATTGCACATTCTCATACTGCAGGACAACTCAGTTTGGTTTTGGTGTGGCTACTTAAATTGCCTCTACTCAGAAGCAGTGTGCATTCAGGCCAGTCAAATTCTAGTGAAAGCTGGTAGTCAAAGGCCTTTGTTGTCTAGTAAAAAAAAAAACAAAAAAAACCCACTTCCTAGAAAAAGAAGTCTGACAGGAATAGAGGTCTTTTGTGAGTACTGAAGAGGTCCCACCAGTACCATTTTTGAGATGGAAGTTGAAGTTAAGGGAAACACCAGTGGATTCAACATTAACCTTTTCCTAGATCCATGCCCAAGGTGCCATCTCACCAAAGTTAGCTGGCCAGTATAACTGACCACGCTGGAAGTTTGTA
Source organism: Dermatemys mawii (assembly GCA_007922305.1). Classification (NCBI taxonomy): domain Eukaryota; kingdom Metazoa; phylum Chordata; order Testudines; family Dermatemydidae; genus Dermatemys; species Dermatemys mawii. Next base: position 27,252,206 of record ML677377.1, read on the forward strand.
TAAGGAAAACCCATCTGCTCCCCTTCCTGAATGCTCTCTGCAGCAAAGGTTAAGAAACCATGCACTGAGTGGGATCCGAAAAACTAGATGTGTATTAACACTGGGAAGGAATTTGACAAGTTTTTGTATTAATATTAAAACAGAGAATATATAACTTGTATGAAAATCTGTTCATGGCCACAAAGTTTAATGGTGTTTGTTTGCATTAAGCTCAGGACTCTTATGAAGAAGAAAATCTTTATTTTTAGCATTAGTGTCAGTCATGTTTCCAGCTTTCTAACATTTGTGCTGCATTAAGAGAGGTAGGCAAAACTAGCCTTTTCTGATCCTAATGGGGAATAAGGTCAAAGAAAAGAGAGTGTTAGTTTAACCAGCAAACTGGATTCCAACAATCCAAAGGAATTTCTTAGATTGTCCCATGTCTCACTACTCTTGTAACATTTCCATGGCAAATATATAGTTTCTAGAGTATCACTAGATCAATCTACATTCTTGAAATTTTGCACTAGTTATGGAAGACTTACGAAGAGTTAGTGTAATACTCTATGCGGTGCAGTATGATGAATAGAAATATCATACTGAATTTCAGATTTCCCAAACTTGAATAGGAAACAAAAAACATAACTTTATAAATATCCTTCAGAAAGATTTATAGTCTCTTCTACAAATTAATAACATATTTTCTTGTTATGGAAATAAGCTAGCGATCTCTTGTCTTGAAACGAGAACAGATATAGCAAATGTAACAAAATTGCTCTGTACTTGTATCTTTTGATTTGTAAATGGAATCTTCCTATTAAGCTCAACATCCCAAATGGCTCAGTATTTTTCTTGTTGCTTTATCTGGGCTCTTCCCACCTGAAACATATTTTTTTTCCAGTGGACTCCAGAATGATGTTGAAAAAAGCAACAAGCAGAGAGCTTTCTTGCGGGTGTAATTGGAAATGGTTCAAATGAATAGTTAGAAACTGAAACAATAGGAAAGCATGGTATTTGCTGCCACCTGTTGGGTGTCTTGCCCTTGAAAATGCAGGTAGAATTGTTCAGACGAGAGCTAGTGTGCTCTGCTGAGACTTTCTTGCCATTTGATATTTATTTGCATTCCCCCCCCAGCTCTTGTATGCATTTATATTCCCTTTCTTTTGTTTTAAGTTTTAGTATTATAGCTACAATACCTGCTACTTTCTGTTAAGCTTCTTTCTGTCTTCACCCTCTTATCCAGGATCTACCACACAACTATAACCTGGCACTCTACCCCATATTGGGTGTACTCAATGAGATATTAACACAAAAGTGTAGTTGGCATTACCCTTTATTCCCAAAGATGCTGTGAAGTAGTGGGGAGAGGACAACAAACTGCAGCCCAGAAGGGTCTGTACTACACGTACGGGTACAGAGCAACATTTCAGATGCAACATGTTAGCATATGGCAAGTAGAGAGTGTGATGCTTGGGAGAGGAAAAACTAGTGTGTGTATTTACTTTAGGATAATTAAGTGACCCAAAAGCCTTTTATTAATTTTGTTTGTTTGTTTCATTCTAAAAGATGACAATCTGCATCTCGTAAACAGCAAGTCACAGTCTCCAGCAGTGGAGGTCCTGCCTCACCTTGACAACCCAAGCTTTGAAGCAAATGAAACACATGTTCAAGAAATCAAATCCTAAAACTCTCTGTCAATAATGCGGAATCTGAACCCTTTGTAACAAACTGCCAATTGTGGTCATATGTATGTCAAACAGTATAACAAATGAACTACTCTGTAGCAGCAATCTTGCATTGGAAATATTGGGATGAAATGAAAATTTTTTTAATCACAATTACATGGGTTTGAAAACTTAACCTTCTTCTAATTTAAACCTTTTTATCTTCCATATGGAATTTAGTGTAAGTATTCTTCAGATAAAACTATCTCAAAGGAACATATGAAGAAAACCATCTGATTTTAACATTGAACCAAACCTTCCTAACCGAGCCAGTCTTGTGCAGCGACATTTCCATTCAGCCTGTGAAAGCATACGCTGCCTTTTTAAATATTATATTAAGCAAATTCTCCTGTAGTAGTTGTCTCTGTTGGGAATTGTTTGATTTGGAGCTTATAGATTTAATATAAAGATGGATTTCTATTACAACCAAATCAATTTTGATCTGGACTTAATTGTTTTATGTAAAGCAATGTTCATGTTAACTGTCACTGCACCAAATTAGTAGGACAGAATTACAAACTAAATGCCTATCAATCTTCCCCTGCTTCCCAAATATGTTTGTGTAATATTAAACCTATTTCAGGTGAGGTAACAGTTATAATCAGTCATATAATGCAACATATATTCTTAAACCTATTTAAAGGGTTTTAAGTAACCGGTCAAGTCTGACTTGCACAATATTGTAAAGGGAACAATTCCAGAAGTGCTGTATTTAAAAAACAAAAAACACCCTATTTGCTTTCTCACTTCTAACTTGGGAATTAATGGACTTTTAAATGGAGTCTGAAGGCTATCATATAGTTCAGAGGCTGTCTAAATAGCTGCAACACCAGCAATGTTTGCTAGTCTGCACTTTGTGGGAGTCTGAAATGCTGAAGGCTGTCAACTGAGGGTGAAGGTCTACAAACACAGAACATGGTATGGCAACAGGTGATAAAGAATGCTACTGAGTATTGGGGAGTGCATAGTTTAGCAAACTGGATAAAATTGCAATGACTTAGCTGCTGTCCTGTAAATGTAGCTATAAATTATCACTGATAGTTTTCTAATATTTGAGGGGAGTGGAACACAAGGGTGCCTTAGTACAAAGTCTTAGAGCCTCGTCCACCAAAGTTAACTAAGTACATCTATAAATGCACTTTATTTTTATTTTGTGTCTTTATTCTTTATTCTGTGGTTTTGTTCCTAATACTAATGCTAACAGAATTTAGTCTAAAGAACAGCAATAATGTACTACTGTTTGAATCTCTTAGGAGAAAACAAGGCATTTTCTTACTTCTGTGTAGTATGATTAAAAATGTTGTAAATATTTCATGATTTGTATTGAATGTCTTTGAATATGAAAATGTAAATAAAACTATATTCAAATGGCCTGTCTGATACTTATTTATGTTTGTACATAACCACTTTTATTACTAAATTCCTCTTATGGATGGAAACTTAGCCAGCTATTTCAATGCTTCTCATACCTTTTTCCATCCACAATCCCAAAACTGTTTGGGTTTTTTCCCCTTATGTCCATATCTGAGAAGAACGGTGTTTCAAAGACTAAAAAACTAAAAAAAATTCTAACTGAATTACTAAATACAGTTAGATAGTAATGCTTACTCCCTGTGTTACCCATAACATAATAGGTAACGCTATTTTGACATGTTTGTTGGTTGTACTGAAGTAGTGCTGAGGGCCTAAACCCATTATAAACCTTTTTACAAGTACAGTAAATGATTGTTTCGGGCAGAGACTGCTTCCAATTGAAGAGACAAACCACAACAGGTGTGTGGAACAATTGGAAAGACTTCAGGGTGAAGAAAGAGGGCGGGGGTATGATATATTGCATAGGCTAGGGGTGGGCAAACCTTTTGGCCTGAAGGCCCCATCAGGGGTCAAAGTTGTGTGGAGGGGCAGGGTAGGGAAGGCTGTGCCTCCCCAGCCTGGCTCCACCCCCATCCAACCCCCTCCCACTTCCCGCCCCTTGACTGTCCCCCTCAGAACCTCTGACCCATCCACCTCCACCGCTCCCTCACCCCCTCCAGAGACACGCCCCCCACTCTAACTGCTCCTGGGACTCCACCCCCTATCTAAGCTCCTCTGTCCCCTGACTGCCCTGACTCCTAGTCATGCCCCCACCACTTGACAGGCCCCCTGGGACTCCCATGCCCCATCCAACCCCTGCCCCCATTCCTCGTCCCCTGACTGCCCCTCAAGACCCTCCATCCTTTATCAACCCCCAGCCCCCTTACCACGCTGCCAGGCACACTGCCATGCTAATCCGCCAGAGTGTGCAGCCTCGCCACCCGGAGCGCTGCTCATGCACTGTGCTAAGGCTGTGAGGGAGGGGGGCAACGGGAGTGGGGAGGAGCAGCCTCCCCAGCCAGCAGCTCAGGGGCCAGTTAGGAGGAGCCTGTGGGGGCCATAGTTTGCCCACCCCTGGCATAAGTTCACTGTATATCTAATTCATAGGTTATTTGTAACAATTCTCTCAACAGCCTACTGGATGTCTGTTTTCTGTATGTACCACAGCAGAGGAGTTTTAAGAAGGAAGTTGATGGAAGACGAAGTGGCTTTAAGGATTTTTGACAAGCTTGCCTAGAGAAGGGGAGGCATGGGAGAAACAGGCAATCAAGGCTGGTATTTCCAGAACAGAAACAAAGGTTGATGCAATGACCTAAAAAGGGATCAGTAAAGCTCCAACTCCAGTTGTAGATGGTGGTAGGTAAATGTAGCAGCTGTGCTATTTTTGACAGTTGGTATATTAACTTGCTGATTTGCACCCTTTATCAATATATTTTAAATTGATATTGCACACCTTGAAATACAGTGCCAGAAGTGTTACAAAATTCCATGCGGCTGTTCAATGGTGCATATAATTTTAAGAACTAGTGTACCTTTTTAAATAATTCAAAGTAGTAAGATGATAAGCACACACCTAGTCAGGATATGTATCACATTCCCTAGAAAGTCCATTATTAAAGTAATCCATCTTGCTTTTGCAAGAATTACTAGATAATCTGCAAGCTCTAGAACAGTGGTTCTCAAACATTTTTTCGCAGACCACTTGAAAATTGCTGAGGGTCTCGGTGGATCACTGAATCAATGTTTCTACCGTTAGCTAACTATTGTAAAGCGCTTTGGGATAAAGCACTATATATAAAAACTTTTGTTGTTCTACAGATAAAAGCACACAGCTCCTATTTTAATATCCATAGTCTTAACTTTCTAATGTGGTGGATGTGCCCTGTCCCCCTTGCTGCGGCAGCTCCTGAGCTGGGGCTGGGAAGGAGGGCAGTCTCTCCCTTGCAGCTGCAGCCCTGGAGAAGGTCACCCCTTTCACTGGCTGCCCCAGCCTACATGTCCCAAGTTCTCCCCACCTCCTCTTTTCACCCCACTGCCTCCTTCCATCAATCCCCTATTGCCTCCAAGGCCACCATCTCGCCTTACATGTGCATCTTCACCTAATTAGTGAAGCCATGCCTGTGTGGCTCTACTAATTACATGGGTGGCCCTTCATTATTTGTGGCTGCCCAGGCTCGCACCTTAGAGGGAACTATCATGGACCACCTGGATGGAGCTCACAGACCACAGTTTGAGAACCACTGCTCTAGAGAGCACTAGTCCTCTTGTTTGCTCAGCGTGTGAATGAAGTTGAGTGGAATCAGATTCTGCACACTGAGCCACTCTGTCTCCACTAACTGGGTCTCCACTGGTAATGAAGGATTGGAATGTAACACACACAGAGAGTGGGCAGTCTGACGTGAATCGGTATTACGTGGATATTGGCCATGAGGGAGTTGGGCAAGCTGAAACAAATACAGCAGGGGATAATGACAGCTCTGCTATTCAAGGGCTCTGTCCTCCTCCCTGTTATGTCAGTAAACTTCCACTGGCTACAATTCAACAGAAGCAAGATCTGGTCCAAACTGACTAATCAAACTACAGGAAGACTAGTTAATAGTAATGCATTTTACAATTCCTGTTTCTGCTCCTGTCTCTTGTAACTTTTTTCCCATATGAAGATAGAGTGCTAAAGCCTGTTTAACAATCTACAGTTCTCAGAAGTACAATAGCTACTTTTTTCTCTAATATTTCTGATAGTAATATAAAAAGCAGAGTCTGGACCATAGGGACACATAGGTGAGGCAAGTATTCTGCTATGCTTCTCCCCATTGCTCAGTGCACATGAAAATGTTTTATTGATTTTACTGAAATTGCAACCTTTCTGGGGTAGGGATGGTGTACCTTGTGTTTTGTAACATGTCTAGCATACATAAGGCATGAGACTGGGGTGTGGGCAGAGGAGAATGGACCAGTAGAAAGATTAAAGATCTAGATTAAGGGGAATAAAGATAGCATGCACGTATACAGGGTGGCTGAAAAATTTATTCCACGGAGAAACAACATGTGGTCAGACTACTATAATACATGTGCACATACGACAGCAGAGTTAAACTTGTGCAAGCTTACCCCCAACTTCCTCCCTTTGCTGAACAGGCAATTGCTTAATATTGTATTGACACACTTTTGCATGGGTTAAAGTCCATTTGTAAATACTCTAGCTCTGCACATTTCTTGTTAAATACATGAACAATGGTTACATCCTTAAATATTTCCATATGACCAACAATCTGCAAATCACTATCTTGTGTATGCTGAGAAAGAATGGTCTCTTTCCGTTGTTTCACTTTGCCTGGAGTCCAGAGGAGCTCAACAAAAATGAGAAAAGGTTTAGAAAGCCTAATCTCAAAGGAAAGGTTAAAAAAACCAAAACCTGGACTTCTTTAGTCTTGAGAAATGGAGCCTGAGGGAAAGGGAGTAGGGACCAATAACAGTCTTCAAATAGCTTAAGGTCAGCTATAAAGAGGATGGTGATCAAGTGTTCTCCATGTCCACTGAAGGTTGGACAAGAACTAATTTACATAAACTGTAGCAATGGTGATTTAGGTAAGATATTGGGGAAAAAATATCTAAGAATACTAACAGGCTTCCAAGGGAGGGAATGGAATTTCCATCACTGGAGAGCTTTATAAACAGGTAAACAAACACCTGTCAGGGCTGGTCTAGGAATACTTGGTCCTCACTCAGCACAGAGGAGTGACTAGATGATCAGTTGCGGGAGCCAGCTTATCTGTTCCAGCCCTCCATTCCTGTGATTCTAACACTACCAGCAAAACAGTCCATGTATTTGTCTTATTCATAAGGCTTTGCATTTTTATTTCCTTTCTTGTTAGTCCTTAACTGACTCGACCTGTGACATTATGAAGTTGTACAACAGTCATCTGCACACCCTTAGAAGTTCTGAACTTCCCACGTTGTATTTACATAAATATTCTTTGGCATTATGGAGGTATGTAATTTACAAGCGGTGATAGGAGTGGCCCTCTAGGCAAGTTAGAAATAGGAACTTGCCTGGGGCTAGGGTTGGTCCTTTGGTAACCTTTTTTGTTAATAAACAATGTGTCTGAGGCTTGGGCCTCTGCTGCCAGAGAATAACAACTGACATACAATCCTAAAAGACTGTGGGCTTCTGTCTTATTTTTGCAGTTCATTTGTTTTCATTGTACATAGTGCATGCTCCATTAAAATCTTTGCAAATACAGAATACAGGGAATAATGTGGTACTTGCACATGGTAATAGCATAGACTTTAATGACTACCACATCAGCACTGAGGTTACCACTGGGAAATCTGGAGATCTCAATTTTTATTCTGCTCACCGAGAGAAACCAGAGCTTAATCTTTATTCTATGGAATGTGTTGATAAAAATGCATAACCAGCCTTCAAAAAGATCTAAGAAAATGACATATTGAAAGAAAATTTAAATCTCTATAAAGTAAGTTGCCAAAGAACATCTGTGTGTGTTTTAAGTCTCTAGTTAGTAATTCACGTCCAAGTGAATGTGAAAGAAATAATAGACACTGAACACCAAAATAAATCTAGCAATGAAAAACGGTTTCTGCTTTTTGTAAAAATATGATTATAATTTTTTTAAATAGCTGATTAGCAATGTCTTTCTTAAATACTGGAATTCGTAGTAAATAAGAGTAATACTTATACAGATATTCTAACAGTGCAAAAGATAAGAAAGCCAAGCTCCTAATGTTCAGTGTCAAGAGTTGCTGTCTACAAAAAGAGGATATTAACATTAGTGTCTGGGCTGCATACCACTGGATATATTATATTCACTCTACCTAAAATTCCACCTGGAACTGATCTTTGTTTGCTGCCCTAAAACTGAGCAAAGACTTCCTATCCAATGGCTTGTCTAAATGAGGACATTTACTGGCAGAACTAGAATAGCATAATATTTAATAATAATAGCATAATTTACCTGCCTTCGCCTGGTAGAAATCCCCAGGGAAAAGCAAACATGGCCTGATCTAACCTTCCCCGGGTGTGAATCATTCCTAAGGGTGGCCACACTGGAAACTAGGGTAGGATAAGTTACTTTATATTGGTGCACATTTATGTCCTACTGCTAATGTATATATAAAACTACAACTGTGATATCTTCATTAGCATTTTATATTATGATAGTAACCCTGTGTTGTTAACACATGACAAACACACCTTTTTTTCCCTACTGGTGACAGGCTTCCAAAGTGAAGCTACAGCCTACAGGTCAATTTGCATCCCATTCCTACTCACACTGGGTAAACTGTGGCTGTTTTAGGGTTAAGCCTAGCTGAACCTCTGTGAATGGATTTCTCTTAAAGCAAGTTTGTGCTGTAGTTTCTTACAGTGATGTGGTTACACTGCTACAGATGTCCTAGTGGAGACCCCTATTGAAGACATGCCGCACTAGTTTAAAAATACTTCATACCAGCACAGCTTAACCCAGTTCAAGAGTTAAGAAAGATAAGATGATAAGAGTTAAACCTAATTTCATCCCAAATTCTGCATCTACACTGATCCCCTGAGCTTCAGTCACCTGTGCTTGGACAAGCAGCTGCAGCTGGGCAAACACAGCCAAATGTTTTCTGTGAATGTTTGACTGACATTTGCTTTGACTGTGACTATGCTCACATATGCTCTAGAGACTGAGTTTACTGGCAGGATGTTCTTGGAAAGGATGACATTTAATAAGTTGCATACTGGAGTATATTTGCCAAGACTGATTTCTGAATACGTACTAATGAACATTCACATTGAAAACTGGATCAGAAGAGTTACAATTCATCAGATCAGAGGATGAAATCATATGCAGAAATCAAAGTGACCTATACCACCAATCAGAACTGCTCAATTAAAAAACCACAGCTCAAGATGTCTTTGGTGAAGTATTCTGAATAAATAATACATGAAGGAAACTGAGTTGTTCACAGACAATTCACAAAGAGACAAAATTTGTCAGATAAACCATTGCCACAAGCATGTGGGCAGCTCCTTCTTTTGTACCTCTCATATATTAATCCTAAACAGAGCGACACCACTCAAGCACAGACCACACAACTGCCAATGCATTATTGTTCCACCAACGAATTTCAGTGACTGAAGTACCAATTTCATTTAAAACAAAACAAACAAATCTGAGACACCCATGACAGTGTGATCTAGTGATTAGAGAGGAAGTCAGGAGTCCATTCCCAGCTGTGACCATTTTTTGTGTGTGGAAAATCACTTATTCATTCTGTGCCTCAGTTTACCTGTCTGTAAAATGGGAAAAGTAGTATCTACCTACTCACAGAGCTGTTGTGAGGCTTAATTAAATAATCTTACAGCTGGTAGAAAATATGTCACCATTTTTGTGACAATTTTGTCCTGTCTTTAGCTGACATTTCAAATTTAATTAACCAAAATTTCTAAATTAATTTTTACCAGCTCTATAGCTACTCAAAAAACAAGTTCACATTTTCACAAAAATTCAGTTTTTTTAATTGAAATGTTCAAATATGGACTGACCTTTTCATTGGACTTCAAAATTTAAATGAAAAAAATATCAATTTAAAAAAAATTGATCAGCCCTATTTAAAATTTATAAAACACTTTGAGTGAAGTCATGGCCCCATTAAAGTCAATAGAAATGTTGCCATTGACTTTGAGCAGGCCCAGATTTCACTATTTGGGATCCTCAAGAGGAAGATATTAAATAAGTGTAAAGAACTGTTATATAAACACATACATACACCCCTTTTGTTTGGTGTTTCTTCTTTTTTTATTTTTCTAACTACTGTTCCCTCTCCCCCCCGTCTTCCTATCTGATCTATTATCTTGAGTCGATGTGATATACTGACCTGCAAGTACAGCAATTTCTGCTATCTATAAGGTCATCTTGGCAGAGGCAAGCACATTACAAGTGCTACCATTTCACATGTATTTTTCATTGCTGACACTCCCAACTTTATGTATATATTCTGGGAAAAAAGTAATAAAATTTGCATTACAGATTATGTAAATTATAAAGGATTATTTCTGGGTCCCTTTGGTTATTAAATTTGAATTTTCAACCCACCCCCAAAGAAACCTTTCTGCATTTTTCTGCATTAGTTGGCCCACTTTTTAAATGAATTGTAAACTACACTTAAAGAGAAGTCCAAACTACCCCCTAGCCCTAAAATCTATTGGTGTGCAATCTCTTATGATGCAGCCAGCCTCCTTCATAAAAGAAGGGAGAGGAGAGATTTTTTCCACTCTCATGTCTCCCCAAATAGTGACCGATATTAGTGTCTTTTTTAAAACGCACTGTGCTGTAGCTTTAATGCACCTGGTGTGGGTAAGAATGCCAGGCTTCACATGGTTGATGTTAAACATTCAAGGAGCAGCATGGCCTAGTGTCTAGAGCACTGAACTGGGAACCAGGAAACATGGATTCAATTCATGGTTCTGCTAACAGCCTGCTGGGTGAACCTGGCAAAGTCACTTCCCTTCTCTGTGCCTCAGTTTCCCCATCTGTACAATGGGGATACTCATACTGACCTCCTTCGTAAATTGCTATAAAATCATAGAAGAATAGATTAAGACGAGAACTCAGGAGGTCATCTAGTCCAACCCCCTGCTCAAAGCAGGACCAGCCCCAACTAAATCATCCCAGCCAGGACTTTGTCAAGCCAAGCCTTAAAAACCCCTAAGGAAAGAGATTCCACCATCTCCCTAGGTAACCCATTTCAGTGCTTCACCACCCTCCTAGTGAAATAGTTTTCCCCAATATCCAACCTAGACCTACCCCACTGCAACTTGAGACCCTTACTCCTTGTTGTGTCATCTGTCACCACTGAGAATAGCTGAGCTCCATCCTCTTGGATCCCCCCTTCAGGTCGTTGAAGGCTGCTATCAAATCTCTCCTCACTCGTCTCTTCTGCAGACTAAATAATCCCAGTTCTCGCAGCCTCTCCTCCTAAATCATGTGCCTCAGCCCCCTAATCATTTTTGTTGACCTCTGCTGGACTCTCTCCAATTTGTCCACATCCTTTCTGTAGTGGGGGGTCCCAAAACTGGACCCAGTACTCCAGATGTGGCCTCACCAGTGCTCAATAGAAGGGAATAATCACTTCCCTCGGTCTGCTGCCACTACTCCTACTAATGCAGCCCAATATGCCGTTAGCCTTCTTGGCAGCAAGGGCACACTGTTGACTCATATCCAGCTTCTCTTCCACTGTAATCCCCAGGTCTTTTTCCAGTCAGTCCCCAGCCTGTAGCAGTGCATGGGATTCTTCTGTCCTAAGGCAGGACGCTGCACTTGTCCTTGTTGAACCTCATCAGATTTCTTTTGGACCAATGCTCAAATTTGTCTAGGTCACTCAGGACTCTACCTCCCCCCGCTCCCCATAAGCTTAGTGTCATCTGCAAACTTGAGGGGGCACAATCCATCCCATCATCCAGATCATTAACAAAGATGTTGAACAAAAGCAGCCCCAGGACTGATTCCTGGGGCACTCTTGATACCGGCTGCCAACTAGACATCGAGCCGTTGATCACTACCATTGAGCCCAACGAGCTAGCCAGCTTTCTATCCACCTTATACATCATTCATCCAATCCATACTTTAACTTGCTGGCAAATTCTATGTTCCCCTCCCTGTTCTATGAAAATCTATTAATGAAAAGTGCTATATAAGAGAAAGGTATTATTGTTAACCCTCCACTGCCCTTCCTTCACCTCTATCATTTTCTGTCTTTTGTTTTAATATAGATTGTCACAGTTCTTTGGGGACATGGATTTGTTCTTCCTGTGTGTCTGCAGTGTATGGGACATTGCATCTGTAAATAACATTGCAATGGTTCATGGTAGGTCACTGATTGCATGCAAAAGCCTTGTGGCTGTAAGGGGTAGGCAGTGTGTGCATGTGTTGGCAGGAGCTCTGTGTGTGTGTGTGTGTAGCAAGGTCAGGTGGTGTGTGTGGTTAGAGGAGCTGGCAAGGACAGGCTTAGGGTGACCAGACAGCAAATGTGAAAAATGAGGACAAGGAGCTATATAAGAAAAAGACCCCAAAATCGAGACTGTCCCGGTAAAATTAGCACAACACACCCACCCCGGTCCCCCCCGGCCCTCCCCCAACACAC
>ML677377.1:27275354-27415295 GCA_007922305.1 Dermatemys mawii
CCTGTGGCGCCGGGGTCCGTCTCCTGGGGAGATTGTTCCAGGGAACCGGCTGCTCCTGTCCCTGCTCAGGGGTTGCGGGCGGGGGCTGGGGGTTGGCAGAGCCGGGGGGGGCACAGTGTAAAGCAGCAGTTTTCAAACTTTTTGAGCGGAGCCCCCCACCTTTAAGTTACAAGTTTGGGCTGCATCCCTTCCCCCCTCCCCCCGGTACACAAAGAGGTGAGTCATGGGGTGGAGGGGCTGCTTCCTCCCCAAGCCCTGCGGGGCACCAGCTACATGACATCGCTGCTCCCCCCCCCCCCCCCGCGTATTCCTCCGCACCCCAAAGTGGGGCACCCCTCAGAGTCTGAAAACCGGATTTAAAGATTCTGGTGCAGCAGGGTTCAAGGCAGGGCATATAAACCGTAGCAGAAATGGGGGGAGGGGCATGACTCTTCTCTCCCCCTCCCCACCAAATCACTCCTGGAGTGGGCGAGGGGGATGACGGGTCTTTGTCCTCAATGTATCAAGCTTCACTTTATAAAAATTTCAGGCTGTGAAATCTGATCTCTACTCATTATTATTATCGATTTATCCAACTGGGGCTCCTGGGTGCTACTGTCATGGAGCAGGAGCCTGTTGTGCTAGGCGCTGCAAGACAGAATTCCCTTCTAACTAAATTGTGGCTCTTCTTTGCTTCCCCTTCTCAGGAGAAATGCCCTGGATGTCTGGGAGGGTTTAGTTCTTGGATGCTCTGGAGGAGTCACACCTGCCTTTCCAAGGCAGTCTCCAGCTGTGGCATTGTGAATGACAGATTTTTAAAAATTTGTGCCTGTGTGGGTTTAATCCTCTTACTGAAGCCCAGTGCAGAATCCCCCATCCTGGTGGGGAAAGGTGCACTATCCGGACTGTGAGACAATGAATCTTGACTCCAGAATGAACATTGGTGGGTCTTGATATGCCATCCTTGTGCTAGAGATTGGGTAGGGCTGGGTACATGGGTCATTTGTAGGGAAGAAAGGATGTATGAAAGGGATCATTAGTAACCCAATAAGCCTCCACAAAGGCTGCAATAAACTTCTAAGAAATACAGAGAAAAGCAGGTTTGGGTTTAGGAATCGAGGGTGATTCTGGTCATAAAACCACTATAAAAGCGTCAGCTTGTTTAATTATGACCTCAGCTCTTCTGAGAAGGACTGGTTTGAGCAGAGGTGGTGGCAGCTACAGCTTTTGCTGGGCAGTTAAGTACTTTTCCAGGGAAGGTAAATCAGGTATGTGCATTGCCTCTCTCTCATCCTGGTTTTAAATCTGGCATCTTTGGAGACCAAAGTAAGCCCTACCCATTGTCAATCACTTGGCCTGAAGATTATCATTCTGCTGCTATTTATTTAAAAATTGTGATTGCAATAAAATGTAGAGCTGACTCCAGAATTAAAAGTTCATTCTATTTTAAAGATGAATTTTCTCCACAAATGTATATTTATCTATTTATAGTTGTCTGAGTGTATATTCTGAGCCCCTGTCTCTTCTGAAGCTGACATCTCTGTGATTAGTTCCATGTCCTTGATGGTATTCATAGTATGGAAGGACATGTGTTTCCACTGTCCTTCCCCTAATCCTTGTGGCATTATACAGTTGATGCCTGTCTCTTTCATCATTAGTATCATGGCAACTCTTGTTTAGAAAAATGTCATTGTTGAATGGCCAGAGGACAAAATTGCAGAATAGTCTTGAAATAAAATTTTATATAATGAGTTAGAAAGAGATTGTCTATGAAATATATGTCTGCAGTTATATATGCTTTCATAGATATAAAATATGTGCTGAAGGTGCCAGTCTGCGTCCACATCCTCTGGCTGTTCTGTCCCCCAAGGAGGTGTTATGGGATTGCAGATTAGATTTTTCCAAAATGCACTGTTACAGATATATTTAGTCAGAGTGGCAGATGTGAATGCAAAAAACAGTTGTGATGGCAGCAAAGCTGCAAGGTATATACAGCAGTGTTTGTTGTAACTAGGGTCAGATGAGAATGTCCTGACCTGGTTACAAAGACATGTAATGCAGGCAGGACCTTATTTTGAAGAGCAGTAGCCCTGCAGTAGTCACATGAGAGAACTCACTGTAACAAAATACCAGTCTTTCAATGAAGAGGTAGAAACCAAATGATTTATTTGCTGATATCATTTTTCTGGTTGTCTCAAGTGGATGCTGCTTTCCTCTCAGCTTGAGGTACTTAGACAAGATGGAATAATCAGAAAAAAAAAGATTTTGTGGATAATATACATTGCTTGAACTAAATCCTCCCTGCTCCGAATACTAAGCCATGAGTCTCAGAACTGAGTATCCAGGCTTGGAGAAAAGGGTTCCTTGGAGGTGGGGAAGGGAATTACCTTTTTCCTTCAGTGCAGAACTACTTAATGGCCATTATTGCAGTCCTGAGTCTGTAGTAGTCCTTACTGCTGTAGCCTGTTCTGTAGGGGCCATGGCTTGTTGATCCATATTGTGACCCTGCTATTTCTTTTCCTGGACAGTTCACAACCCCAGAAACATAGAAGGAGCGGCTGCAGATCTGGACTTATTTGCATGAGCTGGAGAAGTCTTGTCCTCCTGTCCCTCCGTGAACGTGGATTTTTACCCTGAGTGATTTCACCAAAAGAAAATTGTGTTTTAAAATGTAATCATTAGTGGGAATGAAAGAGCATTTTTCCAGAGACAATGCCCGTCTCTTTGATAGAATTCCTCTTAGACTTATTCGAAAGTACTTGGATATCGCTGCTTAATCTTACAGGGTGGTTTTTTTAGCATGATCAGCAAGGCACAGGAGATTAATTATTTGGTATGAAATAGTGGGATGGCTGCTTTTCAACACCTGATGGATGGATGCTGCTGCAGTATCAAATGTATAGTAACAGAATGTATGGTAGAAAGGATTTTACCAACTGCTGTTTTACTAGACTGAACCTTTCAAATGGCTGGCTTGCAACAGGTTTCCAACTGTGGTAGAAAATAGGATGAAAATGTACTATGTTAATAAGGGTCTTGTGTGATCTGTGCATCACTTAGCCTAGGGAGTTATAAGGAAATATTGTTTTGCAATGCAGATATTCGTGTGACTGGCAGCACCACTGTGGCGTGAATATTACATAGTATTTCGTCTTTGTAGTGCTAAGTTTATTCTGTTTTCAAGCATGTTTAAAAACAGGAGTGCAAAATGTATACACCTTGACCACGACAAGACCAGTAGGGTATCGAGTTTTTGACTTCCTGAATCATGGGAGAGCTTATTCTGCTCTAGCTATGTGGGGGAGAAGGGAGGGGAAGCACTAGCACTGTTGGAAGTGTCTTCCAGCTGTTGAGAGTTAAGGGAGGTGGTGTGGAACAAAGAGGGCCAAAGCAGGAGGAGCAGAATGAGGGGGCTGGATGTGAGATTGATGAGGCATGCTGGAGCAAGTTCTCAAAGGGATTACTAATTACGCAAGGGTGCTCTTGTAAAAATGACATGATATAGAATCTTTCACTCTTTCACTTACTCATTAGTGATCACTCAGAGTTTCTCCCTCACAGCAGTATTTTTAGAAGTTGATATAGTTTGTTTTGGAGATGGTCATTAAGAATATTTGAACTGCTAAAAACATTGCAAGCTGCCCTCAGCATTTATAAAATCTTCCAGCAGCAGAGAGAGCTGCCTGGAAGACTGCAAAACTCCTACGTTCTGCTGGGCCAGAAAGTGCTGCCACAACCAAGATATTTCTAGTCCTGGGAAGCTAATCATCTCTGCATTCTCCTGGGACCTAGTAATTTTCCTTGATCCTGCAGGAGTTCTTAAACTCTGCAGGAATCTTGGAGACTGTCTGTTCCTCTGGCAAACTGTAGGACTAGAGTGTGTCCTTGGTGTTCCTTGTTAGCTGAACAGGAGGAGAGAGATGCAGGGCCTGTGATATCTGTGGTGCTTAAATGCTCTTCTGGGTTGAAGCTGTAGTCAAGACCTTCTGTCTGGGTATGGTTACACTTACAAGATTATAGCGCTATAGGTTATAGCGGTCCCCTTATACAGTAATATGTATAGCGCTATTGTATGTCCACACTCAGATGCTCCTGCGGTATAGCATGGCCACATTTGGGGCACTTAATGCGGCATTAAGAGCAGCGCATTAGGGCAGGTATCCCAGCATTCAGCTGGGTGCAACGTGCTTTTTAAACGAGGGGGGTGAGGGGGGACGCGTTGTGTGTATGCGGAGGGAGAGAGACAGTGTTTTTTCCGTTTTTCTGAAAGCCTGTCAGTGAGCCTCCGTTCACAGAAGGCTTTGTTTTCACACAGGCTCCCTCCTTAAACATTTGCATTGCTTATCTGCCAAGTTAAGAAAGAAACTCTAAAGAGGTACTTCCGCATTCCTCCAGCCGAGTTCAAAACAAAGGGAAGAGACGTCAATTGCCTTAAATGGCTCTAGGCATCTCCAGAGATTACTTGTAGCGCAGTGGGTGTCCACATTCTTGCTATAGCGCTACAGCAGCTGCGCTACAGCCCTTATTCCCCATGCGGAGGTGGATTAATAATAGCGCTATAACTCAGCAGTTATAGCGCTCTACGTGCCTTGCCAGTGTGGACGGGGAGTAGGTTATAGCGCTCGTGGGGGCTTTATAGCGCTATAAAGTGCCAGTGTAACCATGGCCTCTAATGGAGCTACTGGTAAAGCTGCTCGTACACACTGGTCTTGGAGCAAATACTAGTCTTCCTGTCTATTTGTTTTAGGCAGAATTTTTTACTACTCCTAGTCCCAGCTTCTTACCACAAATACTTGTATATAAGCCTACTTGGTCAGTGTTTTTAAAGCTGATTCTTACACCTAATTTGGAGTAGGGGAGAGGGACTGATTCACCAGTTGGTTTATTTGTGTAAATTAAGGTATGTGTAAGTCCAAATACACCAGGATTTTGGCTTCTTGTATTGCCCCTAGCAATATATTCAGACTTACACGCATTTTAATTTATGTAGCAAAGGGGAGCATTTCAGTACAATTTTTAATAAATATGTGAACAAGAAAGCTCCACAGTGAGTGGATATTATTTTACATTCACATAAATCAAAGGAGCTGAAAGGATTTGCTTAAACTCCCCACTTAAAATTTCCTCTGAGCTGAGCTGAAGTTCAGTGGCAATAAATTTTTTGCAACAATTATGAACACGTGAAAATAATAGGTTATAACGTAAGCCCTGAGTATACACTTGAATTGCTCAGTGTACTTAAAAAGTTATATGTAACTTTCAATCTATTCAGCACTGAAGTATATAAATAATATAGGTTATGATATTTTTTCTAAGCAGTTTTTAGAAATACGTCTCACTGTTTCATTACCTGTTTCAACAGAAGCTGACATGAGACCAGTACTTCTATAAGGAGCAATGAACTAAGTCTGACGTAAAGCAGGACTTAGTAAATTCACTTGCTATTTGAAGGTTGGAGGAAACAGGATCTTACAAAGTTGTAAAGTTCTATTTCTAATTGAGTTATTTAAAACTACTTTTAAATTAATCCAAATTATTCTCTCTGTCTGTTCCTTCAGAGCAGCTTTAAAAGTCTCCTGATTTCTCATGCATTCACATGGCATCTGGAGTTCTTGAGTGAAAGCAAAATTGTAGAGAGAAGCTGGAGATACACAGGGCTCTTCTTCAGCTCCATGTAGCTTGAAAAAGCTTGTATTTTTCACCAACAGAAGATGGTCCAACAAAAGATATTACCTGTCTCTAATATCCCCCATTGTGTCTCTAATATCCTTGGACTCAAACAGCTACAACACCACTGCATATAATGCTTATTTTAAGCTATTGGAAAAGCTGGTTTTCTTTTGTTGGTGCTCCAGCAGCCAGTGCTGACAGGTAGAGTGTTTCTTATGGAAGTTTTTTTGGGAAAAAAAATATCTTAAGCCACTCTGCTTTTCTAGCCATGTATTCTGTTTCTGAAGTATTACTCTCCTCTCATATTTTACCTGGGATATTTGCATGAATCAGAATCTTTGTTTTTTGAGGTTCACTTGCTTGTATTTCCTCATCTAAAGTTACACTCCTGTTAGTGACATCATGGTATATACTGCTGGGAAAATTGTCATTAGAAACTGTGTGGATTACAGTTTCAAGTGGAGAATAAATAGAGGGAAAGGATGAACTCTGCAGCACAGATGCTCCTAAATTGATTGCAGCTGAGAAGCACGCATTGCAATTCAGCTGGAAGGGAAAGGGTTTCCATTTTAAGTCACCTTTGCCTCCCAGCTGAATACTCGACTGGCCAGATGCTAAACCAGCCTCTGAAATAAACTCGAGCATCCTTCTGGATGCTGAATTTGCATTAGGCAAAAGCTATTCCATTTGCCAGTGAGGCACCTCTTGCTCTTCTTTATCATTTACGTTTGTTATGGTTGTGTCCAGAAGCCCTAGCTGGTCTTGGGGTTCTGTTGGGCTAGATTTCTAAATGCGTCCCATGACTGAGCAAACAATTTGGGGGGATTTATCTGAAGGGAACTGTGTGGAGACTTCCTGCCTTCTCTTCAGTTTAGGAGTTGATCTGATCCAAAGTCAGGGAGTGAACAAAAGTAGCAGCATTAGGTAAATGATTACCAATATTGCATTACTATAGTTAATAATGAGTACAAGGATAACTCTTAAAAGAATTTGTCTTTTGGCCACTACATTTTCTGCAGTTTAAATACATTGTTTTTAATGTTGTGCTTGTTTGTGGTATACATGCCTCTTAAATGTATATGGACCCTCCTTGTTTGTTTGTTTGAAACTAGAATGCAAACACTGACAAATAAGAGAGCACGACGCTGTATGATTTCTAGAGCTGATATAGGGCAATTTGTTCAGCAGAGTGATGTAAGCTTCGTTATGATTGCATCGTCCATGACTTCTAGGAATAACATGATGCAATTCATATCATGTATGATGCAATACCAGCTTCAGATTGCATCATTCATTGTTTTGCCTAAAACGCAAGTACTGTCCAAACCCAGTCATAGATTTGTTCCTAGATCCAGTCAAAGATGTATTTTAGTCATTTCTGGTTTAAATTGAGATCCCTTCCCTTTATAACTCACTTATCCTCCGCCATTCCCATGTCAAGGGTCGTATATACTGACCCAATAGCATATCTTGAAAACTAGAGCCAATCAACAATTTTAAGCATCATTTTCGTTCTCAGTGACCCAGAATTAGTAAGGGTTGACTACATTTATTTCAGAACCATTTTGGCTATAGAGCAGTGTAACAAATATTGATGGGAAAATGTCTGAGAAAGAGATGGACTAAATTAGTCTAAACTAAAGGGCCTTTAATATGGTTCAAGGACTGTACTAGAATCATGGTTGGTCAAAACAGAAGATGTGGAACCAGAAAGTAATGAACCAAAATTGGTATGTCAGATATTAGGTCTGATTGTTGAATGAAATAATGAGGAGATGGGTTCTTCCACCTGCCACTCATTTTGAAGGGGGAGACTTCAGGGGGAAATAGGAAAGAGCAGAACAAGTTTCACTATCCTGGCTGCCACCCCACAATCTCCTGGGACCTTGGACCTTCTTTGTCCTCATCCCAAGGGATGTTCTGACCTGATTGGTCAATAGAAAGAGATCCAGATTACATTGCTACCCCTACCAGCTCCATCTGAATCCCAAACACCACCTGAGATGAAGTGGGACCATATTTTAGCAACTGAAGTAGCTCCAACTCAACTCAACTCAACTCTCTGTCTTCTCTTTTATGTAAAAGACAGTTTTTGCGGTCTTTTAAACCAACTAAAAGATGATCAAACAAAAGTGTTTTGTTTTTTTAAGACACTCCAGCTAATGGGAGAGAGAACAAGGGATGTTGTTAGAATGAAAGCTTTATTTTTTTATACTTTCCATTTCAAATGCTTTAACTCTTAGGTCTACGTCTAGGCATTTATAGGTCCCTGATCCTGTAGACACTTATGCATGTTCTTAACTATAAATACCTGTTGGGCACAGCAACTCAGCACTTTTGAAACAGACCACTTATTTAGGTGCCTAAATATAGATTCAGGAATCTATCTTCAGGCACCCACTTTTAAGAATCTTGGCCTTTATTTTTGTTTGCCAGCAAGACATCCTGTCTAATCTAGGACATACCTAGTTCCTCCCCTGCCAAATATCTGCTGGCTTCCTATGAGCTGCAGGTTTGCCCTAGAGCAGTCCAGTCCTTTAACCCTAGACCATCATGAAAAGCTGCTGCATTTCTCTTCTTACCTCTGTGCTTTTCAAAGAATCTTGATTTGATGACGGTTTACACTCAATCTGAATGTCTTTTGGGCATTGACTTGAGTCACTGTAGATTTTTTTATATTTTTTTAGAAGAGCTGAAACTTGGTTGCCCCTCAGCCAGTTTATGCCTGCATCCATAATTCTTCTTTATGATGATGTTCTTCATAATGTGTTTTCTATGTCTGCTTTTTTCTGGAACTGATAGCTTGACTGAGATAAACCCAACATTAGTTTCTTGAACCTTAAAACCTAGTAAAATGTTGCCAGCCTTTGTAGTGGATATTGAGACTGTTTTGGCATTTTGAGCAGTGCTGTTTTGTAACAGAATATCATAAAATCACACTTTGAACATGAGTGCTTGCATCACTCTTTGCAAGTGGTGACTTTGCAAATATATCCTTGTGCCATATATCATAGCCGAAAACAGTGATACTGGGAGAAAGGCGAGAGAGATTAACAATCAAAACATCTGCTGTGTCAAAGCCAAGTGTAAAACGAGATCAATGTTATGAATAATTCAATAACCAAAAGCTCATCCAACAAATATAAACATTATCTATTTAGCATTTTAGTTCTTAATGTAGAGAGTATAAACTGTCAACTGCTGGTTTACAACAGCAGAAAATGTGAGTTTGCTCACTTACATTCTACAGAATTATTACAGTTTGCAAGATAAGATTTGTTTACCTGACATAAATTACTTCAGATCCTTAATTGCTCTTGTTATGGTTTTTTTTTGGGGAGGCCTTATCTTGATAGAAAGTGCAGCAGAATCATTTTGAAAAATTAGTAGTCACTAAAAGAAAAACTTTTGGCGTGGAAGTGTGTGTTACTCAGCCATACTGAGTAAGGAGTACAGGATTAGACTCTGAACGTATGATGCAAAATCCTAATTTGACTCTGTTTAGTCATCTGTCTAAAACTGTATCTTAAATACAACAGGCCTTTTGATGGGAACACTAGATGCAGTCTTGGACTCTACATCAAAAGTGGCTCCATTTCGCATCCTGCATCAAACACCGGATTCTCAAGTCTACTGGTCCATTGCATGTGGTAAGTGTGATTCTTTATTTAGAGGCTAAATGGTTTTTAAGTGGCAAATCTTTTCCCTAATGCCAATATACCTACGAATAGCGTGTAAACATCTGGTGGGATAATTCTCTTTCCTCCCTCAAACCCCATCAGGTTTTAACAATAAAGCTGCTCACCTACATTAAGGAAATGGAAAACCTGCCAGCAGTTGCTCATTTAGGGCCAAGTACTGGAAAGTGCTGAGTAGTTAAATGGAAATTGGAGAAAATCTGCACCATGCAAGATTGGGCATTTAAAAGTCCAGCATGAAGTGTTTGATTTTTACTTCTGTGGCCTATTTTTTCTTTCCTTTTTATTAATTTAAGAATATTTGTGGATCACAGAGAATGGAACATATACCTGCCACATAGACAGATGATGGCAAATACTGAGTCTCCTTTTGTTCCAGATATTTTACACTTAATAAATCATGGCTTATAGTCTTAGTTATTTTTATTAAATAATGAGTACAGGCCTGTACAAACAGCACTTCACTTCAACACTGAGCTATCACGATACAAAGCATTATCTATAAAAGGCTATAGGCACAAAGGCATTTTTTTTCAATGTAATCTTTGACAAACACGCTAATTATCATGAGAGCTAAATTTTGTTGGCATTATAGAAAATATGTTAATGCTCTTTTCCCCCTCAGAACTTAATTCTTTTATTTATTTTCAAGATGGCTAAAATGCATAAATCACCTGGAAAGGCCTCAGCAGCCTGTTTTTGCTGATAGCCCCCCATCCAGAATACCTATTGCCCAATAGCTTTATATTTCTGAAGAGGTTATAAGCTAAAGTATTGAGAAAATATTGTGGAGCTGTCTCCTTATTCCTGATGAGTTTTGTAGCAGGAGATTAGCCAGTAGCAGATTTCTGCTAGTGGATTATAGTAAAATTAATGTTCACCTCAGTTTCAGCATTCATTCAGCTTATCCCTCAACCATTTAGATCCAAGTGTATTAACACAGTTGGGCGCACAGACAGTGCGAGGCAAATAGACACACCTCTACAAGTACTGGCATTCTAAAGAGTTCATAGCGTTAGCGCCTGATCCAACACCCACTGAAGTGAATAGACAGATTCCTATTGGCTTCTGTGGGTGTATAGATGAGGTTTCTACTTCGGTGCAAACATACTTTGAACAGCCTTTCTCAGGAGCATATGGAGACAATGGAAGCTGAGTTATGGGTGCCACAATCTTCATCTCTCCCTAGGGTGGGGTTGGCATTGGAGCTATGCCAGGTGCTTGAGCAGTACAGCAGTCACTTTCTAATTGTCCTGTTCCAATAAGTTTTGAACTAGTACAGGAGAGCTCCTCCATAACTAAATATAAGTAGCATAGGCAACGACTCCATGGGTGCTTCGGGGCTGGAGCACTCATGGAAAAAAAATAATGGGTGCTGAGCACCCACTGGCAGGACCCTCCTCCCCTGCCCCCAGTGCTGCGCTCCGCCGATCAGCTCGTCCCTATCCCCCGCAGTGCTTCCCGCCGGCTTCCATCAGCTGTTTGGTGGTGCTGGGGGAGGAGTAGGGGGTGGCCCTGGGTGATGCCTGTCCCAGATGTGGGGAGTGGAAGAGGTGGGACCATCCCCTTCCAGCCCCTGAGACGCTGCTCTGCAGCCGTGCGTGGAGGTTGCCTAAGAGAGCCTGGCTGGGGAGGTGACTCCCACTCCCTGCCTGGCTCGGCTGCCGGGAATCCCAGCACCTGAGCCCGGGCATGCAGCAGGAGTCACCTCCCGAGCCAGGCTCTCTCCGGCAGCTGCCGGGCAATGCTGCAGAACAGCGACGGGAGGAGCCAGCGTTAAAATCTGCTCCCCGCCTGGGACATGCGGGAGGGCAGGTGCAGTGGGAGGACAAAGCGCCCCCCTTCTCCTTCCTCCCCGCAGGAAACATGGGGCGGGGAGAGTGCGGTGGCTCTGGGGCTGGGTGCAGGGCAAGAGGGACACACGTTACCTGTCTTTTGCTTGTGCCCTCTCACTATGGGGAGGCACCAGTTGAATATGGGGCACCCCTGGGGGACGGGGTGGGGCATCGAGGGAATGGGTGAAGTGGGGGCGGAGTCTAAAACAGAGCAGGGGTCGAGCACCCCCCTGGGAAATCTGAAAGTTAATGCCTATGACCAGTAATGTTCAACAGGCAGCTACTCTGACAAACTGTGCAGGTATAGTACAGGAAAAAATGGCAAGTATGTTCAAAGGCACACTAGCTCATCCTCCTTCATACTCACCTCTTTCATGATGCCTACAAAACCCTGCCTGCTATTATATATAGCAGCGTTCTTCAAAGATTTACTGCCGCGGCCCCTTTCCGCGGTCTGCCGTCCACTCGCGGCCCACCAGGGTACGTCCGCTGAAATGCTGCCGAACAGAAAGCTTCCGCTTTCAGCGGTGGCATTTCGGTGGTACAAAAATAGACTGCTGCTGAGTTTGGCTGTCTTCCGGGCGAGATCGGTGGCAGCGCCGGGGTCTTGCGCACCCCCAGGGGTGGTCTCACGCACCCCCGGGGGTGCGCGTACCCCACTTTGAAGACCACTGATATACAGGAAGGTGACGAGCTGTCTCTGTCATACTTATACTAACTCCTCCACTCCTGCCATTTTCCCTCACTTGTCTCTACTCCAAATTAAAAAGGAGGAAGGGGAAAGAGAGAAAACCATTAACAAAATAAAACACATCTGTGCCAATCATTACCATGTTCTTTTGTTAGATCCATGGTCCCAGCCTTGGGTTTATTTGTGGCTGTTAGTTGTAATCTCTCAGGGGAAAGGTCTGTGGGTAGATTTTCAGAGGTACAATGGGAATTCTGTACAAAACTGGTATTTATGCTTCTGAGAATCTACCCCTGACTCTTTCCATGTATTTGCCCAGCCCAATACAACCCCAGTCCCTTCCCGTGTAGCTCCAATAGTGTGATAAGGAAACAAAGTCTGTGTCATAACTTGTATTATGGCTTCAGATAGATTCCCTGCTTTCAGGTGCATCTTAGTTTTTCTAGTGTTATGAAACTGCTTTGGTACTCTCCTTAGAGCAGAAGCTTTTTCCATTCTAAGCTGTCCATGGTCCATGCAGCTCTACAGAGTTTAAGAGAAGGAGAATAAATTTACCCACGAGGAAGTCTGAGGGCAGCATGGATAGGAATAAACAGAAAACATAAACTGGGTTTTTTCTAACTTAACTTTTGCTTGTTAAAGTAAATCTGATTATAGCAGGAGTTGAGTTCCCTCTCCTCTCACCCTTTCACTCCAGGTACTAGTTCATTCCTTCCTGTTCTGTTTCCTGCTGACTGATGGCACAGTGTTCGATCTTGAGAGCAAGGTCTAGCTTCTCTAAGTATACAATTCTGTGAGCACATTTTATTCATCCAGCATCTTCCCCTAGAACAGCGGTGTCCAATACGTTCACCACTAGCCACATGTGGCGAATAGGCTATTGAATTGTGGCTAATGCATGAGCAATGCATTGGTGTATTGAAGACAGCAGTACTGGAAGACAGTATCAATTATATACCAGATTTCAGGGTTATGGTACAAAAAAAAGAATGCAAAGCGTCACACTGAAGTAATTTTGTGTTAGTAACACCTATTACTATATTTTGAATATCTACTTATTTTTGATATTAATAAAAAATTTGAAAGGTCATTTGTAATACATTTTTAATTCTTTTTAATAATGTGGCAGTTACGAAAAATTCAAAACCGCAAGTGTGGCTAGCATCGAATTTCTGTTGGACACTGCTGCCCTAGAGACCAAACTTCTGTCACTTTTATGATTTGCTCAGGCTCTAGTTGTCTAGTGTCTCGGTTTCAGAAGCTCAGTGAAATAGCACAGAGCCCTGCTGACTGTACCGAATATTTCCTACACACACTATATTTATCTTGCAGTTAGTAAATATACAGTTAAGAGATGATACTAACTGCTACTCATGTCATGTTTGTATGTTTATTTGATTTCTCAGACATTATCTAGAGCTCAGGAAACTTCCAAAAATTAAAATTGCACAGGTAAATTCTAAAATTTTGCAGTGTCACACTTTAGTTCATCAGCTTTTCCCCCAGTTAAACTTTTTAAATTAATAGACTCTTTAACAAAAACTAGACACTACTGAGCCATAAGATTCCAGTTAATTTTTCCTCCAATCTCCAGTCCCTCCTTTAGAAGTCTTTGGGGAAAGATAAACTTCGCAATATTCCCAGAGACACTTCATACCCTATTGAGTCTGATCTCACAAATACAGTACTTACACACAAATAATTCCACTATTAAATGCTGTGCTATAGTTACATGGATTTTTGCTATTCAATATGTATCAGAATCTTCTCTTCTTCAGTTAGACAAGAAATCAGATCCTGTTGTACCCTCAACAGGGTAAAAAGATGCTCTAAAAAGACATGAATACCATATCCCTATATTGTAATATGAAATCTCTATCCCTGCAATCTAATCTAATCTTCTGTGCATGCTTTTCAAGGATGTCCCTCAAGCAGGGTTGGGCAAACTTTTTGTCCCGAAGGCCACATCAGGATTGCAAAATTGTATGGACAGCCAGGCTTTGCCTCCCCAAACAGCCTGGTCCTGCTCCCTGTCTAACCTCCTCCCACTTCCCCCCACCACCCCGAATCTCTGACCCGTGCAACCAACCCCCCCTACCCGCTCCTTGTTCCCTGACTGCCCCCTCCAGAGACCACCTGCCTCAACCACCCCCCAGGGACCCACCCCCTACCCAATCCCCCCTGCTCCCCATCTCCTGACTGGCCCCTGGGACTCCCTGTCCCATATCCAAACCCCCCACCCCCACCCCGGTCACCTTACCACACCATTCAGCAGCGGGTCTGGCAGCTGTATGCAGCCAAACACGCTGCCCCTCAGGAATGTTCAGCTCTGCCCCTCAGATCGCTGCCTGTGCAGCAAGGTGAGGCTCCGGGGAAGGAGGGACAGTGGAGGAGGGTTGTGGGGAGCCTCTTCAGCAGGAAGTTCAAGGGCTGGGCAGGACGGTCCCACGGGCCTGTAATATGCCCACCCCTGCCCTAGAGGATAATGATCAGACACCTAATTATATGGTGTATTATCCAAATGACAATGTGTGGAGTAACACAGCACTTCTTAAAAACAAGGGAAAAAATTGTGAAGTTATTAGAAAATGAACCATTTGTAAACAGTTGGTAAGTAAAATCCTAGGAATATTCCTGGAGAAATAATTAGAAGTGGTTACAGGCTGCCATAAAATATACTCAGTTGATAAGTGCAGCAAAAATACCTATAAATGAATAAAAGTAAATGTACTCTTGAGAATTCTGTTGCCATGACTTCAACCTTTAGGAAGCAGGAAAAGGGGATCTGCCTGCTACTACTTGAAATTGTATCGTTATTGTGTTACATATAGAAGAGTGAATCTAAAAGGCTGTATAATGGTTTTGTCATGCAAAGCACAAATATAGGCTGTTCTTTCCATGAGGTAGTATCCATTTAATAAAAACAAGAGACTAAATCGCTTTCCCATTGTTAGGCTGTAATTATCTAAGGGCTAGCCTACACTGGCAATGCTAAAGCGCGGCTGCGGCAGCACTGTAACATGCCTCGTGGTCGTGGCACAGTGCTCTAAAAAACCCCACCTCAACGAGGGGCATGACTCCCAGCTCTGGGGCACTGTTTACACTGGTGCTTCACAGCGCTGCAACTTGCTGCGCTCAGGAGGGTGTTTTTCCACACCCCACGAGCGAGAAAGTTGCAGTGCTGTTAATTGCCAGTGTAGACAAGCCCTAAAACAAGTGTGTTAATGGGATTTTAACTTTG
This sequence comes from Dermatemys mawii, assembly GCA_007922305.1. NCBI lineage: Eukaryota > Metazoa > Chordata > Testudines > Dermatemydidae > Dermatemys > Dermatemys mawii. The sequence continues at coordinate 27,290,466 of ML677377.1, forward strand.
CCTGAGGTCTACTTGCTATTACAGTAACCTGTCTTGTGCATAATTCATTCCTGGTGGGCATGCAAATGATGATAGTCTTCTTGTTCTTTTCACTGTAATCATGTTTAGAGCAAGATTATCATTCCCATAAAACCTGTGGTCAGTTTTAGCAAATAGAGTAATTAAAAATTATAATGTCAGATCTTTTCGGCACCATCAGAGAATTTACAGTAATCAAGGGAGAAAGTGTATTCTCAGGCTTTTAGTGGGAAACAAAGCCCAGCACCTATGTTCATGATGTTTTGATTGGTAGTATGATGGCAGTACTCAGAATATTGAATGTGTGTATGTGTTTATATTTTATTTAAAAGACCATTCTTCTCCTGTTTCAGCATGAGTGTACAGGGGAGTTAATGATGTCATTAATTGGGCAAATCATTATAAAACAACTGTCAGGGAACTTTTGGCAGAAAAACTAGTATTGGACGGTATTGGCCTAGTGTAAAGCATTGGTTTATTCACATTACATTTTTGTGAGGTTTAATAACTGTTAAAAACACTTTGGGTGATGCAGTTCTTTAAAAAGACAGATGCCAGTTCTCATTCCTTGAGAGTGAGCGTTCTTCAGGAAAGTCTGAATTGTTTAGAAAATGTATATAGAACTTGGATTGGTAGGGACAGATCCCAACAAAACATTTATTTGTATATTCACCAACTAGTTGGTGAATCAGAAGTCTTCACTTTTATTATTTACATAGCTCCTTAAACATTCAGAGCACTTCAAGAAACATGTAGAGGATGTTGCAAACTAAGTAAAAAAGTGACCTATTCTGTGAATCTTGTGGTGTAAATATTGGGGACTAATCCTGTGGCCTTTACTTACACAACTAGCCCTGTTGACTCTAGGGAGCTACTCACTTGAGTAAATGTTGCAGTGTTGGAGTCTGCACAATTCTTCTTCTCTTCTAATTTATTAATATAAAACTAGAGCATGCATAATTAACCCTGGATAATAACTGTAAATGAAAAAGGTGATATGTAGTTTTGCTGATACCTACTGGAATTGCTGGCCTGCATTCTCAAAATATCGCCAAGGCAGTATAACCCAAATACTGCAGAGTATACAAAAAACTGACACAACTACTTTTACCTGAAAAAATGTAAAACATTTTGCAGTAACAAATGCATTACTCCTGCGAAGTAGATGTGTTATGCCATTTTGCAGATGGGTAACCGGAGACTGAGGGAGGTTAAGTGACTTGCAGAAAACCACACAGCAAGTCAGTATCAGAGATGGTAATAGAATCCATATGTCTTAGCTTCTCAAACCAGATTTCCAGTTAGTCTGGAGAGGAAAACAAAGCTGCTTTCAATATTCCAATCCTGTTAATTTTTCCTACTGTAAGATATGAATGCTCATAGAAAAACTATTCAGAATGCAGGACTCTAAGGAGGAGTTTTCAAAACTGCCTGGTACGTTAGAAGCCAGTGATGCGCTTTTAAAAAAAATCCCTCAATCAAAATACATCATCTGGTCATATCTGTGCCTCAAAATCTTGAGCCTGAGTTCAGAGAACTGCTCTAGCTTCTTATTGCACAGCCTGGTAGAGAATCAGTTTTGCCATATTTTTGCAGTGTTAATTACTCTTGACATTATTTTCACCTTTTTGAAATGCCAGTGCACTCCATCATAAATGTCCAGCTTCTTAACTGTTCTTAGAGGCATTTCTATTCAATTCCAGTGCAGTATTAAATAAGCCTGTGAAAACCCACTCAAACCTGCTTAAGGTATCAGTCTTCATAAAACAAAATGATAAATATGTGGTCAATGGAGCTCTCTGATGAGGAGGGAAGTAGTGATAGTGCATTCATGTACTGGGCCTTTTTATTTCTAAGCAATTCCTGAAGCATATGAAAACTCTTATGTTGTAGAATCTGCTTACCCAAAAGTACTGAATAAATCCCTACACAGTAAAAGTCATCTTATGGAAAAACCACCTACCCCCCAGGAATAGTCTGAGTACTGCACTCAGCTGAATCCTCATTGCTGCTGTTTCATAAATGTCATCTTTACTTCGGTAGTCTTATGATTGCAAATTACTAGCTATTACCCCTGGCAAAATTCCTAACCAAGTGTATAAACAGGCCTTGTCTCTGAATATACCATAAACCATTTTGACGTACTGACATTTCACACATCATAAAACTAGCTAGCAGCTAATATCTTTCTTTGGTATGAAATTTAAACTGCTAATCAAAACACCATACTGGAAAATGCATGTGTTTCATTGAGGCAAATTTATTTCTCTCTCTTCTAAAGTTGTTGTGACATTCCCTATATGATGGGTGACAGCTCTCTGAAAGCAAAATCCTTGTGGGGAGATCAAGAATAAAATGATTAAGTATTTTCACCAAAATATCAGTGCATAGGAAATGAGGTAGTGAGGCTGAGTTTGCCATTTGACCTATGAGGAGAGTTGAAAGAATTGGACATGTTCAGTGTAGAGAAGAGAAGGCTGTAGGATAATAGTTTTTAAATATTTAAGTTTATAATAAATAGGATGGTGATCATTTGTTCTCTAAATCCACCAAGGTTAGCCCAGGAGTAATTGGCTTAGTTTACAACAAGAGAGATTTAGACTGGATATTAGGGAAAACTTTTTAGCTAATGATAGTTAAGCACTGGGAAGAGGTTACTTTGGAAGATTGTGGAATCTGTGTCATTTATAAGAACAGGTTAGATCACGGTTCTCAGTGTGGGAGTCAGGACCCATCAGGGGGTCATGAAGTTATAACATGGGGGGTCGCAAGCTGTCAGCCTCCACTCCAAATCCTGCTTTGCCTACAAAATTTATAATGGTGCTAATATGAATTAAAAACAAGTTTTTATATAAGGGGGGTCGCACTCAGAGGCTGGCTATGTGAAAGGGGTCACCAGTACAGAACATTGAGAACCACTGGGTTAGATAAACATCTGTCATCAGGGATGGTCTTGGTATATTTAATCCTGCCTCAGCACTGGGGGGCAAGGCTAGATGACCTCTTGAGATGTTTTATCCCTACATTTCTATGATTTAATTACTACATTATATGCCCTTCATATTTTGGATGATCAGCTTTATCCTGGATTGTACAGCTTACTTCTTTCTAAACACTGATTATGTCAAAGTATTCCTGTTCCTGCATGCATAATGAGAAAGAGAAGAAAGTATCTTTTGCTTCAATACATTGGGTTTGCAGGAAGTGCAAGAGTGAAAGACCAGTGATGTGGGTGGGCCCAAAGACATTCAAGAATCACTTAGTTTACATGAATCAGAAAGACAGTGGTTTCTGCATCAGGGAGTAGCTGCTACGTATATTCTGTGTTTGGAATAGAATATGTTTTTTTACAATTGTGGAAGCGTAGTACAGCACAATGGTACCCACTTTGATCTTGCAGTATAGACAGGACTTGAATTGTGTAGACAGAACTACAGTTCTTCCTGAATTTGTGGTCACCAAAGCTTTAAAATGATTAGGAATATGATTAGTATGTGACCTGGTCCTACATCACAAGGTCGAAGCATGACATCACAAGGTCGAAGGTTGAGTTCTACTAGGTGGTAATCAGATCCTGCCTTACGATAGAATTATTTACATAACATAGATGTCTATAGACTCATTCCCACCATTGGCCACAGCACCACAATCCTAATCCTGGCCTGGTGCAGAGCGGACCCTCTTGAGTCGGGATGATTAGACAGAGAACCTGTCCCCCACTCATCCTGCAGCAGCTCCTCCCATCCCACAAGACAGGGCCTGGCTCCTCACTCCACGTGTTGTGACCTTGTACATGGGGTCGCAGCATCGCTCAGGTTAGGCCTGGCCACATATCACTCTCCAACGGAGAAGTGCATGTTTGGTTAGGCCAGGACCCTGTGATGGGTTAATCTTACCCTGGACCTAGCAACCCAGCTGGAACCTTCTGATGAGCCACTGATTAGTTGAGACCCAACATTTGGGAAACACTAGCAACTGTGATCACTGTGCTAACTACTCCAGTTTTGGTTATTTTTCCAGTGTGGACAAGACCTTTGTGATTTTTGTTTAGGTGAAGTTTATTCCTTAAGTTTTATTAACCTGTTACTCTTTTATCAGGGGCCAGCAGAGAAGAAATAACGGAACACTGGGACTGGTTAGAACACAATGTTATGAAGACCTTATCTGTGTTTGATTCAAATGAAGATGTTACTAGCTTTGTACAGGGAAAGATAAGGGTAAGTAGCATGTAGGTGATAGAGGAGAGCTATGACTTTTCACTCTTCAGAAATATATCTTTACCATTCCCCTTTTTTAGGACATTAGGGGACAACATTGTGGGGCAATGTAATTCTTTTTATGTAGTACTATATTGCAGTTGGATAGGAGCAATGGAATGGGGTGAAGCTACTTCAGTTCAAAGTTAAGTAAAATCTTAGAGACAAATTCTGTTCTTGCTAATAAACAAGTTGCCTTCAAATAACTGTTTAAAACGTGTGAAAAAAGAATATTGTGCAACAATTATAATAATAATTAATATAATAATTAACAGAGCAGAGTGAGGCCTTACGCCAACCTTGAGGGCATTTCCCTGTCTGTCTATATGTAATGCTGTCACAGATACACAGGGTCTTCTCTGTGCCCTAGCCTGTAATCAGGGACCCCTTTAGTATGCCGGGCCCCAAAGACCCACACGGTTCCACATGTGGAGGCCCTTAGCCTCCAAGACTCTGAGACTGGGCCTTCAGCAGCAGCACTCCCTGTCTCTCTCCGTGACTCCCTGCAACGAATCCAGCCCAGCTAGACACCTGCGGGAGGCTTGGCCTGTAGCCTTTCAGAGCACAGTGTATTTACAGCAACACAGGCAGTCTCTCCAAAACAAGATAATCCTTTATTGGTCACCTGGCTACAAAAGCTGAAAGTCCTTAGTCTGGCACACAGGAGCAGATGTTATGCCATGGTCCATCCTGGCAAAGCCAATGCCATCAGCCAAGCTGTAATGGACTCCATCCCTTGCTCTGTTCCCTTTGGCTTCCCAAATCAGAACTCCTGAGTCCCTCCAAAAGTGCAGCTGTCATTTCAGTTCAGTTCACGTATTCCACCTGCTGAGTTGATTGCTCAGTCATTGGTAGGGGGTGTCTTTGTCTTGCTGTGTCTTATGTTGATCCAGGTTGGTTTCAGCCAGATCCTTTAGGAATCAATGATTCCACTCAGGCATCAAGGTAGTGTGCACACCTCTTGTCCACAGTGCTGTTCCTGGTGCAGTGTTAACCCTTTTGCACCCACTGTGCACAGAGGAAAACTGAGGCATGCCTAGGATTCATAAAAATATTATAGAAAATGCCCCCTTTGTCACAAACAGGATAACTTTTGAATGCTGCATTTGATCAATTCCAAAATTTCAGAGAATATTTGAATGAGGGGGAAATGGGGAACTCTGGTCTGAGGGATGTAAGGGGATGGCCAGGCGTACAGCTCCTGGAGTGGGTGGCACAGAAAGTCCCTGGGATTGGGGGAGAAATGGGGACAATGGTGCAAGGGGAAAATGCTGTATCACATAGAGATTTTCTCATGAGTGGCGAATGGGAGCGGCCTGAGGGGAGGATTACAGGGAGTCCCTGTAATAGATGGGAGTAGAAGCATGGCACACGGGGAGCTTGTGGAGGAGGTGGGTAATGAGAGTGCAGTGAACCCTTAGTGTATGCAGTGAGCTCGGCCTTCAGAAGCAATGGAGTGTGTGACCTTCTAGTAATAATACATAGCTTTTTTTATAGCACTTTCCATTAAAGGATGACAAAGCACATTACAAATACCTATGAGTGTAGCTGCATAACACCCCTAATGGATTAAGGAAGCCTCATTATTCCCATTTGATAGATGGGGAAACTGAAGGTCATACAGGAAGTCTGTTGAAGGATCTGAAGTAGACTTGGGCCTCTTGACTCTCAGTCCTGCGTTTTGGCCACAAGATCATTCTTTTTCCCTGAAATATCCAGCACAAAATATGTTGCGTGGTTTTTATATATATTTTTTTGTTTTGTTTTTGCTTTTAGGGATTGATTGCTGAAGAAGGGAAAGGTTCTTTCATAAAAGAAGATGATCCTGAGAAGTTTCGTGAAGCTATTCTGAAGTTTGAGAAGTGCTTTGGATTAGCAGAGCAGGAGAAGTTGGTGACCTATTACTCCTGCAGCTACTGGAGGGGGCGAATGCCCTGTCAGGGATGGCTTTATCTTAGTACCAACTTTCTTAGCTTTTACTCATTTTTGCTGGGAGCAGAAAGTAAGTTGGCCCAGTCGCTCATCACCATTTTATTTTGTATTTTTCAAATTTAAAGTAACATTTCACATCCTTAATCCTTTGAGAATGAAACTTAGTTATTTTGCAACATGAGCATCAAATAAAAACTGTGTAGAAAAAAATTAGCAATCAAAAAAATAAGTGGGAATATAGTATTATTTTATTTGCATGTGTAACCAACTAGTGTGTGTTACTTGTCTCTCTCTGGCCTGGATTCACAGAGAATATGGGTCTGATACAGCTCTTAGTTGAAAATCCTGGGTCTTTAGCTCAAGCTGTAGAGATTCATGCTTTCAGCTCTTGAGGCTTCTGGTTCAATTCCTGTCGCATGTACAAATTTAAAGCAAAAATAATCTTCCCAGATAGAGACATATGTTGCCGATATTTTCACACAACAACTTGTGTGTGTAGTCATTTTGATTGCTCATTAAAAAGTATGCATATAGGTGAGAATAACTCTGTGTGATTGAAAGCTAGAAAATATAAAGAAAGTTGCATAGACTTACAAGCATTTATATATTTTCCTGCCAGTACATGCATGCAGTACTCATGATTGCTAACAGAAGGCACAGTGACACGTCAGAAAGACACATGCCCCTTAGATATAAATGGTCTGCTTGCTTTAACAAGCTTTATTTTAAATGCACTATTAAAACAGAGTAGCCTGCATGATATTATAGTTCATTTAGCCATTTGCAGTTGTGCATTGGAACAAAGAACAGAAAGTGTAATCGATTATTGACATATGTGGCATTTTTTGATGCATTTCTAGCCATGAAATTCTACCTGGCAAGCTTCCTGTAACTCTGAAGATAGCCTGTGATGTTCTTTTACTTTTGGAATAGCAATAGTTTCACTGTTTCTGTATGCTTATTTTTGAAGGAGCACAAATGACTGAGGGCCCAATCTTACAAGGAGCTGAGCACCCTCAACTCCCATTGCAGTAAATGGCAGTTGAGTGCATTCAGCACTTGGAAGGGTTGGGCTATAAAACAGGGCAAACAACTACGCTGGGCAAGATTATAGAACCCATTTTAAATAGTATCTTACCTCACAAGCAGTTCCACTGAAGCCAATGGAGTAGATGTGGAATAAAATACTACTCTATATGTGAGATTATTACAGTTTGGCCCTTACTGAAATACACAAGAGCTTCATCCTTTTTCTTAGAAACATGAAATACAATAAAGGCTGTTCAGTGGCTCACTATAATGCTTTCAACCATGTTAGACTTTCCTATGCCATAGTGATTTAACTGTGCTGTTTAATTACATTTTATCAGAGCTGTTGATCGCTTGTTCCCTTAGTGTTAAGGAAAAATTGCAGGCGGCTAATGAGCAGTGAGAAGTTACTCACACCTGCTTATACTCATATTTTCAGTAAAACTCGTTATCTCCTGGGATGAAATCTCAAAACTTGAAAAGACCTCCAATGTGATCCTGACAGAGAGTATTCATGTGTGCTCCCGTGGGGAGGATCACTACTTTTCCATGTTTTTGCACATTAATGAAACGTTCCTTCTTATGGAGCAGCTGGCAAACTACGCCATAAGGAGACTTTTTGACAAGGAAACATTTGAAAATGACGTAGTCCTCCATGATCCTCTGCAAATCACCAAGAGGTAATTTATTGTTTGTAGAATGTCAGCTGTGTGCTCAGTAGAGTTCCAGGCACAGGAAGACACAGTCCTTGTCTGAAGGAGTTTACAATAACATCTTTGCTAACAGTTGTGTGTTTTAACCAAATGTCCTGTTTGACATTGGCTAATGCAGGGTGTTATAATTTAGTGTTAGTTGTCAGAAGAAATCACATGAATATGCTGTATAGGAAATAATATCAGCTTTATTCACAAATACTTGTGTAGGTATCTCATCATGTTTACAAATTCTTCAAGGCTAATCAGATTAACAAAAACACAATTCATATTGACCAGACCTGTGCTAATAGGCAGGGTTCTCCTTTAAAACAAAACTGAACACCGTATGACGTTTACTCAAACAGGGAACACAGGAGCTGATTGCCTTCATTGTAAATTCTGTAGGAAAGTTCTCTTAATCCAGTCTTCTCATTCACCTTTGTCACATCCGATGCAGGCTTAAGTCTAGAGAGCCAGATTTTCATTTCAGATATACAAATCTGGAGAATCCACATAAAAGACAGTGGAATTGTTCTGGATTTGTACAACTGTAACAAGTAATAGCCCCAAGTGTACATTATTATATGACATATTTACATGTTTTTCATTTTCAGAGGCTCTTCTATGGTAAAGCTTAGTTTCTCTGAATGTATTTTAACAAATCATTAAAGCTAACAAGTTGGTTTTCATGGCCCAGTTTTATAAAATACAATTTATAGGCCAGAATTAATTGTAATTCAAGGCTTTAAATCTGTACCTTTTATTATTTTTACGCAGAAAACAGAGAACGCATTTGGAACAGGAAAAAATGCAGAAAGCATTATTCAGTACTGTCATACAACCAAACCTGTTTAATAATAATAGGTTTCTAAATAAGTTCCTTAAGAGAAAACCATTTATATAATGTAGAAAAAGGAAGGAAAATCGTATTGCTTTATTCTCTTTTTTAAAGGGATTTCATCAGTGAGTTTACAGCCCCAGGTTTACATTTGTTTACGTCCTGTATAAATTAAGAGCTCTGGAGAGGTTACATTATCTTTATGATAATTGTATTCAAGGTTCTGAAATATTTTGTCAAAAACTTTTACAGCAAAATTGATTTTTTTAAAATGTAGTTTCTTAGCAGTAAATGAGGATAAAAAGCAGGAAGTGATGATGTGATGTCAGTGAAAAGTAGCTTGCTGATGAAAGAATGGAAAGGAGGGAGAAGGGCAACAAACAATTTTTTCAGCATATGTTAGTTGGATAACAGTTGCATGAGCCAGATTTCATTGGCAATGGGTGATATAAGCAACCATGTGTTGAAGACCGGTGACTGATTTTCATACTATTGAATTGTTTTGGGTAACATGAAAGGTCAGATTTAAAATATCCATTGAGTTAAAGTCTGTCTCCTGGGCCAGTGCAGGCTTGGTCCCTGTAGCATATTTAGCAGTGCTTTCTCAAGTCTAGTTTCAAGTAGTGTGGCTTCCACAGCTTTCAGTGGAAGGACTTCCAGTAGTCCAATACGTTTCAGTGTTAGCATAATTTTTCTTTAATTTCATTGTAATACTCCTAATTGTTACATGTTGTGCCCTAAATAACAAACCTCACTCTTTAGTTGTATACCACACCATATATCAGGAGTGGCCAAACTGTGGCTTGTGAGACATGTGTGGCACTTTTACTGTTAAAGTGCTGCTCATAAGCCCCACTCCCATTCTCTACTTACCAGACTGGGTTGGGGGAGCTCAGGGCCTCTGCCTTGCAGTAAGGTGGTGGGGTAGAGGTTTCTGTCCAGCTGGTATGAGGGTCTTGGCTTCCGCCCCGCAAGGTGCTCCTGCCGGAGCTTGGGGCTTCAGCAGGAGTGGGACTGAAACCCTGAGCCCTGGCTTCAGGCAGGTGTGCACTGGCTCTTGAACTTCTGAAGATTATTGTATGCGGCTCGGAGGGCCAGTAAATTTTGCCACCCCGCCATATATTATACTTGTTTTATATTATAATTACTGAATGATTGACATTTAGGTTTGATAGCAGTACTGGAGATGGATGTTGCTCTCCTATCAGAACATGGTTTTTTTCACTGCATTTATATATGAATATAATCTTCTCTTTCTGAAGCATTATCCTGCGGCAGATGTTTCTTATATGCGCACCCACAGAGGCTACCTTTTCAACTAATCAGTTTTTCATCTAGCCAAAATTGGTTCATGTTTAATTGGTTTATTTCAATGGTTTGAAAAGCAGAGCCGATTGGGTTATTAGAAAGTGATAACTTTTCATCTAATTTAAGCCTCCATACAACAATCCATCCCCTTTCAGCAAAGCTCTTAATCATGTGCTTAACCTTAAGAAAGTTCCTAAGTGAGATTGATTTAAATGGAACTTCAGCATGTGTTTTAAGCATGTGCTTAAATACTTTGCTAAAATAAGGTGTAAGCACTGTCCCAGTCCCTTGGGAATTGATTGTGTTCAGAACCTCACTTAGTGCCTTCCAGGATTGAGCCTGTAGTGTATTTGAAAATGTGGGATATAAAGTTTTAATGTAGTCCCCTCCCAACACAATTCAGTTTTAATAAATGTAAAGCGATATTGAAATAACTTTGATTTTCCTTCTCCTCCTCCCTTTTTTATCCATTAGGGGCCTGGAGAGCCGAGCCCACAGTGAGCAATTTAGTGCATTCTTCAGGCTACCCAGAGAAGAGACTCTGAAGGAAGTTCATGAATGCTTCTTATGGGTACCTTTCTGCCACTTCAACACATTGGGAAAAATGTGCATTTCAGAAAACTACATCTGCTTTGCTAGCCAGGATGGCACTCTCTGCAGCATAATCATTCCCCTAAGAGAGGTATTGCAAATTGCAGTCAGAGCCAGTTACACTGAAAGTTTTATACTTTGTCTATTAAAGTAATTAGCAATTTACCTTTTTGTCAAGTTTCTCATTAGACAATTGAATCTATTTTTACTCAATTTATATTGTCATTTTTTCCTGATGCCAGCTGTATTAAGCTAAATCCCACTGCATACAGAACTCCTTTCGCTTTTCAGCTCAAAGACAACCTTCAAGTCCCTCTCTTTTTTTTTTATCCTCTGTTCTTTCTAGGTGAGCAGAGGATCATTTAATGTCTCATCATGCACAAGTCTTATAATTTGTACTTAAACTGGGAATCTGTCTCCATAGCCTAAGACTTATGGTCAAAAGCAAAGAATTGGAGGGGGGTGAATATTTTGGAGTGATTGGTTATGGACTCTGGAGTCTTTTGCCTGTCGTTCACTAGCTTAAATCTGACTGCTCTGGACAGTGATTAATCAGTGCCATCTGGTCAGAGGCTTATGTGAAATGAGTTTGATAGTGTCTAGTCCTTAGTGTCAATGATGTCAATTCACCATTACAACTGGCATCCTTAATAGACAGATTAAGGATCGTAAGGTAATAGAGACTGTGGGTTTGTCTACACTGGCAGTTTCCAGCGCTGCAACTTTCTCGCTCTAGGGTATGAAAAAGCACCCCCCCCCCCCCCCCCTGCCCCGCCCGAGCACAGCAAGTTTCAGTGCTGTACAGTGCTAGTGTAGACAATGCACCAGTGCTGGTAGCTACGCCTCCTGTGGAGGTGGTTTTCTTTTAGAGCTCTGGGAGAGTGCTCTCCCAGCACTGTGCCACAACCACACAAGGCACATTAAAGTGCTGCTGCAGCAGTGCTCTAGAGTTGCCAATGTAGACTAGCCCTGTGTTACAGCCTAGCTTTGAATGATCTAGGACAGAGATGAAACACGTTTGTGGAGCAGTGCAAGGGAAGATTCCCCTATCCGTTCCAATGTGGCATATATTCTGTGGATTGAGTTTATATCAGTCTCTTTAATGTTATCAGCCTCTGACTAGCCCCAGATACATTCTTGAAATAGATACACTGGGAATTACCAAGACATTGATTAGTACTTTTATATGCTCTTCATAGATGCTGTGTGCTATACGTGCATGCAGATTACTAGATACGCTAGGACAGATCTTCATTTGGTGTGAATTGTCATGATACACAGAAGTCAATGGAGCTATATCAGTTTACACCAGCTGAAAATTTGCCATGCTTTGTGCTATTAGAGCATGCATTATTACACTCTCCTAGGCAAATTTCTTCTTCAGTTGAACTGAGTATTTGGAAGTATTAAAAACCATAATATACACAGGTCCAAATTAATTTCTTGTGTAACTCAGTTGACTTCAGTGGGCACGTAACAGGAATATATTTGGCACACGCTGCTTAGATATTTCAGTTCATGTGATTTTTCTATTGGCTGACTTGCAAACAGGAGCTCTTGCAAACTGTAATAACAAAGCATAATAGGTTAAGTTAAAGGAGCCGACTTCTTAATTCCAAATTCTCTCTTAGGAGTTGTTAAGCCCTTATAGAGTTCTTTCACGTCAGCTGCTTTTCATCCTTCGCTTATGTTGGTTAAAAACAGCAGCAACAGGAGTTGGTCTAGCAATTCAAGTCATGTTACTAATTTATTATTTCCCCCAAAGCACTAGATTATTAAAATGTATTTACCACTATAAATTCTAACTATCCCATCATCACAATTAAGGTCAGCTTCAGCTTTCATTTCCTGTGACAGATGTATCTAGGAAGGTATTCTTGCTGGAGGATCCTTCCCGTGAATTCTGCTTCATGTGATTATTTGCAGGAGACAGAGTCTGGCTTCTTTCAGAGAACTGTAAGATGCATTAGTTCCAGCAGGCACTTGAGGCCAGATTTTGGAAAGCGTTTAGCAACAACATGTTGATTTTGCTAAAACATCTGTCCCTTAATGAAGTTTGGGTTTTATGGGGATAACATGTGTCAGTTCATTATCTTGTGCCAGAATAGCAACAGCCCATTTTGTGCAATGATAGTTAATTTAAATGTCTGTTATTAATTCTGCTTATACAATGATCTACTGTGCTCCACGCTGCTCACAGGTGTCTGTGCATGCTGTCACGATTACCAGGATAACTGAACTGTTGTCCCTTCTTGGGTCTCACTGAGTGCATCCCCACAAGGTAGAATTCTGCAATTTTTGCACCCCCACAAGGTAGAATTCCGCAATTTGCCCGCTCTTGAACCAGAACCTGGGTTATAGTCGCCTGGGTATTCACTGTGACTCTTTCAGTAGGTCCAACTGGGAGGAGTTTCCCTTTGGGAGCCTCTGACAGCAGCTGATTAAAGTGACTCAAACAGTTTCTCCAAAACAAACATTATTTATTCTTTCACCCAAAGATACAAAGCCTGTAGAGCCAAAGTATAAAACAAAGAGTCCTACATGCATAGTCTCTTACCTAAGCTTAGCCTCTCTATCCATGGGTCCAGCTTATTCCTCATTTCTGAGTCAGAAGAAACAGCTTGCCTGCTTGCAGCTGGTTTCTTCTGTCTCTGAGTGAGTCTACGCAGCCTGTCAGCTTTTTCACTGACATACCCTGGGGAGCCTCCCTTCCTTTTCTGCAGTCTAGCCTCTATAGAGGGGTTTAGTGTCTACCCCTTGATCTTCAACTCAGCCTAGGAAAGGGTAAAATGCCCTAGCCTGGATGGTGCCAGCTAGGTAGCTTCTTCCCCAACTGATGTCCAAGCCGTTGTTATCTTAACTCCTTTGAAGTTGTATACCTAAGGCTGCCTTGTCTTTGTCTTTGTTTTATCTTTCTTGCTCTGTTTAACAACCTCTCTTCACAGCCTGCTTCAGTTCAGCTCTATGCATTCAGGCACGCAGCTATACAAAATTAAATGGGGAATCCAAGTCACACTTAATATTCATTACGATAATGCAGATAGGTTGCAGTATGTGACATGCACTCTCAACAGAATTTCTTTTTTGCAAGCCAAGCTAATGAAATTGGGGAGGAAGATGAGATTACTAATTCATGTGTCCTTGCCTCGTCAGGTCATAGCAGTGGAGAAGGTTGATCCAGCTAACAAAGGAGTCAGCATTGGTATCAAAGGAAAAAGAGCTTTTCGTTTCACTGAGGTTAAGGATTTTGAACACGTGGTAGCAAAGCTCAGGATCAGAAATGGTACAACTTCAAGTCCACATCACACTGCAAATACGGAGGTAACGGCACAGTTAACTCTAATACTGAAATCTGAAAAGGTGGATCTCATTTGCATAAATTGGGCCCAATTCCAGTTGACGTGCTTCTTTGGGACCCTCACTGCTTCAGCTGGCAGGAATTCTGGGAGGTTCTGAGAAAGGGCACTGCATAGCAATGGGGCAGTTTGATGTTGAGCAAGACTTCATTCCGTGCCTCATCTATTGTAGAGTTTGTGCTGAATGCATAACAAAGGAGAAGTTAGAGGCATGTGTCATAGCTTATTAGCCCAAAGCAGAAGAGTGACTGAAAACCCTACCATTCAGACTGGTATAGTGCTTTAAGGAAGTAATGCTTGGTATACATCAGGACTGAACAAAAGTGTGAGCTGGGTGCTTCTCTGGACACACAAACAGTTACTCATACTAATAAATGTGCTTTCCATGGTGACTGTGTTCATGGGGGAAGGGGAGAAGGAAAGAGAGAGAATGTTTTCTCTTGGGAAGATTTTCTGGTTTGAGATGAGGCTTATCAAGGTTGGTGAAGAATAAATAAATAAACCTGATAGACTTCATGTTTCTGAGTCCAACAGGACTGAGCTGTGTTATATGTAGTTAAAAAACAGAAATCCCATCACAGGGAATTTGAGATATTCCTTCCCAGACCTATCACAGCTGCTTTCATAGTAAGGATGATAATGTGTTTAGGGGATTAGCCTGCGGCTTGAGAGACCCACAGTTAATTTCCTATTCTACCACTTACACAAGTCACTTAGTCTCTGTGTCTCAGTTTCCTAGCTGTAAAATGGGGATAACATCACTTCCTAGTTCCTGGGGTATTTATAAGGATAAATACATTAAAGATTATAAGGTGCTCAGATACTACTGTGAGGGGGACCATCGGAATGCCTAAGATACATTTCCTTCACGGCAAACAGATTTTTTGGTTAAAAAAATAAAAAAATCCTTCATAATCCCCCCCCATGAAAAACCAAAAAACACAGCCTGGTGTAAAATCAAGAGTGTAAAGTCAGTGGAGCTGTGTAAACTTACCCAGCTGGCTCATAATGTTTACAGGATGATTGTGAGGCTGTTATTAAATGTGGAAAGGTCTATGCAAGTAGTGTCATGTATGTGGCTCTTCAGTTTCAAAATGTATCCCTCAGAACAGATATGTGGAAATTGCAATTTTTAATAGTGCGTCTTCATACATTCCCTGTAGGCTTCTGCATTTAGGGCTTTGCTCTCATTGAAATTGATGGGACTTCTGTCTTTGACTTTCAGTAAGCTGTCTTATAAAACCCCTTCATCGGTAATCTTCTGCTTTGTCTGACCCCAAATACAGAACACAGTCTGCTAGGCTTTAACCTTCCCATATCCTAGTTTGGCGTAACTGAATGTGTGTTGGAGAGGAATACAAATGAAAAATGCTGGGTAATTTTGCTTGCTTTATCACTGACAATGTAGAGTCTCAAATGTAGACCCTGGCAAAGCTTTATACTTTTACCAATTAGAGACAACACATTTATTTACTCCTCTGAGTCCTCCTATTGATGAGTATGCTTACCCGAGCGTGGCGACCAGGATTTGGTGCATTAGCTGTTCAGGAGATTATGTACCATTTTTCATTTCTAACACACTTCTGGACATTAAGGATGGTTTCCTTCCCTTTCTAGAGGGGCATGCTGCTAGATACTCCTCTGGACACAGGGACATGAGCCAGAGTTGAGCAGATAGTTGTTGTTAACCCAATGGTTGCCTATAACTTTCGTTCTAAACCTAATATTCAGACAGTATTGCAGTTGGGTGGAGATAAGAACTTTCCTCTTAGTCCAGATGAGCCTTGCTCTCTGCTGCACCCAGCCCTAGTAGTTTATAACATTGATAGTAGAGAAACAGAATAACCTGTGGAATAGTATCCATGAGCTTATGCAGTGCATACAGGGGCTCAGCCCAGAAAAACAGTGTGTCATGGAAGGCTCATCCTCAAGGTTCCATTCTTGAGGGTTAGAAGCTGGGGTGAGGAACAAGGTTGGGGTGTGGGGGGGGAAGGTTTAACTTGACCAAAAATGCTCCTTAGTTAAGGGTGCAGCACAGTTCTGGGTGCATGCCCAGTTCCATGCCTTTATCTATATTACTTGACTGATAATCAGTTCAAGTCTATTTTCCTTTTTAATTGTGCTTTTAGAGTGGAAAAGATAATTGGCTCTGTATGCATACAGAAGGGAACATGTTGAACAGCAAAGCTGCTGAACTCTACATTTTGGCATTTTACCTTGTTTTGCTTGTAAGTTTTGAAGTAGAGTATTTCTCACGAGGCTCCAGACGTTGCATCTGAAATCTTGTGAGTAGGAGAGCATACAGTGCCAGTCCAATACTTGACAGTTTCTGTCCAGCTCCCATTTAAATCAACTGGAGTCTTTCTTTTCATTTCAGTGGAGTTGAATCAGGCCCCCATCTTTTTTGCAGCTCTCATTTATGTCAATGTGCAAATAAGTACCTTGCTGTGACAATAAAGAAATGTTTTATCAAGTGCTGCTGCTTAATTTAAATAGGAAGCTCTACAGATCAGGAACCACTTCATAGCTTATTTGCTCTGTAAGATTCCAGGTAGATTTGTTAATGCTGTTTAAAATTTAAACAATAACAACAATATATTTGCAGACTATTGTAATTTTGAAAGGTGTATAACAAGTGGGGCTTGGGGATGAAATGTCAACTGTTACCAGTGCAGTTTCTTGCAGGACTTTTTAAGTACCTATGACAGCTGTTAATGTATTCTGCAGGTTGCCACTCCTTCTGACTCTGACAATCTGGTGGATTATTATGAAGGACAGTTAATGGCAGGTCAGAAAGACAGCAGCAAGACTGTTAGCACAGAGGCGCTAATGACCGTATTCCACCCTCAAGATGCTGATAATCTTGACTCTAAAATGGTAAGAAAGAAAATAACTTTCCACAACTTTCTGAATATAACGAAAAGGATTCAACTAAAATTGAAACTTATTCCAGAGAAAGCAGCTGATTTCTTTTATGGCTTTGGCAATTTTCTCTCCTCTGCCTACTCTGTATGTTACTCTATATTTCCAGAGGGAACTTATGTCTTGCTATATTCAATTTTCTGCTCCTCTTGTTTAATAATGATATGCCTTATCTTCCCACAGCAAACTTCTTTCTGCTCCTCCACCCCCTCAGGGAGGAACTGCCTGTTTGTTATGTGACAGTGAGCAAGTACTTAATTTGACATTCATTTGAACTGTCAAGACTTAAAACCATTAGAAATGGTTTGAGAACAAGCAAAATTATGGTCCAAACATCAGTTTTATTTGCTTACCTCTTTTCAGTCTCCTGACTTCTTGGCAGCACCGTTATGATTTCAGGACAACATTTCTCACTGCCCAGAGCATATCTTTTTGTTAAAGGTGAAACAAAGTGCGTTTGTGGAAAACCCACTCCCCTTTTTTGTTAACTTCTTTGTTACTAAAGTAACTTTGTTATGAAAGTATGAAGAAGGCCTGAAAGATTTTATTTTTTAAAAAATAATCTTGCTTTTCAAATAAAAAAATCCAGTTCCTGGAAACAGTAGAGCTCTTGAGTGACTTGAGAACCAGCAGATTACAACATTGCAGGAGATGAGGCTAATAAAACTTTAACAATTGAGAGGGGAAGGGGTTTTTAGTCACTGTTTTAAAACCGTTTTTTGTATTTTCACCTATAAAACCATAATGTTTAATAAAGGAAGAAAGGATGTCTGTGTTAAAGATGCAACGTCCCTGCTTCCTCAATTAGGGCTGATTGAATGCCCATTAAACTCAGTGGAAGTTCTGTCATTGGCTTCAGTGGCTATTAGATCAGTCCTTTACTCGGGGAGAGACCTCATAAACCAGGGATGACCACACATGGAATTTCTGATATTTAAAAGAAAAAAACTTTTTGTCTGGGGGATATGGAGAACCCCAACTGTTCAGTTCCCATTTCTTTTCCCTTTTGCAGATCACTTTTAAGTGCTTAAAAGGGTAAATTCTCAGTGCTGCTTATACAGAATGCAACAGCAGTGCAAACGCTTTCCCCAGAAGCTCATGTATTGGGTTACCCACTCATTAATCATTCTGCCCTAAGATTGCAGAGTTCATAACTGAGATCATTTGTATTGTGTAAGTCTTATGCTTTTCAAAGGGTCCTATCCAGCACGCTTTACTTACTCTATCACTTCAGTTCTGCCTGCGTAAGGAACTGAAACTGCCAACTCCTTCTCATGCAAGTAGGCTTTACTCATGTGGTACTGAAGTTCAACTGGATTTCAGGAGAAATATATCCTTATGTTTTGACAGAAAGTAACCTATGTATGAAATTGTTTTCCAGTTGTGTAGCAGATAAATATTTGATTCACTCTGTATTTTGTATGGAGCTAAAAATTTTCAGCGATCAGTTCAGCTACTCAAACTGGGCCAGATTTCCACCTGCTTTATATTTTCTTGTTATCAGTTCATCTTTAGTACTGTTTATTTGGAAGTGTTATATAGAACAGTTCAGTACTGCAGAACACTGTTTATAAATAAATAAACCTGAGGACAGGAAAGATCAAGAAACCGCAGCATGATAAAGATGTTCGTTCCTGAGTTGTACCTCTGGCATGCTTTCCAGCTCCCATCTCTAACGCTGTTCCAGATCTGTCAGACTAGGATAACACAACAAAGGGTGATAAATGGGAAAATCAACACAACAAAGGGTGATAAATGGGAAAATCAACACAACCTGTTTTGCCTGCCAGGTTTGTAGGATGTATTGTTTTATGTATGTAGGAGCTAAGTATGATTATTATTATTATGGTAAGTAAAGGAACAATTTGTGGAAAGCTGAAAGCAAATGATTTAAGCAAATAAGCCATGATTTAGCGATATAAGTAAGCAAGTGCCTACTCCTGCAGGAATTCTGTGCCTAAAAATTCTATACACAATATTTTAAAATTCTGCAGATCTGATTTATCAAAATAACACAATATAATCACTCATAAGAACATAAGAATGGCCGTACTGCGTCAGACCAAAGGTCCATCCAGCCCAGTGTCCTATCAACAGTGGCCAATGGTAGGTGCCCTGGAGTGAGTGAACCTAACAGGTAATGATAAAGTGATCTCTCTCCTGCCATCCTCTCCCTGCCCCCAGCAAACAGAGGCTAGGGATTCCAGTTACAGTTATTTGGGTAATTTATTTTAAAATACCTATCAACAAGTATGTCAACAATGCAGACCAAAAGAAAAAAAAAAGATCCCCTAAGGAGTAGAGAGTTAAAGAAACCCCTACGATAACCCAGTTCCAGTTGGGGGATTCTGGAGAGTTCTGTCTGGGGACCCCCAGAACCCAAATACCTGCACCCTTCTTTCCCCAGAGCCCAGCTATGGGGCACTCCTGACCTAGACATCTGTACCTCCCTCCGCCCAGAGCCTTTACTTCCCCCCAGCTTCTTTGCTGTCCCTCTGTGGGACGCAGTACAGCCCTGCCCTTCCTCACCCTTGCCAGAGCTGGATCTCCTGGGCCTATCCCGTCCCTGAGCAGATGAGGATCATACCGGGTAGCTAGAGCATGCAGGCCTCTGTCCCCCACAGGCCGGGTGCTCTGCTCACTGTTCCTGGAAAGCCAGATTGCAGAGTACAGCACCTTCCTACTGGCGGCTGGCAGCTCTGCAGCCCCAGTTCTGCAGGGGAAACATGAAATTCTGCAGAGAACATTAATTCTGTGCAAATTCTGCATTGTGCAGTGGCGCAGAATTCCCCAGGTTAAAAGTGTCTAACTTCAACCACATGAGTAGCCACACTGACTTCAGTGAGACTACTAACATGCTTAAGTGCTTGAGCATCAGGGCCTCAGTATACCTTCCACAATTTGTTTAATCTTTGAACTAGGTTCATTACACAAAGAAAAGACCAGGACTAGAGGCAACTGATCCCTTGTGATCAATCTGGATCCTATTTTTGCTTCCTCATTCCTTTCTTCCTCCCAATTTTTCTTGTTATGATTCCTTCTGTTACTCTCTCATTCTCTCATCTGACTTCCTATTTTCCTCATCCTTTCCCTACCCCAAAAGAAAAATCTTATTCCACTGAATTGCTCCACTGAGAAGAATTTCAATGAGATCTCATAAAAAATAGTGTGAGGTGTTCTAAAATTAGCCCAAGTTACAATTTTTTTGTAGAGATGCATGTGTGAGAAATGGAAAGATGCGACAGAATTCCAGAGGAAGCTATACTAAGCATCTAACTTCTATACACAGCGATCACTGCTTTGTGTTTAAATATTAGATTCTCTCATCACCCTTATGGGCTGATGTGAAAACTTACTGTTGGTAGACGTTACTCTTCCTGCTTCTTCATAGCAAAGCCTAGCTAATGCTGGTATTTTTGTCCCCTAGCAAACTTTCCTGGCCCTCTTATTTTTTTTACCTTCCATCTCTTCACACAGTGCAGATTTTCCCAGGGGGAAATCTTTCCTGGGGCATTTTGCTGTCAAAGGGCGCTCAAAGGGCTTTAGCACAATCATTCAAGTAAGCGTTGGAAATGAAACAAAGATAAAGTTAACAAATTACAGACGCTTTGTATTCTGTTCATAGCTTAGTTACTTAAGTGGCCTGTTCTCCATTGTGGGTTTGGTTATGTTTTATTTCTACTGAAAATGCTTGTTCTTCTTTGTTAGAATCCAGCATGTTTGATCATATTTACAGAATGCTATATGTCAACAGCAGTCTCATGTACAAAGTTTTCCCGCTGCAGGATAGCAACCCTTGAATTAACATGAAAAGTCCAGACTCACTCTCATAGTAATAAATGGAAGTGTGATACTGATTTCAGTAGGAGCAACACCATTATTAGATAGATCTTTTGAGCCTTAAATTTTCAATATTGTGCAGTGCTCAATAGGAGTTTAAAGCCACTTGGCACCACTGAAAGTGTCCACCAGTGTCATTAGTGCTTAACTTCAGTGGAGTGGTCTAAAATTAATTGAGCTGAGCATCCGATGAAGTGGGCTGTAGCCCACGAAAGCTTATGCTCAAATAAATTTGTTAGTCTTTAAGGTGCCACAAGTACTCTTTGTTAAATTTCTCCAGTTTGTCTTGCTTTGCTTATGGCATCATAAGGCTGGTCTACGCTGGAGGGGGTGTGGGGTCGACCTAAGATATGCATCTTCAGCTATGGGAATAGTGTAGCTGAAATTGAAGTATCTTAGGTCGACTTACGTGGGCATCCTCACAGCGGCGAGTCGACTGCTGCTCCTCCCCTGTCGACTCCGCTTCGTCCTCTTGCGGAGATGGAGTTCTGGAGTCAATGGGGAGCGTGTTCAGGGATCAATTTATCACGTCTCATCTAGATGTGACAAATTGATCCCTGATACATCAAATGTTACCCACCGATCTGGCAGGTAGTATAGACGTACCCATAGATTCGTACCCAAAGCCAGCCTTAAAATTTGCGGAGTCCAGTCTGACAGAGAGTTGTTGGAGAGAGGGTTCCATCTCTGTCATTGCCAAGGAAGAAGTTGGGCAATGCTGAGAATTGTGGGTTTGCTAGGTCGCACAAGAGCATGAGTGAGGACACAAGTTGCTGGTTGTACTGCTGGCGCTTAAGGGCTTGATTTTGCTCTCATCTGAGTCAGTGAAAAACCTCCATTTGACTTGAATGGTGAAGGATTAAGCACCAAGCAGGTTGTTGGTATAGCAATGTCAAATGGGAAGATGTGGGCAAATGGTCACATAGTCACAGTGTTTTTACTGGGTATGACCTTTAAAAGGGACATTCTACCTTCCTGTGTTATTACATTGGAAGTATGAGAAAATGTTGCAGGACTATTCTAATGAGGTAAATAGGTCACCCACTGCATCAAGCTTTGACTGCCCAGCAAGGGGGTGTGTTACGTACTCTTGTGAAATTTTTATTTACAAAAATACTAGACAGAACTATTTATTACTAAAAGGATTATTTTAAAATGAAAAATGCCTTTGATATAACTTAGCATGTTTCTTAATTGGCCCTGCTGTTTAATCCTTTGGATTCTGATCCTCTGCTACACATTTCTTCTGTTCTTGTCCATCAGTTTCTGTTGAAATCAACAAAGTCTTACCCTTAGGACATTCCTGGCACATGAAGCAAAACAGATGTTGCTAGCTACCACAATCTACCTGAAACATTCAACAGCAGCCAGTGCTTAATTACTGTATAACCATAGCCTTTAAGATTCTGCTTGCTCTTAGCTGTTTTATACTGATAGCTTTGACTTACTGCTTCCATCAGGACAGAAAATGAATAGACGATCGGAGAGCTTGGGTATTTTTACAGAATAAAGCAATTTAAACAGCTGCTTTAATGGGCTAAAATTAATTTTAAAAGGACTAAGGGAGTACACAGTAGGTTAACAAACTAGACTTCTGCCTCTGGAGACCAAGTACAGAATCTCACAGGTTTGTTGGTCTCATTCTAGTCCCTTGTGAATATCACAAAACTACTCCCAGAATTTAGTCCATTCTGAAGCCCTGCACTGGAATGGCAGTGGTGGCCTAGGTATAGTGTTGACAGTGCTTTTTGGAGCATTTGGGAGAACATTGTGGGTCGTCTTTCCCACATCTGTCTGCACCGTCAGACACACTGGTTAGCTGTGTTGCTCCTTGCACTGTTAACCCTTTCTGGAACTGTGCCACTTCCTGTATATTGAAGAATCATGTGGACTTGATTGATACCGTGTCAAGGATGAAGAAACAGGCTGGGTTGTCTGCATGCCGATTTTATAAACTTTTTGCAATGTCAGATAATATAGATCAAAGATTTTAAGGGGGTGGAAAAGTCTACACAAGTTTGTATTCAGTATTCAGAGTCTACACCTCTGCATTCAGTAGGTCAGATTCTGTTTGGATTTACACTGGTGTAACGGGAGAGTAACACCACTCATATTAGTTCTGTCACTCTCAGTTTGTACTGGTAATACCGAGAGCAAAATTCAACCTTATATGTCTTAATGTGTGAGCAGACTTTTTCATTATGCTTAATGGGGTTTTGTTTTTGTTTTGCTAGTTGAAAGAAAAAATGAAAGAGCAGTCCTGGAATATCCTCTTTGTGGAATGTGGACGTGGCGTTAGCATGTTCCGGACAAAGAAGACTCGAGATCTAGTTTTAAGAGGGATCCCAGAAACCTTACGAGGAGAGCTTTGGCTGCTCTTCTCAGGTATTGAATAGTAATTAGTATGAATTAATTTTATGGAGTTATCCTTCAGAAATATTCTAGTCAACAATCAAGCACATGGCTTCAGAAACTGCTGTTCTCTGCCAGCAGTAGATAAGGATCTTGCTTTTATGCAGGGAATTAAAACCAGACCAAATCTGCAGTCTTTTCAGTTGGAAATCAGAGCTATGAACTCCAACTGCTTTTAAAATTGTACAGGTAAAAATATTGTTTGTTTTCTTGGTGATAGGGTATATGCTGTATCCTTAAAGTTCAAGGGGACAGTTAGGTTGGAAATGCCACTCTGTGTATATGTTTACTGCAACTGGGGTGCCTGGGTGGATAGATTCTTCCTTGAAGGGCTCAAGATAGGGTATTAAAAATAGCAGTGAGGCTGTTCTGGCTAGGTCTGGAGCTTGGGCTCTGATGCCTAGAGTGTGGGTTCAAGAGCCTGAGGTTCTGCCCCAAGCTGGAATGTCCACATTGCTATGTTTAGTGCAGTAGCTTGAGTCCCGCTAGCATGAGTCTGTCTACCTGGGCTGCAACACTCACTCCCAGGTACAGTGTAGACGTACCCTTTAAGACCATGTCCTCACATATCAGGAAAAACATGTTTGCTAAAGCGGTTTTAAATCTTGTGTCAGGGATGTCAGCTTTACAAATCAATAGAGTTTCTGTAGCAGAGAATTTTCCCCATCTTTGCAACTGTTTTCTAGACTAGGCCCTGTGAACCAAAGTACAGAGCTTACAAACGTCATGTGCTTCACTTGCAGTGTTTCTAAAGATGCACGTGATCTCTTGTGAAAGTTACAAAGGTACTTTTATGTCCTTCATCCCTGTGGTGTAATATCTGTATTAGAATGCCTCATAAACACTAATTAATTTATCCTTACAAAATAGGGAAGTATTATAATCTGTTGGGGAACAGAAGCACAGAGCAAATAAGTCACTGATTTGTAGAGGCCCTGAGTTCCTGCAGCTCCCATTGACTTTAGAGCATGAGACAGTCACCCAAATGACTTGCTCAAGGTTGCCTAAGAAGTCTGTGGCAGAGTGAGGAATTGAGTACAGATCTGTCTGACATTCCATCCAGTGCCTTGACAACAAGATTATTTACCCGAATATCAGAGATGATTTTGCAACTCTTCTAGAGGTTCAGTTTATGAGAACAAATTACTTTTAAACTTATCTAGCATGTTTTAGCTCATCCTGAGTAGTTATGAATGCAAGAGATTTGTAGTTGCTAACTGTTGTTGAAGTATCTATCTGTTGTTGTTCACTCATCAGTTTAGTATCTGAGCATCTATGGTATGTGATGGCATGAAAATCTTAGAATGAGCCAAATGTGAAGTACTTTTTGAAAACGCGTATCTCATAAATGGCTTGGCCAGTTGACTGCCAACTTTGTAGGGGAAGAAAAACATTGACTCTACCAGAAAACATTTGTAAAATTACAGATGGAATGGGGGCTTTTTTGTGGAAATCGAGAGAGGTCAGGGTCAAAATCTGCTTTATAATAGAAAATAACCTACCACCTTAACTACCTTGAGCCTAGTTTTCTACTTTGCTACTCCTGTAATGCCAGGGTAACCCTACTGATTTCAAAAGTGTTACTCTGATATAATATTGGAGTAATGGCCTGGGGATTTGGCCTCCAAGGCTCGATCATAAGCCATATAACTTCAATAAGTACTAAAAACTATTATACATATTGCAAAGAAATGATGTAGATACTCCACTGTTTGTCTTCTAATGCTGTGCAATAAAACATACTGGCAGGTGCCGTTAATGACATGGCTACAAACCCTGGTTATTACACTGAACTGGTGGAAAAGTCCCTAGGAACGTGCACTTTGGCTACTGATGAAATTGAGCGAGATTTACGTCGTTCCCTGCCTGAGCATCCAGCCTTTCAGAGCGACACTGGTATTTCTGCACTCAGGAGAGTTCTTACAGCCTATGCCTACAGGAATCCCAAGATTGGATACTGTCAGGTAAACTACTCTTGAGATCAAGTGTATGGGTCTTCTAAACATCAGTAATACTAATATATGGTACCAGTATAGTGATGACACACCTCATAAACTCGTCACATAAATCCCTGGGGTTTCTTGCTTCAGTGGTTTACTTGTGGTATAAATTTCAAAACATTATACAACATTGACTTTTATATGGGGTTTGTCACAAAGTTCTGTCTGTGCCTATGGCACTATTTTATCTGCTGTAAATTTGGATTTATACTAGGCTGACATTATAAATCTACCTTATATAGCTTAAATGTTATACCAGGCATTTTAACTGTGTTGCAGCATAGGTCTGGTACAGGATATAGTTGCAGCTTATCCCAACTAAGCTGTAAAATGATGCAATGTAAACTATGCATATATATATAATAATTATAACATGCAGCAAACCTGAAATACACTGCATGCTTTCACTGTCTTTCCTTACCAACACCTCTTGCCTTGATTGAATGTTGTAGGCAATGAATATTTTGACATCTGTGCTGCTACTTTATGCTAAAGAAGAAGAAGCTTTCTGGCTATTGGTTGCTGTGTGTGAAAGAATGTTGCCTGATTATTTCAATCGTCGAATCATTGGTAATGTGTTTCTGTCGTCTATCAGTTTTTTAAAAAAATAAATGTAACAATCCCATCTTGAAACAGAAGTGAAGAACTAGCTAAAGTTTTGGATGGGGGTGAGGAGAATGCTGGATTTATAGTTCAATGTTGCGGTTTAGAAAGAAGAGTTGAAAATAAACAGGAATATTCCTGTTTGTGCAGGAATTAATGTAGCTTTTTATTCCTGGGCTATTGCTGTAGAGAGAAACTAACAGGAAGTACTGTAACTTGTACTATGTTACCATTATCCTGGATTTGTGCATTAAAGGCACACTATTAACTTGAAAAGCTAGTCAGCTTTAATAAAAAAAAGTTAAAAGTAGTTCCAGGTTCTATACTTGTCCCTGATTCTGCTGGCCAAAGTTTTGGGATTTTTTTTTTTTAAGATTTTTTTCTCCCCTGTTGCAAACAAGGGACACTGACTATACAGGCGGAGCAATGGAGCTGACTGTGTACAATCAAAAGCAATAATATACTATTGGATGTGCTGTCATGATGGCTCCTGACATACTTGGGTCAAGAAGGTGTTTGGTATAGCCCCACACCCAGACCTGCTCATGTTATTCCCTATGTCATGCCATGGCTGCAGCTTGAACTATTTTATAACGAAGGTATGGTTGTGTGAGTCTGATTCCTGGAAATGTCCGCTGCTTTATTTCCTATGTTAAGATTTGGGTGGCTGTTTCGTTGTCCTCCGGCAGGGGCCTTGGTGGATCAGGCAGTGTTTGAGGAACTCATCAGGGATCACCTGTCTCAGCTGACGAACCACATGACGGACATGACGTTCTTCTCGTCCGTCTCGCTCTCCTGGTTTCTTACCCTCTTCATCAGCGTGCTGCCCATTGAAAGCGCAGTCAGTGTGGTAGACTGTTTCTTCTATGATGGGATAAAGGCAATCTTGCAGCTGGGTCTGGCAGTACTGGACTACAACATGGATAAGCTGCTGACCTGTAAGGACGATGCAGAGGCAGTGACTGTTCTAAACAGGTATCGGTTTATTCATCATTTCTAAATGCAACTAGGAAAGATATGTACTTACAGGTAGATTTGCCTCTTAGAAATGGCTGAGAAATCATTAGGCTGGGAATTTCAAAGGATCCAAGGGAGTTAAGTCTTCAGCTCACCCTAAAATCTAGTGGGATTTGTGTACTCAGTTCCTTTAGGCTCCTTTAAAAAGCTCAGCCGTAGTTGTTCCTCTTCTTCTAAAACCATAAGCACTTTGTACTGTTTAAAATGGATGCAAAAGCTACACTTGAGCATTTATAACCCTACAGACCTGCCTTTCCTCAATGACTAAGCAGCCCAAAGAATACTAAAATATCTCGGATAATTCAGACATCACGTTAGTAACAATGCAACGCTTTAATTGTGTTCTTATAGCAATGCCTATTGGCTCCTCCGTAGTTAAGAGTTTATATTTCAAACGGGGCAAAAATCTTTACCTGGAAAACAATCAAGGCAAAAAAATTGCCCTTCTCGTATTTGCTCTGTATTGTATTTATGTCACTAAATATGCATGTTTAAATGCATTCTTAACTGACACACTGTAGGCAGGAACATCTTCCTAAATTCAGATACCCTAACTGACATCCTTCTTTGCCAGTGTACCTCAGAGTAGTAAAACGGTGCAACATTGTGCCATGTGAAAACTGAGACCTATTTAGTGTACAGCAACGGTAGGGAAACTTATAGTTATGAATGTCCTGACTTTAGATGGTTTCAGCCAGAGCTTCAGTATATTATGTTTAAATGGCGTTTGAAGCCATTAAATGTTTTAGCAAGGGGAATATAATTATTGTTATAACAAACCATAGAGACTAGCAGTCACTTCAGAACTTAGCTATGCTCATTTAAATTCTTAACATCTAAACTAAACTAGTAACTGAAGCACAGTTTTACAGTTTGTTTATTGAAGCTTACATATAAAGAACGGGTTGGAGTTTGGTTTTTAACTCATAAGATCAATGTGAAATCCCTTCTCTCTCAATACCCATACACAGTTCAACTGGAACCTGCTGTTATGCTGGTTTGATAGTCATTTAAAGATAAACAACAAAAATTGTAAATTTATTTTGAACTGCTTCTTCTAAAATTGTGCCTAGCTGTAACACGTCTTTTTTTGCACAGTTTATCCAGCCTGCAGCAGTCCAAGATATTTTAAAGGGACTCAGTAATTTGCTTCTCAGCAGTAAACAGGAAATGATTGCTCTATGGCAGAGTTGGGCAAACTTCGGCCCGCGGGCCACATCCGGCCCCTGAGCTCCTGGCCCAGAAGGCTAGCCCCCAGCCTCTCCCCAGCTGTTCCCCCTCCCCCGCAGCCTCAGCTCACCTCACCACTAGCACAGTGCTCTCAGGGAGCAGGGATGTGAACAGGGTTGGGGCGAGAACAGGGAGGTTGAATGGGGGTAGGTGTCCAGGGGGGCAATCAGGAAGGAGAGGGGGGGGTTTGGATGGTGCAGCAGGGGTCAGTCAGGGGTGGTGGTTCTGGGGGCAGTCAGGGACAGGGATTGGTGGGTGGATGGGGCAGGGGATCCCAGGGGACCATCAGGGAACAGGGAGGGTTAGATGGGGCAGGAGGCCCTAAGCGGCCGTCAAGGGGTGAGAAGCAGGGAGGATCAGATAGGGGGCGGGGGCTGGGCCACACCTGGGGCACAGCCTCCCCTAACCGGCCCTCCATACAATTTTGGAAACTTGATGGGGCCATCAGGCCAAAAAGTTTGTCCTGCTCTGTGGAGTTGTTTCTCTGTAGATTATGGTTACCCTTGTCCATGAACGTTTATTGAGGATGTGTAAATTATGAATGCGTGCCGATCAGGACACAATTAAGCAGGGGCCCGTGGGCTGAATTAGACTGACTAGGGTCCCAATTTACCATAATCTTAGTCCTCCTTTTCCACATAAATAACCGAGTCTTTGCTTGCCTCCAGACAGATGTTCTCTTTCAAGGCTCCCTCTCCATTCACTCTTTTCTTCTCCAGCTTATTAGATTCAGAGATGTTGTCGGTTTCCCTTTGCTTTGATGGTTAGATCTCACTAACGTTATGTCTGTGTCACTTTTGTGCAGATTTTTCGACAGTGTCACTAACAAGGACAGTCCGTTGCCTCAAGCTGTGCAGCAGGCTTCAAACCTGAATGATACAAAGAGTTACCACCCAAAAGTGGACATAACCGACCTGATCAGAGAATCAAACGAAGTGCGTGTTCTCTTGTGTATTATATTTTGTGTCATGCGTTTGCATTTTCTTGTTTGCCTTTTTTAAAAATTGTGGTTTTGCATCAGCTGAAGTAGTTACAGAATCCTAGAAGCTGGAGAAACAGCAGACAACTCCGATCACTAGTCCATCCCCTCTCTGTGCTGGACTGTCCCCTGAACTTTGTCCAATCTCATTTCCTAGGCCATGATACTTCTTTTTTTATTGTACCTTTAATGTGCTGGCAGTCCTGGGGAGTGGAGTCCACTAGGCACATGGCAGGCAAAGCAGTCAAGTTGGGCCAGCATCCCCTAAGTCAACCCATTATTTGTGTCAAATGGCAAGTTGGCAGAGACAGAAACTTCAGTCACCAATGCAAGACTCTGACCTCTGCAGATTGCAAGAGATGGTGGAAATTGATATTCTGATCTCAGATGCCAATTTAAGGAGTTACATATGCTCCTATTTTGGAACATCAGTGAAATAGATATTGGTGGGGAGGAAATATCCAAATCAGAATTGACCACGATCTGCTATTCAGGTTTTTACCACTTCCTCTTTCCCCCTCCCTGTCTGAGGTTGGGTTTCTTCAGCTTCTGCTAGTCTGTGGCTCTCTGGATTGGGAAGGAAATTCACTTAGCTTCTGTTTTCTCTTCTTGCTAGCACAGATTTTGTATGAGTTATTTCCTTCCTTGAGATGATTTGGAACTAGGCTGTAATCTCTGCTTTGAAGCACTTTTAGTTTTCAGTTTCTGCTGAGCCCATCTAGGATGAAAGGTTATACGGGGGAGAAGAGTAATCCACATTCTCTCTTTCCCTGTTTCTTTCCATGGATATGACACACCATTTCTGATTCCAGATCTGGTGATTGTGCCAGTGAAAGGCCTAGAGCATATTATTTTTAATGAGGGCATTGGAGAGCAAGGTTGAATGCTTTGTGTTGAAGAGTAGCTTCTGAAGAAATGCACCACTTGGACATGGAACTAACTGCTCGGGGTATAATTTGTGGAGAAGGCTAGAATAAAATTGAGTCTTTCGATTCCTGTTAGGAAGAGAGGCATGGGTTTGTGGTCTGAGCACAGGGCTAGGATTCTGCTTTTAATTTTGACTCTTGAACTAATCGCATAATGTATCTGTGCTTCAGTTTTCCCTCCCTGAGAAATGGAGATATTGGTCTAGTTTCTGCTTTCTCAGGTGAGCAGAGGTAATGTTGATTAATGTTTGTAAAGCATTTCGAGATCCTTGGAAGGACAAGCAGTGCAAGTTGGTACCGGCCTGACTGCCTGTCTCGCTCATGAAGTGCAGCGCACCATAGAAATCAGTGGGAATACTCACTGGGTAAAGAATCACTAGTAGAGCAAGGTGCAGTGCTTTTGACAAATGAGATTTCATCAGAATATGCTACTTCACGAAGGTGTTTCAAAATGAAGTTTTTGCGACGAGAGAGACAGACTGAGGCTTGCTATAGTCTAGTGATTAGGTCACTAGCCTGGGATGTAGTAGACCAGGAGACCCAGGTTTCCACTCCCTGCTTTACCTCATTCAGAGCTGAGTTTTGTGTTCCAGATCACTCCCAGTCCAGCAGAAAAAGGACTTGAACTGGAGTGTCTCACATCTTGGTCCAATGTCCTAACCACCAGGCTGTAGAGTGTGAGGGTCTTCCCTCCTACGCTTCTGATGAAAGATCCTATTTCAACACAATATTGTTTCCACAGAAGATTGTGGTTTTGTTCCAAAGTGGAACGAACGCAAATTTCGAAACCTTGAAAGTTGCTGCAAAAGGGAATTGTCATGCTACAGCTGGCTCTAATGACTAACTCTGAGTAAGGGGCTAGAAGATATGCCTCGGTTGTTATTGCCTCTCCTGGGTGTGATGAAGATGAGCAAGGCTATGTCTGAAGATTAAAAAATGCTGTGCGAGAGCCGTGTTTTGTTTGTGTCCTTTTATGACTCGGGCTCCCAGGTTCGTTCAGGCTAAATCATAAAAGAGCAATTTTTAGTTTGTACGTGGAATAACCTGCATCTGTTGCATCTATTCAGGATTAGATTGTAAATTTACAATCTACCCCTAAAGAAGGGCATTGAATAGCAGCCCTGCCAAAGGAACAGATCAAGGACTTCATTGTGACTGAGTTGAAATTCTCTCCCTAATTCCCGCTTTGCTCCGGGAAGGAAGTAATCTACGACGAGTCTTCCTTCATCAGTTCAATCATGCCGGCCAGGATGTGGAGGACTCTGCTCATTACCCGCCCCTGCCTCCTCACTTATATGAGAGAGGGGACTTCTTCCTCCCCATTCCCACACACACAAGGACCCACTCCTTGCAGGGTGAGTAAGGGGGCACCTTACACCCCCTTAGTCTCCTGTGCTGGTGTGTACAGAAGAGGACACTGCTGCCCTCCATCTCTTAGAGTAAGTCCTCACAGCAAAGCAAAACCTGCAGCTGGCCTGTGCCAGCCAACTTGGGCTCGTGGGGCTCGAGTTCCTGTGTTGTTTCACTGCCTGGGCTGGAGACCAAGTGCTGGGACCCTCCCATCTTGCAGGGTCTTAGAACCCGGGTTCCAGGCCTATACGATCCCACAGTCCGAGCCTCACGAGCCCAAGTCAGCTGGCGTGGGCCAGCCGAGTGTGGCTAGTTGTAGTGTAGATATACCTTTATTCATCAGGGAGTGTCCGGAGCACAGGCTTGCTTTGTGTCAGTACGGCTGGTCCTACTGAAAAGCAAAAATATCCATGTATATGAGCGGTTCTGTGGCTGGAAGCAGCTGAAGTTCAGTTTCACAGAGTTGGGTTTTTTTCCCCCTAGAAATATGGTGATATTCGATACGAGGATGTCGAGAGCATGCGCTGCAGGAACAGGCTGTATGTGATCCAGACCCTAGAAGTTACTACAAAACAGAATGTGGTAAGTGTCCTGAAAGGACAGAAGCTATGGACCTTGTGCAATAGCATTTGTTGCCTTTGCTTGGCTGGACTTCCTCCCTTTTGGAAAATGCAAGCGAATGAATGAGGATGCCTAGAATATCCACGGATGAGTGAATAACTCCTCGAAGGCTGAAATCCATCTCTGATGGGTGTCTGTAGTAAATGGGGGTTTGGTCCAAGACGTTCTGAATCGGAAAATCACAATGTGAGCAGCTGCTCTACTTATTGGGAGCACCATAGGCTTGCAAGGACTCTGTACTGCATTTCAGTGACTCTCTGTACTCATCAGAACAGGCTGGCCTGTATTTCTGTGCGCTGCTGTTAAATTGTTAGCGCACTTCCCTTAGAGACATAAAGTAGTGTTTAAAAAGTCTTAGTGACCCAATGAAACACTGAACACTAAAGTAATAATTAATAATTTAATTGTACATTTGGTTTTGCAAGGAAGAAATGGAGCAAAGTACTAATAACCAATAAAGCACCAATGAAACATTACTGAGGAGATAACTGTATTACAACATAAAAAGGATCAATTTTTAACACGTATACTTATATATTTAACTCTTGGTGCCAGTAGTTGCACGTGCCCCTGGAAATTTAAACTCCCTACTGTGAGTGAAAGTTGCAGTTGGTTTCCTTTGCTTGCTTGTTTCTTCAGTGGCTGACCACTGAAGTAAATAGCATTAAAACCAGACTAATACCTCTTTCTCCACTAAATGGTCACTGCAAATGCTGCAGTAACCTATTGTGAGCACTGGGGCCATAACTTGTATTTCTTTTATATGGTTAACATATTGTGAACGTGGATGCCAGTCTTGCAGCTGCCCTTGACGTTAAGGAGCTGTGTACTTGAATTCCTAATTCTCTGTAATGAAAAATAAGCTTTCTGTTTGCATGGACTGAAAGTGCCATTTGTCCCTTGTGAATGAAGCCATATATTACATTAGTGTAAATAATCTGATATATAACAGTTGGCTTTTGGTTTCTATAGTGTAGGATCAACACCCACATGCAATGTGATTTGAGTTTACTCTCTCCTCTTTGGGTTAGTTTGTGGTCCTTGACTTATTTCCAGTCAAGATTCTGTACTCATTCCCTAACTGTAAGCTGCAAAAAATCTGTAGGAAAATTCAGACCTCTTAAATGTGAGCTAAAATCTTGGAGAGCATTGGACTAAGACTGTAGAGCAAAGGGGGGGAAAGTCACCATTAAATTGTTTTATTTTAATTTATTTTAGTTACGTGTTGTGTCCCAGGATGTAAAATTCAGTCCTAGTGACCTGGAAGAGCTCTATGAATTATTCAAGGTAACGTGCTGTTTTTCTTTAATGCCTTCATTTGCAAAATGTCTATATTTAGGGTCAAGTCTAATAAGGAAAGTCACAGTTCCAACCCAATGAAAAGGAAGATTTAATTTATAAACTTTACAATGGCATCCTCAAATAACACCAGAAACAAATTTAAAATCTTTTTTCCCCAAGCAGACTTTTCCGTTCTCCTGATCTAATGGTTTGCCTTTTCTTTGTAGAAGGAGCATTTTCTGTCTTGTTACTGGAGTGCAAATAGCCCAGTCCTGAGACACCATGACCCTAGTCTGCCATATCTGGACCAGTATCGGATCGACTGCCAGCAATTCAGGGTCCTCTATCACCTCTTGAGTCCATGGGCACATTGTGCAAATAGGGACTCTCTTGCACTGTGGACATTCAGACTGCTGGACGAAAACTCCGATTGCCTTATAAACTTCAAAGAATTTGCCTGTGCACTTGGTATGAGAATATTGAATACATACACTGTATTGACAAGGAGCTTGATCCGGAGAGGTGCTGGGTTCCCTCAGTTCCCTTTGTTAACCCTTGGAAATGAAAGCACTCAGTATCCTGCAGATCAGGACAAACTATGGACTACATTGAGCCACCTGGCTTACAGAGTATAATTATAACTTCATATGCGGGAGTTTCTTAGGCTGGATCACAGTTGTTTAAAATGATTAGCACATACTCTGATTGTGAAATCTATATATAAAGGGGGAAAGCAGTTTCTGTTAGCCTCTAACTTCACATGCTAATAATTTTTCTGAAACATTGGGCTGAAATTTTCCGTGCTTGGTCTATATTAACGCAACTTTAAGTATGAAATTCCCGAAAGCTAGGAAGTTCAGAAGTTCAGGTTCTGAAAACAGCGTGAACTTGGCCATCTTGCACAACCTGTCTGGCTGCTGAAAATACTTCCCACACTATGTATCATCACACAGATACCACATGCAACCCAGCCAAGTTAACGTAATTTTTACTGACTTTTTATTAATTTAGCTGTGAATTAAATGCAATCTTAATGTTGCATTAACATTTTTTTCATCTGATATTCTAGAATGTTGTTGTATAGGAATAAATGTTTAACAAAAACACCAACAAAACAAAACAGCAACACTGTGTGATGTGATTTCCTAATATGGCAAGTACATTGTTCTGTGCATTCAAGCTCTGCCTACATTTTAGCTGCCATGCCTCCAATTTTAACCATTACTGGGAAGGATTCCCTCGATAAATAAACATGACTCTTCATGTATGTATTAAGGGGAGATTTAAAATGGGTTAATTTGTTGTAAAACATCGCTCATTTCGCAGTGTAGACAAACCCAAGTTCAGCTGCATGGGATAATACTTTCCTTCAGCTGCCTCTCACACATCCAACTTCAGTCATGCTCAGCTGTTCCCATGTCCCTGCTACTAGAGCTTTTCCCCCAAGCTTTGAACTAATTGAATGAAACATCTTGCCTTTCTCCTCTAACAGATGTCATGTATAATGGAAGCTTCACTGACAAACTGAAGCTTCTTTTTAAGCTGCACATCCCTCCAGGTAAGTTTTTAGCCATGTTGTTTGAGGGTTTTTCTCTTGGCTACTACTCACTTTCCATCCCTCTTTTTCATTTTTTCATTTTCCAGGCCTGCATGTTCTTCCTCCTTTCACTAGTACAAAGTGCACAGTGCAGACCCACAGCTGTAGTACCAGGGCCTGTTTTACCCCATCTGGTGCCTTCCACTGGACCAGGAAAGACCTAGTACGCTCCTAGAGCACTTCCGCTTTATTCACAGGGACAAACATATCCATATGTTGTTTGTGATACCAAAGAGTGCTTGTCACTGAGTTTCTGTTGTACTCTAGCTGCTCTTCAGAAACTTCATGTCATTATTTTCAGCTGCTGATTTTGCTACTAAATTTGCATCTCAGCTCTGTTACTGTGTACTGTACTGACTTGTCAGTATTTTGCCATGAAAGACTGGACAGAGATGACATGGAAACATGCAAAATCTGGTTTGATTTCAGAGGTAATATAAGACTATAGGACTTGAAACTGTACTTAATCCAAATGATAAAGCCCAGGTGAAGTCTCAGAAGGGAGGTCTCTGTACAGCTAAAGATACACCATTTTGTAGAGACATTTGTTCACAAAAGGCCAAATCCCTAAGGCTTCTGTTCAGCAAAGTACTTAAGCATGTGCTTAATTGTCTTAACTTCAGTGAGGCTAAAGCATGTGTTTAAAGTTAAGAACATGCTTAAGTGCTTTGCTAAATTTGGGCCTTAATGTGGAAAATTTTCTGAGGAAAGGCGGGATGATTTAAGTGCTTAGTCACCAGTTTGGGAGTCAAGTAATCGGGTTTTTTCCACCAGCTCTGCCAGATCTTGGGCAATTCCCTTAACCTCACATGGGAATTGTGAGCTTTCCTCACTTATGTTTCTAAAGCACTTTGAAATCCTCAGCTAAAAAGTACTGAGCCCTGAACCTGCAAATGGGTCTGCACAGGCAGACCTCACTGAAGTTCACAGCTCTCTAGAGGGGTGAATCCTTGCACCCGCACAGTAGGAATCTGTCTTCACTGATTCTGTTGCAGTATTGGGGGCTAAATCAATGTGGCTTATTATTAATAAAAAATGTTTTGTGTTTCCATGTTCTTTCAAAAACCTTTTCTAATGGCTGTTTGCTGAGCATTTTGCAGCCATTAGTTTTGGGTACAACTTACTCCAGCAGTAAGGTTTGTATTGAGGAATTTCACCTCCAGGCACTTGGAGAGTGTGCTAAATGTTCTATATTCTTTTCTCTTTACTGTTCTTTCCTTTTTTTTCCCTCCTCCACCCTCTCATGAAGTACTGAAAAACCATAAAAAAGTTTCTTAGCTGTCACCATATTCCCCTTTCCACTATGTTGATGACCCAGGTACCACTAACTATGTCTACTTTCAATTGATTGCACTAATTTTTCCTGCAGCTTTTACTGAAGTGGAATCTCTAAGCCCTTCCAAAGGTGACGATCTTTCAAAAGAAGAGCTGATTCACTTCAGTCAACTCAATGGTAAGCCCCAGCATGCTTGGTTTAGTACCAAGAATTAGGAATATTCTGTTAGCTCAGCTGCCCTAATCAGGATTGGGGCCTTTAGTGGTAGGTGCTGTATTAATGCCTATGAAGACACAAAGAATGCTTATGTAAAATGTACCCCCCCTCCTCGCCGATTACACAAATCCTTTACAGAAACCTCACCCTTGAAGGCAATGCAGAATTTCTGCACAAATATCCACCTACTCTCTTCTCAGGATTGTTTTTTCTGTATCACTGTGTGTTGCCTCAGGTTGGAAAAGCTAGTTAATGGCTAGATTCTGTGGAATACCACACTAAGCAGTCCTTAGTTATTATTTCATGTGTTTGTATTATAACAACATCTAGGAGCGGTGGGCACTGTACAAATACACAGAACAAAAAGACCCAAGGAGCTTACAGCCTTAAGATAGGGAACAGCAGGTGGATACAGACAAACGGGAAAACACCAACAACAATGAGAAACTACTGGTCAGCGTGATGAGCAGTGGTCTCAGCACACCAGAATCCTAATCGTTGTTGGGTTTTCTTTTTGTTTAACTGCTGACTATATGCTTATTGCTATACTCAGAAACAAAGGAAGACTCCCTGCCCCAGGGAGTTTAACATCTAAATCCATAATCTTCTTGAGGCTTCTTGTGAGGGTTTCAGAAACCTCCTCCTCCATTTCTGAAGTCCCATGCAAGAAGAGGCGAATCCAAATTGCTGGGGATCTACACAGAACATTTCCTTTCGGAAACTCAGTCATTTCTCTTCCTTGGAGTTGACTTCCCTTTTCTCCTTCATAAGCTGTGTGAGAGAGGTTGAACTCCACAGCAGCAGTACAATATCTGCAGTAAACATTCCACCGGCCTCCACCAGTCTTGAACACCTCAGGGCAGAAAGGTAATGGGGAGAATCTGAGCCTATGCAGCTGACTCTGGCTCCTTTTGCAGTCTCTAGGTAGCTCTGAGGTATGGTTAGTAACTCTGGCTCTTCGGTGCATCCATATAGCTTCTTCTCTGTCACAACTGAGTTCAATATACAAGCAAGAATGTGTCTTAAATATTGTTCTTGAAAAAGGGAAACACAGTATAAACTCAATCTGTGAAAGAAATACCAAATACTTTTTCTTCTCTTCAAATGTAGTGTCCTCTCCTGTGGATAGTCAGGAAGCTGATGCTTTGAAGAGAAGCCCAGAAAAAGGTAAAGAATCTCGATCAGCAAAGTCAGACACTCGGTGACCTGGTGTTGTCTTTTGGGGGAGAGAGATCAGGCACATGAGTGGAGAGGAACTGCAGCATCTCGGCATTATGGCTGCTCCTGAATGATAGCATGAATGTCTAATCTGTTTGTATTGTTGGGCTTACTCAGGGCAGGTCACAGGCAGGGGCTATATTCATCCGTATGCCATCCTTGGTCTGACTAAGACTGTTGAGTAGGAGCTTGACTTGAGGGTACCAGAAAGTTCCTGGGGAAACATATCACTTTGGCACATCGCAAAAATACTGTCCATCTTATGGGCCAAAACTGGTACTTCTAACCTAAAATCCATAAAGGCTTTGGAGAGAAGTTGGATTTGAATTCTCAGATCAAAATCTGCCCCTGCAATTGGATCCCAAGCTTGGCTGGTAAATAGCCAAAAATCTCACAAGGAAAATGGACCTCAGGAGAGCTGTACCATTTTAAGATTGTGGAAGTTCACAAGATTTCCATTGTCTTGTGCCAAAATCTTGTGAGAATATCTCACTGAAACAGTCAGATCTGAATGTGAACCTTAGCTCCAACTCTGCTTCTCACGTAAACCTTGGTCTAAATCTTAGCCCATGTGTTTTCATAGTTCTGAATAGGAAACCTTGTGCACTGGTTTCCTTTCTTTTAATATATGGTGATCATGTCCAAAAGAAAATATAAACCAAATGTTCCAAGACACATGTGATGACTTAGCTGAAGATGTTCCCAAGCGGAATACTTCAGAGATCCATTAGTTCTGAAATATTCTTTTCTCTCAAGCAGGTAAAGAGAAGATTGATATTCAGGCCTATCTGAAGCAATGGCA
This sequence comes from Dermatemys mawii, assembly GCA_007922305.1. NCBI lineage: Eukaryota > Metazoa > Chordata > Testudines > Dermatemydidae > Dermatemys > Dermatemys mawii. The sequence continues at coordinate 27,328,779 of ML677377.1, forward strand.
AGATGAACTTCTTAAAAAAGAAGAAAATATTAAGGATTTGCCTAGAATGAACCAGGTAAAATTGTCTCTCTGACTCCTGTGTCGTCTAGTTTTTCACTTTCTGTCTCCTTGAGATCAGCATAATAGCTAAAATGCAGTGTATTCATAGGGTCTCTTCACTTTGACTCCTGTACTTTAACCACTAGATGGTCTTTCTAAACTGTTGAAATCCTGGCTGAATGTTTTCATTGCCCATAGTATTCATTGTCAGCATAACTGTGTCACTTAGGTGTATGATTTTTTTGCCAATAGTTATTCCAGTACAGCCCCTAGCATGGATGCATACCTCATACTGAACTGCTGTAGTTAAATGGTACAAATTTTGTATAAGGAGAAGCCCTCAGAAGCACAAGTCACTTGAAAGTTCCACCATAAGAGTCCATTACAGATAGCAAGCTGTTCATTCAGGTCTCCTGTAAAACCACCACTCCAGAAAAAGCAATGTATTAAGCACCAATCATAGTAAATCATTGCTATTGATTCTTAGAACAGCTTTAATCCATAATCAAGACTTTAACCATGACAGAAGTTCTTGTTCTATACCACATGGTAAATGCTATACAGCAGGGTTCATCTGTTGTTCCCAGTACAGACTAAATATCGCACCAGAAGGGGAACCTCCATCAAGTTTCTCTTTAGTTAAGGACAATCCTTTGAGCTGAGTTGTGATCATGCATTTTCCAAAGGTTTATATGAGTATTTCTCAATTGACTGAGAGTTTCATACATACTATTTTTATTGTTCAGGTTACTTATGCAGTTAGCATAAGATGAGCAGGCGAGGCGGGGTTATACTTTATTGTGGGAGAGAGACACAAGGCAACAGGAGAGTGTGATCAAGTAGTTGTCGTCTTCGTCTCCATTTCTCTGGTGGTTTAGATGAGAGTTACTATGGTAACTGCTCACTTCAGTAATATTGCATGTTAAATGCCCTGTGTTTACTCCTTGTCTGAGATGAAAGACAAATCTTGCCGTCTTCATTCCGTTTCCCTGTAGCTTCATGCTCTTTGACTAAGTGTTCGCAAGAGTTTTCTGAACATGACCTTAGTTCCTGTTTATAACACACAGTCTGGTTCTAATGTGTTAAGACAGCAATGAGAGGGGAATAAAAAGATCAGTCTCACCTGACTTAGGACCCTTTGGTTCTAGAAGTGTGTCTAGGCAATCACTTACCTGTTAGGAACCATTGACAGAAATCACTTTAGCATCATTACAGAACAGCTCTTTGATGGATGTAATAATGGTCCATTCTCCCTTTTGTGTAAGGTTAGGCATGTTTCAAAGGGAGAAATGGTCATTGTGCTTTTAAAGCAGGGGCAGGTAAACTACGGCCCGTGGGCTAATTCTTTCTGGCCTCCCAAGCTCCCGGCTGGGAAGGCTAGCTCCTCTCCACCCCACTGTTTCCCACCCCCACAGCCTCAGTGCACTCTGGTGGATCAGCACAGCAACATGTCTGGCTCCAGGCCACACGCGCTGTTCTGAGCGGCATGGCAAGGGGACTGAGGGGTCAGAGGGTTAGATAAGGGCCAGAGGTTCTCAGGGTGTGGTCAGAGGGCGGGGAACAGGAGGTTGGATAGGACGTGAGAGTCCCAGGGGGCCTGTCGGGGTGGGGGTGTGGCTAGGAGTCGGGGCAGCTAGGGGATTTGGAGCAGGGGGGTTAGATAGGGGGTGGGGTCCTAGGGGGTGATTAGGGGTAAGGGAGTCTCTGGAGGGGGTGGTCAGGGGACAAGGAGCAGGGGGGCTTAGACAGGGGATGGGGTCTTCGTGGGGGTGATTTGGGGCGGTGGGTCTCTGGAGGGGGCAGTCAGGGGATAAGGAGCGGGGGTGGTAGTTGGATGAGTTGGGGATTCTGAGGCGGGCAGTCAGGGGCTGGAAAGTGGGAGGGGGTCAGATAGGGGGTGAGGCCAGACTATCTGGGGAGGTACAGCCTTCCCTGACCTGGCCCTCCACACAATTTTGAACCCCGATGTGGCCCTCTGACCAAAACGTTTGCCCACTCCTGTTTTAGAGGCTGCTTTTCCATGATAAATTATTTTAAGAAGGTTGAAATAAAGAATACCAGCTAAAAAGGAAAGCCCTTTTGAATAGTTTCCTCCTTAACTCTCCCTAGTTTCAGTTCATCCAGTTCTCAAAGACTTTATACAACCTGTTTCATGGGGACCCTGAAGAGGAGTTGTTATATTGGGCTATAGCAACTGTCACCAGCCTCTTGCTGAAGATGGAAGAAGTTGGGAGAAGACTACAGAGCCCCACCTCACCAGCCAAAAGCCCAGCTTCTGCAGCAGAATCCAGCACGGACGGCCAGAACACACTGAAGAAAGACAGTGCACCCCAACAGACTGAGCGCAGGAGTGTACAAAGCCCTCGCAGAGATGACCATGAATGGTCTTTTGCCTTTGAGCAGATCCTGGCGTCCTTGTTAAATGAACCATCTTTGGTGAGATTTTTTGAGAAACCTCTAGACATAAAAGCCAAGGTAGAAAGTGCTAAAGCTTCACAGTTAAAAGCAAGAACCAGAGTATAGTTTTTTCACCTGTGTAACACAAAGGCCATTGCTATGGAAAGTGAGCATTGCTTATATTGAGAATGAGATTTGAGGATTTAGCTTTAACTACCACATAACAATATGTTTTGAAGTAATTAAAAACACTTTGAAGCACAATCACATCTTCGTGTTGTTCATAAATTTCAGTATAGTTCCAAAAGGACAGATTTTTACAATATTATACAAAATATGCAATATTACTGAAAAATGGTAAATGAGACCCATAGAGGGCACTATTGCAAAATTTTCTGTATGACTACTATTACTGGTTGCATACTTCTTGATTTACTGTTCATTGTTGTGATGAATATGATGATTTTCTGCCATCTTCAGTTATAAGTAGTAATTGACAGTAGGTGTTTTACTATGAGGCTGGTTTAATTTCTAAGTAACCATTTCTAAATCTGCATGTAGACTCACACCAACCCAGGGCAAAAGCCTCAGTACTAAGGAAAATACAGTTTTTGGACTGGTAGTCACAGGAGCATTGTTGATAAAGGAAGTTTCCATTCTTTTACTTGTTGCTGTACTGTAGTGTTAATCTTTTCTTTATCAGACCCCACCGGCTTCTAGTGAATAGCTGGTGTCAGAGCTGGGCCTGGATCTATGCAAAATTCAAACCAGAATCCTGATTTTCCAAATGGCACCATTTCTACATTGGATCTGTACGCCCTGGAATTTTGGGGACCCAGATTTTTCAGGTTGGGTCCGATTTCCATCTGAGTCATTTCCCATCTGATTCCATGGTTTCCTGCATCAACCCAGATGAGTAGGTTACCCCTCCCTGCCAATATTCTGTATCCCTGAGATGCAAAAACGGGGGGTTAACTAATCCTCTTGTGGCTCCCCTGTTGCACAAGGGTGAGAAAGCTGGGCATGGATTATCAAAAGGTGTCACTTCCAGTCATGTATTCCAGTGTACAAGGCAGACAGTGGCTAATCCCTTTTTCTGTATAAGGAATTAGGATGTGTTATAGGGCACTTAAATTTTGTCTGTATCCACTTGCAGGCAGAGGAGGGACAGTTCACTCATCTGGAGCAGGTTGGAGAAAGACGTGATTTTGTTTGAATGTTGTCCCAAAACCCAATAGTAGCCATCAATAGCCACCTCCTAATCAGTTGAATTATGACTGCTGAGCCAGGTTACTGACCTGCAGCAGCAGATGCTTCTTTGTTACCTTTGAATCTAGATCAAGCTTGTAACTGTTCATCTTTTGCCATTGGTCTTCCCTTTTGGATCATTACCACTGGGATAGTTTATATCCATCAGGACAGAGAGCAGCAACAAAATCCTTCAGAGTCGGAAAGTCAGGTTTTTAAATATGCCAGCAGGGAAAAAAGCAACTTTTTTGAGTCATCATCAGCAAAGGAGCCCATCTCTTCATTGTAAGGATGCTTTGAGGCAAGCTCTGCTAATGTTACTGAGAAAAATAGTTGACTCGACCACTATGTAGTGTGCATTAAAGTGGGTTTGAAGAAAGGGGGTGAGGAAGAAGAAAATCTTGTATTTTTACAAAAATGATGAGCTGCAAATGTTGTTAAGTAGTAAACTGCTTTAAAATGCATATTTCTAAGGCATGAATTACATACACTCTTTCACTGCAAAGTAGCTCTGTGTTTATAAGATGTGTGTTCTTTGTAAAGAATTAGGACAGGAGGTGGTACCAATATTAGGTGGTTTTTCTGTGTTGCTTACACAGAGTAGAAACAAAACTAAGATTTCTGAACTTGGCTGTATATTGCAAAACAGTGTTGAAATTCTGTCTTCGTGAGTGGGAGGAAAGTTACCATACCTCCTTGAAAGAAGCTGGCAACAGTTTTGTTCCTAGTCAATATCAATGAATGTGTATTACCATTTCTTCCTAATCTCAGGAATTAATGTAAATTGATCTCAACTGAAGGAATAATTTAAAAAATTGGATAATAATATATACAGTAAGTGAAATTAGGCAGTTTGTTTTAGAAGCTTAAATGTGGCTTGAGGTTATATATTTTTGATTTGTATATTGTGGATCGAAGTGTGAAAAGCCTGTATCCTTTCACATGTATATTTCTAAGGCAGAGATGGATACTACTGCATGGATCTGTATATCTATGTTTACTAATAGTTTTCACTGCATATTTTCACTGTTGTTTTAAAAACAAAAAGTAGGAAACTTTTGATGTTCTTGGCAAGGGCTTGATCGATCAGGCAAACCTTTACTCACGTGAGTAAACAGTATGCAAGCAACCCCATTGAAGTCAGTGCAACTACTTATGAAAAAGGCTGAGCAGCATTATGCCATATATTTTTAATTTCAGACTTCGTTATGGGTTAACAAGTATGGTGTATTTGCCAAGCAAGATAAGTTAAAGGCTTATTGAATTTTTGTGGTGGGTGGGGTAACAAGTTATAGAAAGAGTTAGATGCAGGTTAAATTGTATACAGGAAGAAGGTGTTAAAGAAGTCTGCAAAATGTAGTAGACATGATATTAAATGTTATGCAAAAATAAGCACTTTTACAAATGTCATGCACTTTCTATTAATATTAGTCAAAAGGACCATACGGGAAGCCAATGACCAATTATATATCAATCCTGTACCTGCATCTATAAATATTATCACACATATATTTATACACAGAGTGACCAGCATACATGTAAAATTTATTTAAAACTAAAAGTTTAGTGATACAATCATTTGTTTAGTTTTTATTATCCTAAGAGAGTCTTTTTAATTGTTATAGATTTTTGAAAACAGAAAATGTAATGTCTGTTTTTGTCATTCCTTTATACACCTGTGTTCTGGTCCAGCAAAAAATTGCCTTGACCTTCTGTGCCATGTGAGCTCTAGATAGTCGCTTGCGGGGCAAAGCCTCCTCGAAGAAACCATCTTTCTGTAGGTGGCAAGGAGTTGTGCATTATCTCTAGTGGGAAGAGCTCATGAAACTCCTGGTGCTTGGAGGCTGCAGACCAGCTTCTGATCCCTCTCACCAGTTCTTAGTGCTGACTGGGAATACCTTGACTATTTAGTACTAAGTGTTCAACTGTAGGATTTGAAGCATGTGGGTGAGTGTTTGCAGGAGGTCAAGGGAGGGGATCTTCCTTCACGCTGTGCTGAGTGAGTTTAGAATCTGGCCCTGTCTCTTGTCTCTCTTTCCTATCCCACTCATTATGGAGAGGGTCTGGCTAACAAAATATGTAAAACCCTTTTCTTCCTCCTCCTCCACATTGACTCTCTGCTGTGGGATTCCCTGCTCTAAGGTGACAGAGGAATAATAGCTGGGTTAACCACTCTACTGACAAGTGCTCTAGCACAGTGGGGTTTTTTGTTGTTTTTGTTGAAAAACTGATCTTTATTTTCCAGAAATATACAAACTTATTCTTTCATTTCTCCATCTTCTCCTCCTCTGGTGCACAGGACGTTGTTACATCTTATCAGGTCTCCACCTCAGAGCTTTAAAATTCTCTGTGGTGATGCAGAGAGTAACCCACACTTCTGGGTTAGGATATTGTGGGAGACTGCACATCCCCTGCTTTCTTTTGAATAAGCCCAGTTGCCAGAGAGAGATGAGTATTGGATTGAACAGTTTTGGGCAAAGATCCAGGCAGTTGCAGAACCTACTTAGCCACTGCCTAGAAGGAACTTTGCATTGGACTCTTCAGTAACTTTCGTAAGGACTGACAGCTAGAGAAGTGATTTTAGTCCTAGGGAGGGCCCCGTAATCCTCCCCTGGCCACAAAAGGACACGGCCAGGCATTTTTTTAGGAGGATGGGGGGTGAGGGGGGCGGGGGGAGGGATGTATATTGCATCCAAGATAAAACTGTCATTGATTTTGGTGGAAGGTTCTCTGGATAGGGTTTGCTAATATTTTTTTAATTCATTTTCATTTCTTAAATTGGATTAGGTGGTATGTGAAAACATCAGCCTGACTTTAAAGCTGATGCAATCACATGGTTAACCCATTGCGTCCTGACTGGCTCTCAGTAACTGACAATCTTATAGCGATCAGTATGATGAGTAATCCTCCCTCCCTCAGCCACTCTTACTGGGCATATCAAATGTCTTTCTAAAATGAGTGAAGAAAAGCCAAACTACCAATCCAAGGGCATGGCTAACAAAAAGGTAACGTGCTCCTGAGGCAAGTGAACTAAAAAGGTCCATTGTGGGGTTTTTCACCTACCTCAGCAGATGATCAGAACTGTGGCAGGATTGACCACAGTTCGACACACTGGTGACTTTTTAATAGTTTCAGCCGGGAATGGCAAATTCACTGTGGCACTCCCACTGAAATCAATGGTGGTTACATTTACAGATTGAAGGAAAAGCAGAACCCGATATTGTAATTATTTGAAAAAGACAAGCACTATGTTTTCTAGGAAGTTAGAGGTGAGCTCAGTCATCTGGTACTAAAAAGCACTTAAGGTTCACGCCATCCAACACAGTAATTGTTCACTACTTGTAGATCACCATGTAATAACATACTGATCTTGTTTTTTGTAGTTTGCCAGGATGGCAACTGAGATATGGATATGTTTATTTTCATTAATAAAAGAGCCTCCATCCAGTTGTACTATACAAAATACTTGTATTTAATTGTTATTTGAGTAAAAGAGTTTCGTAACAGAATTATTCCAATTTATTTCCAGAGAAACAAGATATTTTGTCTTTTTGCTACAGTTATATCACTAAGAATGTAAAACATGTTTGTGCCGGCACGTTGGCTTTTTATACAATGTACTGTATGCAGTAAACGTACTGTAAGTAAAGAGATGTCAATAAACTTGTTTCACTTAAGAAAAAAAGTCTGCTTTGGAGGCATGGTGGTGTTCCCTTTTCATTGAGCTCCAGGTTTACTGTAATGTTTAACCAGCATGGGATTTTCAAAAGTGCCTTCAGGCTCACAAAGGCCAGTTCCATCCTTAGAACTTACTAAAAACAGAATCTCTCTAATTTACAGCAGTCACAAGGAATCCCACACTGAACTACTGGATTTTGCAAAAGGCAGCCTTACCCTTTTACTGGAAATGGGAATTGGGGGTGTGCAAAGATTGCAAGGTTCAGGCCCTTAGGGACTGAAATGAAACTTTGCAAAGGTGGGACCCTAACTGAGAAGGCCGTGCCTTCGGTCTTCAGAGAATGTTGTGTCCCCAAGTTAAAAACCACTCAGTTGATGGAATGCAAGGAGAGAGCAGTCAAGTCCCAGACCATCTGGGGTTTAACTGTTATCCCAGCACCTTGGGGAAAGCAGGAAGCCAGTGCACGGATGGTATGTACTTCCTAGGATGACTAGATAGCAAGTGTGAGAATTTGGGACCCTTTTTTTTTCAGGGTGGGGAGGGTGTCGGTGCGTATACAAGACAAAACCCCTAATACTGGGACTTCTGGTCACCCTTGTACTCCCAGTGCCATGTGAATTTTACCAGTTATAGGCAGCAGGTCCAGTTCACACACTATAAGCAGAGTCCATTTTGACACAGTCCTTGCCAAACCAATAACCAAAATACATGACTAAGCAGAGGCACCAGAACCCACCCTCCAGCTGTCAGTGACACTAGGCACAGAGAGAAACAAGGGAAAGCTGAGAGAAAAAAGTTGCAGTCAAAGAAAAGCCCAGATTTCTAATCCTGGGATTAATTGATCCCAATGTATGATCCTTACCTTTGGAATTCTAAAGTTGAGGGCTGGGACACCCGTTAACGTGTCTCTCTCTTTTCCCCCACTTCCCCATCTCCATCCTTCTCCCAAAGGGACTTGTCTCCCTTCTTTCCCAACCAGGCAAGGTCTGTCTGCTATCCTCCATTCGTGACCCACCCACCTCTATTGCTTTGGTGTGGTCAATTAGATTTGAGGAGCCAGTTGCATTCTTAAGCCACGTGCCATGGCCCGATCGAGACCTAGGAACTTCAGTGGGGCTGTGCTGTAAGTTCCATGCAAAGAACACAAGCACACGTGTAAGAGGTCTTAAAAGTATACTTTTATTTTCTTCCAAAATACTATGTACAATCTGTTAAAGCTTGTCGAGATGCAACGGCTCCTCTCCAATGGAGCTGTGCAGAGACATGTAATGCAAGACAACAATAAAATCTAATGGTCTTCATAAGACACTTCCTTTTTTCCATTACAAAATACTTTAACATTTATAAATGTATCTATATTTGACATCATAGAAAATAAACTAATATTCATACTCAGGTCTAAGTTTTTACAGGGGATATAGTACAATATGTACAAGAATGTTTCACTATGGTTGTCAAACCAGCCTGGTTGGAACTACCAGGCTTTAGCTTACAATGTACAAATATGCTAAAAGTGCAAGACTTGAATTAAAGCTGCCTGTGTTTTCAGAGGTCTGGAATTGTGTGGCCAAATGGGTCTACACGTGTGTACTGGAAAGCCAGACAATGTTTATGCCTTGGGGTGTCTTGCTCTGAACTGGCGCCAATCTCTGGGCGCACTCTGTATTTCTACAGTCCTAAGTAAGTCCAGTCGTCTAGTGGTAGAATGTGCATCCCACTATAAGTGGCCAAGCCCACCTGCTTACTGAAACCAGCCAACTATAGGCAATTCCAAACAAGTCACAAAAACACAGGCCACAGCTAACACAGAGGTAAACAAATCAAAGGTAACCTGAATAGAATCGCTTTATGGGAGAGCGCTCAGGGCTGAGGTCTGGAGTCAGTATTTACACAGGCTGGGCTCCTGTTGCATCAACAGGAGTATGTCTGAGTAAGGACTGAACAGAAAGGGAGTAAAACCTGAGTAAGGACCTCAGCAGTTTGGCACGCTCGTGATTGTCTGAAAACAGGGAGGAACTTGAAAGGCAGCAAGAAAGAATGTGCATTCATGAAAGCTGCCTCTTCATAGGAGTCAGTGATGTGGCCAGTGTCAGCCGGGATGTGTCAACATACGTCAGTGACCCTGTTGGCCAAATTGCACGAAGTGGTGGGACAGGCAGTGGAAGGGAGGGGTGGGTTTTTTTTCTTCTTAATAAAGTGCATTTTTTTTTTTTGAAAGGCCAATCCAAAAAAGGGTCCCAAACCCTGCATTGTAGGGCCACCATTTAGCCTCTTATCTTTCCCCACCCCCTACACTCCCCAGCCCCATGGAACAGCCGTATTGTCACAGCTCCCAGCCCTCCACAACGGCAACGCACTGGCAGAGGATGCCCATATTGCACACAATGTAAGTCTCAGCTGGACCATTGTCCAGAGCTCAGTTCCATAAATGAAAAGGCAACTGCATTGACTTAGCCTCAGCTATGGCTAAACCCTGGGCTTTCTCTGCGCCTTCCTGGCGAGCCCAGAGCCAGTTGCTGGTGGTGTTTACAGGCATGTAAATGCAGAGACTCCCCCTTCCCCCACACTGCCTGCAGCAGAGCTGAGATTGGTGTCCTGTGCCAAACCAGAGCCAGCAGTCCAGCCAAAAGAGTGAGGATGGGAACTTTTGGGCCTTGGGTGAGGGGTTGTTTTTTTTTGCATTGCCTTTTGCACACGGTCACCTGCCATCTTTCCTCCCTGCCGGCTCCCTTTATTTTCCAGTTTAAACTAATGACCGTGGGGGGCCAACCCAATAATAACTTTAAAAAGGGCAAAGAGCTGTGGAAGGAGCTCAGGCAGTGGGGCTGTCTCTGATGGGGCAGCATATGTGTGTGTGTGGCTGATACGTGAGACAAGCCAGCCCAGGCCTTGAGGTATACCTTGCTTCACACTGACTGCAGCAGAATCTAGCATCCCCCACCCATGTTTCAGTACAAAAGCCTGACACGGGCTTTTTAAAAAAAACAAACACACCAACCATTCCCCCAAAAGCTGTGGCTGGTAGGGCATTTCCAGAGATGGTGGCAGCTACAAGGCTACGGTCACGGGTTCACCTGGTTGCCGCCACAGTAATTTTTAGCAAACGAGCATGTGAAACATCCCCACGCAAGCCTTATGACCATTAAAAAAACCGCCAGATTGGGGCAGCCCAAAGGTCCAGCTAGCCCAGTATCCTGTCTTCCACCAATGGCCAATGCCAGAGACCCAGCGGGAATTAACAGACCAGGTAATCATCAAGTGCTCCAGCCTCTGTCACCCATTCCCAGCGTCTGGCAAAGAGAGGCTAGGGAACACTGTCCCCACCAAGACTGGCCACGAGCCCTCGCTGGACCATGTCTAGCTTGTTTTTGAACGTGCTTCATCTCTAGCATACCTAACTGGCCGATTTTCTGTAACACTTTCTGGGTCCTGTCTTGGCCCCATTGAGACACATTCCAAGAGTACAGCACCACACGCACAGTAGGAAGTCAGCCTTGGCTACCTCAGCATTTTAACAAACCCAGGGGCAGGATCTGAGCACAGAGCGGTTGGATGGGGGTCAACACAAACTTGGTTTTTTAAAAAAAAAAACAAAAAAACAAAAAAAAAACCTGCCCCTTTGGCAAACATAAGCGTGAGCCTATCCCAGCTGATGTGTCAGCGCCTTCGCACAGCACCTCGCGCTATCAGCCAGCCTGAGCTGTCACCATGGTGCTGAAGGTCCACACCCTTGCTGCAGGCCCTGGACCGGGGCCATGCCCCTCACTGGGGCGTGAACTGGGCTAGGTGTAGTTTTAGTTCCTTGAGTGCCAGCGAAAAAGGACCTGTGTGTCGTGCATGTATCGGCAGCACGAGGTGGCGGGGGTTGGGGGGGGTCATGTCCAGCGCGCACAGTTGCATCTACCTGCCTCGACTAAAACCAGACCCGGCTCTGCACAGTGTGAGCGTCTCGTGTTTGGGTGCAGCTGGAATTTCACCATGGGCAGCCCTGGCTCACGCTGCTTGGGCTACACTTAGCACAATAGCTTCATTAGCCTCAGGGGCGGATTAGGGGATTGTGGGGCCCTGGGAACCCCTCGTCACCCCTTCAGCCTGCAGGGCACCCTGCTCTCCCTGGCATGCGGGGGGGGGGGGAGGAGAATCGGAGCCAGCTGCTTGGGCAGTGCTGGGATCACCCCACTGGCCCACTGCAGAGGTTCCAGCGATTGCGGAAAGTTACGGGGCCCGGCTCATGAGTTTACAAACACGCCCGGGAAGGGCTCCTATGCCCCACTGCACTAACACTACGAGGAAGTAGCTTTAGGCCTTTTCAGCCACATTTGCTGTTACATGCCTAACCTCTGGAACGGCTACACCATGGCAATTCACTTACCAGCCAGGCTCTTAACAGCCCTAAGCAGGACCCAAGCAAAACACACCCGCACAGCAGTGCGAGTGTTAGTTCCATTGCACAATGGCCTGTCGCCCCCCCCCCCCCACTTCTGCTGGAGCACAACTTGGCTCATCCAAGTGCTTCCCCGGGCACACTTTTTTGCCCCATGTACGTGTAGGTAAAGGACAGCCACAAACAACGCTGTGCTAAGCAGACGTTTGAGGATGGCACTGGGAAGTTGGTGGCTATTGCACATCGTCATTTTTCCAGCCAAGGTTCCTGACGTTACAACACACTCCAATCACAAAGATGTGTCAAGGAACCTCTCATTCCTACTCCTCTGGCAGCTGAGGTGGGGAAACCCACTCACAACAGGAGCTCAGTGATGTTAAGGCCAACAGTTGTTTTTTTTTTGCTGGCTAATCGTTGGTACTCAGCTTGCCAGCCCTACCTTCACCCCTGGCTGCACTAACGGAGCCAGCCCAGAAAATGGGCACATTTGCCAAGTCCAGCCTGTGTCTTTGTCCCAGGGCATACAGTGCAGCTGGGGAAGGGGGCACAGGGATTAGACGCTGTCTCCTCAACCTCGCATTGTTAAGTTCCCTTCTTTTCTGTATATGCCATCCCAGCACAGGTGTGCTCCACCTGGGCCAGGGGTCTCGAACCTTTTTGAGACAAGGGCCATATTAGATTTTTGAAGGGGCTTCACCCGCCGCTACCACAGCCTCCCCCCCCTTTGCTCTTCCAGCCACTGCCGTGACCCCCCCTCCCTTCATTTCTCCATCCACACCACGTGGGCACTCACCCCTCTCTGCATATTGGGCCACCGGCAGCAACGCACGTGGCTGGGGGGGCGGCAGCGGCAGCTTCTCCACATGCCTGCTCAGCTGGGCTGAGGGGCTGGATAAATTGAGGCCGCGGGCCAGAGCTGGCCCCCGGGCCGTAGTTTGGAGACCCCTAGCCTGGGCTATGAAAATGGAGAACGTGTCTCTCCTGCTGCTGGTGCCTGATGCCGGTGGTACAGCTGAGCAGAGGTAGGGTGTGGCCTGAGGGACTGGAGCTCTGCCCTGGATCTTACCACTCTCCTCTCTGTCACCCTAATGGTGACTTGAGTTTTAACGCTAAACAGTTGAAACCTAATTAACATGGTGCTCAGTGCCCCGGCCCGGTGCACACCCACGTACTCTGACTCCAGCAGCAGGGCACTCAGCCTGCAGCCACGGGGAGCCCGAGCCGCCCAGTCGCTCCACACCCCTGCTACGCAAAGCCAGGCACCCCGTGTAAAGCATGCTCAGCCCTGGCTCTGCACAGAGTCCATGGTCACAGGTTTGCAAACAGTCGCCCGCTAGCCGAGTACGGGTGGGGGTCCAGACGTGCCCAGGCCAGGCTGGCAGCGAACATGCCCCTTTACGTTCTTTTCAGATGGGTTTTAAAGTGTCCAAAGAACCATCATACCCCAGACTCGCGGCTGGATCGCAGCAGCCACCAGGGCAAAGTGAGGATTCCTGGTACCTGCTGTGGCACAGGGCTGCTACACAGCCTAGGGGGCGTGACGACGGGGGGAGGGGAATGTGTGGCTTTATGCCTCAGTGATCAGCCTTTGGGAGCTGGCTTAAAGTAAAGCCTTCCTGCGCGAGCCCAGCTTTCCAGGGGCGATAGGTTTGGCAAACCACTGGTGACTTGCAGTCACCTTTTCCAAGCAGTGCTGAGCACAGCTCCACTGCTCGCTATGATCCAGCTTGACCTCACCACGCTTTCAGCCTCATCTGTTTCATCTCAACTACTACAGGCTGGCACCCCAAGATCATGGTGACGGAGGGGTCCCAAAAGGGCCTAGAAAGAGCAGATTGATTTGGTTAGTTCGAGGTTAGACAATAACCTTTCCCTAAACTCTATTCCGAGTGCCAGCCACAATGTTAAGACTTGGCCAGGGCTTTTTTGCTTTAAGGAATTCTCCAAGCATGGTCTCAAAAAGCTGGTATTAATGGCATAAATTGTCTTCGGAGTTTGGGATCTAGCATGACCCAAATCTAACAATCAGTTACTAAAAAAAAATCATCTAAAAATTAAATATTCATTTGCCTTTGGAAAGACACGAACAGTAGGGACACTTTACGATACACCAACTGAGGAACAGACATTTTTGTCAGTTCATAAATATATAGTTAAAAAGTGACAATTTACAAAAATACCATTTATTGCTCACCCTATGGGCTTAGAGTATCACTTGGGTCAGTGTTAGTATAAATTTCAGCTTTGCCAAATTGAAACATGAACTAGCAAAACCACAAAGTTTGCTTTCATGTGATTTTCAGGTGTAAAGAAACATGTACTGCAATAGCCATTGGAAAAAGGTAAGGACTCCTTGCCTGTACACCCTGAAAAATACTTGGCTACAGGGAATAAAAACATATAAATTTATCTGTACACGTATCTTCTTAATGGTGAAGGGAGTTGGTATAACAACAGTAAGGACTTTAGGCAAGAGTGGTGTTACAGAAACTAGCAGCATTATCCAATCATGTGAAAAAACAAATTATGGGATTGAGGTATAGGAAAAAAGGAAAACAAAATCCACAATTAACCTACCACAACAAAGCGAATTATGTACACAAAAATTAAATGGGATCCTGCTGAATCTTACAGTTTTCCGTGTTCCGAACACTGGTCTTAAATTCACAGTGAATTTCAGCAAAATTTAAACGGAGCATCGAAGTCCTGAATTGAAAATATTTTCTCAGTTGCAAAGTGATCTTTGCACTGACCTGATTAATAACGTGTCTGCAGCTAGAAATCCATATTGCAGTCCACAGGAATTGCAATGTGGTGCTGTGTAAGGACATATGGCTTAGTGACCAATAACAGCCACAGATGACTGTATTCTTCAGCAATCATTTTCCTACCGAAGTCAATCATGTTTGATCAACGAGTCTGTAACTGCCTTTGCAGATTAGCTTTGGCAGGCAAGAGCTCCACAACCAATTCCCCCTCATCCTGATTTTAGCCTCCAAATCCTTTTAGCACTTCATAGCCCCTCTTGACAGGATGTACGTGAACGGGATTTTTAGCTGTTCACAGTTATATTGTGTTTAGTCAAACCAGCCTGTTGCTTAATGAATCCAGACTTTGCTTTGATACTGTCGCTGTGCAGCATCAAGGACTGAATACATAAAAATGGTAATCAACAAGGTACCCATATGCCGATCCTGCTCGGACCTTCCTCCACGCTGCCTTGTTTCCCTCTGGGATACCTCATCCCTCTGGTGCAGGAGGAGGGCCGTCCGTCTCTCCTCGAACCGCCGTCCTTCCCCTGACTCCTGCTCCGCACAGCAGCTGCGACTCGTCACCTTCTCATCATGCCCTGGCTTTCACGGCAGCTGCATTTCAGGCAGGTCCTGTAAGTTGCAGGACTGACCCTGCGGATGGTGGCTTTGTTGCTGCGGATGGAGGAAGTAGCCCATGGTATTCTGCTGTTGTATATGAGCTGGCTGGAAAATATGTTGATTTTGACTCCCCTGGACCGACTCAGGAGCTTGCATCTGTACAGAGGAAATGCGACACAATCAGACTGGTTTCCCAACAAACGCGGCTTCTCCTTGTGCCCTGATCTAGCTTCTTCTGCCTGTTCAACGCAGTGTTCTGGAAAGGGTGGGTCTGATTCTGGAAGAGGCTCTCAAAGGAACATACGGTGCAGATAGGGTGACCAGACAGCAAATGTGAAGAATCAGGGGGTAATAGAAGCCTATATAAGAAAAAGACTCAGAAATCGGGACCGACCCTATAAAATCAGGACATCTGGTCACCCTATGTGCAGAGTCTGGGAGCAAAATACAGGGCCTCAAGTTTCAACATAACCGCGAGTTTCTGGGCACTTGGTTTGGATGCCAAAGTTATTTGCACTCCTTAAACCCCAGATATCAAGTACTCAATCTGTGGGGCTAAGGTTCCTATTGCCAAACCACTAGGGACAAATACGGGAAGGCTCCAGTCTGGGTGAGTGCAATTGTCAATGGCTACTACTGAAGTCTAGAAGCTTCTGAAGCACCTGCCCCCTCTTCCTCCTGCAAGGAGCGATGGCTCAGAAATCCGCATAGCAACAGTTTCAGGAATCTGCTCCCATCCCCACTCCCCAAACACAGCGGCTCAGCTGGGTTCCATGAGGCATAGGACTTGACCAGTAAGCCTCTGCAGCACAGCCAGACCTCAGTAAGTTCCTGGTGGTGTTGAAGTTTGATCTCACAATGGACAGAAGTTCTCATCTTTGCAAGCAAATACACAGCCCTGCAGCGTGACACACGAATCGGTCATGGAAATAAATGTGGTCTGTGATCAGCAATGCAACCAAAAGGCAGCTGTTGATTTACTGTGACTTTGGACGTGTCGGGTGACTTCTCACTCTCAGTTTTGCTGCTTTTACAAAGCGCGGAAGAAAGCACCTGCTCTTACACAAGTGCTATGAGGCTGAATTAAGGAGTTACCCCTATACAACACTGTATCGGTGCCTGTGCTGAATTTTTCTTATTCCACATCATGATGGGATTATTATGTAATCACGTCTTTTTCAGCCGCCCTAAAGCATAACTAGTTCCACCTGTATTTGATCTCTTCCTATTACTTTGCTACATACCTCCTTTGACGGACTAACCATTAAACTTACAGATTTGTAAATCCTCTCCATTTTTCAGACAATGAAAACTACTTCCAATTATTAATTAGCCTCAGTGATTCCTTCCATTAACTATTTTATCAACTGGGCACTCCTTGGTCTTGAAAATCAAATCTGTCTTCCTGAAAGGTTTGCTCAGTGGCCCAATTAATTCTTCGAACAAAGAGCAGCGTGTGGCTGGTTTAAAAAAACCCAACAAGGTCTGCCCAAATACTACAGGCAGATGGGTCCAGATTTGCAAAAGTGCTTTGGACCCAGCAACTCCCAAGGCTGAACATTTCCGGCCAGATTTTCCCAGAAGCCCCATGCACGCAGTGCTGATCTGCATGTGAAACTCTGGCTATTTATTTTGATGCCTAAATCAGAGTTACGTTCTTCTGAAAACATGGTCTCAAGCGTGCTGACCGGTGATCCACAGCAGGCTGTAGGCGTGTATAGGTACATGGGGATGGGGGTCATGTAAGATCAGACAAAGTCAAGTCATGTAAGAGCCTTTTCTTCTAAACTGCTTGATTGACCTTTAGAAACCCTGCCCAAGTGAACTACCTGGAGGTAGAGATGCTGCTGCTGCACCTGCTGTTGGGCTGGCCACGAGTGGAGATGAACTGGCGGTTGCGTCTGGTGGGAAGTGAAGTTGGCCTGTGGAATCATGACCGAAGGGGTAAATACAGGAGAAGGAGCAGGAGCCCTGACTGTGCTACATGTAATTGGCTGCATCTGTAATGGGGGAGGCAGCATCTGCTGTTCTGGAACAAATCTGTAAGCAGGAGGAAAATAAAACACTAATAGAAGGTAAACAATGAATCAGCATGAAAATAAACGCCGGAGAACGACGCTGATGAAAACAAAGCAAAATGCAGTTCGCTAAACCAAACGCAGTCTGGAAAAATGGCCCGGAAAATGTACCGACTAGCCACAAAAATCTCCCTTCATGGGCGGTGGCATAAGCCGTATTGCCCCAAACAGCCTGGCATGACCCCGCTCATGCTCTGCCCTTAGCCCCCTCCTGCAGTTCTCTGCCATGGCCCAGCCAGCACTGGGACTGCACCACCAGGAGCTGCAGGGGAGGTGTGGAGGACTCAGGCACAAGGGGAGGGGCAGGGGCTAGCTTGCCCCAATGGCTGGGTCACCGGCTACCTGCATCTCCCATGTCCTTTATCAGTATAACGAAGTGGAATTCCACATGTGAGAACAAGAGTATCTGATTTGGAGAAGCTGAAGGCTCTGCTATATGGTTGCCCCCACCTGCCTCCACCAAAACCACAAGTCTTGTGGCTTGGCCTGTTTAAATATGAGATTCACCAGTTCACAGATTCCAAGGCCAGAAGGGACCGTTGTGATCATCCTGTATAACACAGGCCAGAGAACTGCCCCAAAATAATTCCCAGAGCAGATCTATTAGGAAAACATCCAATCTTGATACGAAAATTGTCAGCGGTGGACACTCCAGTATGACCCTTGGTAAGTTGTTCCAATAGTTGTTTACTCTCACTGCTAAAAATTGACACTTATTTCCAGCCTGAATTTGTCTAGCATTCATCTTCCAGCCATTGGATTGGGTTATGCCTGTCTCTGTTAGTCTGAAGAGCCCATTATTAAATATTTTCCCCCATGTAGATACATACAGACTGTAATCAAGTCACCCCTTAACCTTTTCTTTGTTAAGCTAAATAGATGCAGCTCTTTGATCAATGAAACAACCACATCCATTGGTGTGCTTAGATCTAAAGCTCTCTGGGCAGGGACCAATATACCGGAGCCTCGCTATAGCCCACGTCGCTATAGCGCAGGTTCGCGTATAGCACGGTCATTGCCATGGATCACAAATTTGAATATTTAAATTGGGATCCATGGCAAAGCATCCCCCGCATTAGCATGGGACTGCGCATGGACCCCAAACCCCAGGCTATAGTGAGGTCCAGTGTACTTTGTTGTATTTTTGTACAGTGCCTAGCACAATAGGGGTGGCATCTCTGGGTGCTACTGAAACAACAAAAGAAATAAGGTACAAAATTTCTGTGTCAGCACCACCCTGAAAGGTGTGCAGCTGTGTGAAGATGAACTGGTGAGAGCATAAGAACACAGCCAAGACTTTATCTTTGCCAACTGCTAGCAGTGCAGTAACAATGCTTTTCTTTCTCTACTACCGTCTGTTGTAGAGCTGGAGAAGGAATGTATTTTATTTCCCATGGACATTACTGAACAAACATTTTTTCATTTCTGTCAAAAACTTTGAATTTTGGAGAGGATGGCGAAAAACCAGAACTGGAACTTTGTCGGTTTTCTGAAAATGAACGCAGCAAAAGGTTGCCAAACCTTCCTCCTCCCTTGCCCAAAAAATGTCAGATTTTAGTTTTCAATAAAAGCCTGAAAAATCTGGATGAGACCTGCAATTTACTTGGAAAAGCTTCTATTTTGTTGACGGGATGTTTTTCATTAAAAAAAACCAACTCGACTTCATTTTTTCCCCCAACCAGCTCCAGTTACTTATCTCTTTACCACTGATTTTTTTTTCTTTTTTTGGTAACCAACATTTTTGATCATTTTCATGACCCCAAGAAGAACCCCAATAAGATGCTGCACATGGACAACACCTCTGAAGAGAAAGCTCACTGCTGAGGTAGTGTACAATGTCACAGGGAAGACTTACTTTGCTTGCTGTCTGCCAGCACTGTTTTGCGATGTCTGATTACTGCCATTAGCACTTGGCATCAAGGCTTGGACAGGCTGATCTAACAACATTCTACAGAAGAATAAAAACATGGCGCAGTCAGAAAAGTTATTTGTTTTTCCCATGTTCAGATTCTTCACAGTCAAGCTCTAGTTCCCTAGCCCCGTAAAAGCTGCGTGAAAGCTCTCAAATCTTCACTAACTCATTCCCTCCAAGATTATGGACCTGCATACTTGTGTGCGTATAATATAAGATCACCATTTTATCATCTGCTCTAAAGAGACCACAGATCTGAGTTGAAACATCTAAGCCTTTCAGATCACAAATGTTTAATTGATCTTGTTAACATCTCACCCTGGTGCACATTAAGGATCCCATTCTTTCTTTTGCTTTGGAAATGAACACACATTTAGCCAGCATTTGTCCCCAGAAGAGTTCCGGGTACCTCATAACGCATACCAACATTTAAAGTGTTTGCCTACTATTTTGGGGAGTGGGGTTGGGTGATGATGGTGCTGTGTCTATACAGTGCAGAGCACACAAAAATTGATAACAATATTTGGGCCAAATTCCATCCAGGATTCCATAGGAATTTGACCTTAACATGTTTAATGATCTAAAACCTCTTTGACAAAAAGGCCTCCTGGCAACCTTTTTGTAAAGGGCCTGATCCTGCAAGCACTTTTGAAAGGGCCTGATTCTGCAAGCCCTCTATATAACCAATGTCTGCTGAGATATCACAGGAGTTCTGCATGTGGACGGCGAGCAGGACTGCACTGAAAAGGGCTATTTCCTGGGCATCCAACCTGGCAGGAGAAAGGATATTCTGGAGTTCCTGGGCAACTAAGAGAAAACTATGGGAAGCTCCAGTTTTGCCTCTTTATTCCCCTGAAACCAAAAGCTCAGCTCCCTCTGAGCGAAGCAGGGCATATAGTACATCCCGTGCCTAAAATGCTGTTAAGTTATATGGGAGGCATGTGTATGGAGGCATTAGTAAAGTGTTAGTAAAGCATTGGTAAAGCATTACTAAAGCATTAGTAAAGCATAGCTCCTGATGTGTAGAATGAAAGCCAGGACGTCCCTGCTGCCCAGTCTAGTGCACAATGATATGTTCCTCCCACTCAGCCCTCATCAGCAGCCAGCACTGACTGCATTCCTACCTTAGACTCCGATCTTGGCTGTAGTCAGACGGTTGTGGCCTTTCACTCATTTCCGTCGGCATCTGAGCAGAGACAGTGATGGGATGAGTTTGGGAAAACACCATGGGGCTGTTGTAGAGGGGCATCGAAATGCTTGTCTGCGCTGGCAGACATGTTTGCTGTGCCTGGCTGCCCCTCATTAAGTGCTGCTGCTGTACCTGAGACATTGAAAATTGTCCCCTATTAGACGAATCAATTCCATGGTAGAGACCATCGACATTTAACGTGCAGTTAGAAGGCAGACTATGACAATGGCACTTTCTGCTCCCTGAATACAACAGGGGACAGACAGCAGATCTGGTGAGTTCAAACAGCATGTCTGAAATAGGTACAGGCATGTCGCGTCTTAGGCATATTTAACATACGCGATTTCTGCTTTACATGGTCCGCAAAAACGAAAAAAGGAGAATTTTTTTAGAAACTTCCTGCAGGGGGCGCAATTTCGCCTCCCATTAAAGTGAATGGGCTCTGGCTATACGCAGTTTCCGCTTTACATGGTAACCACGGAACGGAACCCTCGCACAAGACGCGACATGCCTGTATTCCTATTCAGAAGGTGACTGAAAAATCTGGAGCCTAATGGCTTCTTGTACTTCTTCTAAGAATATGTCTTCTTCTCTGAGTTGTAGCAGTGTAATTCCCACTGATTACACTAAGCTACTCTAGATGTGCTCTGGTCTAACTCAGAGCAGAACTGGAATCATAGGACCAAAAAGATCTCCGGTGTGACTCCACTAACTTCAACAGAATTCCACCAGGAATGATTTTGGTCTCCTTAGATCTAACCCCATTAGGCCATTACATCTCTAAATACTGCAGCAAAGTGACGTCATCTACATTTATCACATGAAATGAAGTAACATCTTAAAGCTGATTAAGTGAAGCACGTCACACTCACTACAGCAAGAAACCTAGACTCAGGAGGCAAGAGGAGAATTGTGCTCATTAGCGGGGTGGGGGAGGTGTTGTGGGGGCGGTAAAGTGGAGGGAGGCACAGGGGCCGGGCATCAGCGCCATCCTTGGTGTAACTCCAGCCAAGTGAGGTGGAGCTGCCCTAGGGACGGATCTTTCCCTAAATGTTCTGACATGCAATAATTACATTCAGTTGCTACTGAAGAAAACCAAGAAGTTAGCAACCTGTGAGGAAGTGACACAAGGTTCCCTGAGGAATTGATGTGCTGATGGTAAGTGTGGGGCACTGTAGTGTTTGGATCCCATAAGGCCTTGCTGCTGAGACTTCTTGGCTGTGGTCTGCCTGGTTGCCCCAGGCTGCTGTGGTTGAGATGGTCTTCTTGGGCTCTGTTGTTGTACGTTGTTAAAGACTAAGGGCATAGGTTGTTGCAACAACATCTGTAAGAAAGAGATACATGAGAATTTTTTAATGCATCCATCTGACTGTGCTACAGTAAGCTCTAATGCACTGTACAATATTGCTCGTCCAAAGGACCTCTTAAATCGACAGATTAAGAAAAATTGTGCTGGATGCCCTTTAGCCAATAAAACAAGGTCCTTTTCTATGGCTTAGCAACCGGGTATTGACATACTGACAGTTTCACCTCTAGTTCACTAGTTCTAATGAAGCTTAGTCAAATCAAAACTGAAAGTCACTGAAATCTGATGGCTTTTGAGAAACAATTGGAATCTGAAGTCCAGATGTTGGTCTGTGGGTGCCTATATCACAGAATCACCACACGGGGTCAGCCTCAACAGAGAGGAAGGACTAACGGAACACGGATACTTATCTAAACCACCATCGCTAGTTCCCGAGCCTGTATTCTTTTACTCACTCAACATTCCCATGTGTACAAATTACAGTAAAAAGCACTACATGGGTTTTGGTGCACATTGCTATTTTCAGTATATGAAACCAATATTACTATGGACAAGGCCATGTTTGCCAGTGGAATCTGGTACATTCTGCAGCAGTGAAATGCTTAATATACAGAGCTGTTTTTTATTTTTTTCCCCTAATGTATTTGTTAAGGAGTAGATCTAATTAGTATCAATCCTTTCTAAGCAATTTCCCAATCCTATATTTCTGGCACTGTAGTTTAACTGAATTTTTACAAGCCCTTCCTCCATATTTGACTGACTCCTCGATGAATGATATCCATTCAGAATGCTCACCTGTACTTTTTTCTCTTTCAACTTCTTTGCTACTTTGAACAGAGGATAGCAAACATCTAAATTAAAAGTGCATCCATGATACAGAATTCTTTCATTTCACCCAGAAACGCTTGTATCAAAGCTAACAACTTGTCTCGTTTTATGGCATTGTATGGCAACTAAGGATACAGGGGATGATGCAACACTGTGAATTGTTTTGTTCACGTTCCTGCAGGATGAGTCTGTGCAAATGATATTTTATTGCAACTTGTGGATATGTTATGCAGTGGCCAATATGGAACACAAATGCTGCATTTACTCACACAGCAAAGCATGTGTTATTTTCTGTACAGGCGTGTCGCGTCTTACGCGAGGGTTAGGTTCCGCGATTACCGCGTAAAGCGGAAATCGCGTATAGTCAAACTCCTATTGAGTTCACTACAGTGAACGTATACATGGCCGCGGAGAGGAGCGGTGCTCCTGCTCCAATCCTGCGGGGCGGGCTGCTGGCTCCAGGCCCTGCTCCGGGCTGCCGGCCCCAGCCCGCCGGTCCCAGCCCCAGCGGCAGCGGGCGGGCTACCGGCTCCAGCCTCGGCCCCTGCTGCAGCGTGCACGCTGCTGGCCCCAGCCCCTGCGGCAGCGGGCGGGCTGCCAGCTCCAGCCCCTGCGGCACCGTGCGGGCTGCCGGCTCCTACCCCAGTCCCCGCGGCAGTGGGCGGGCTGCTGGCCCCAGCCCCTGCGGCGGGCTGCCGGCTCCAGCCCCAGTCCCTGCCACGGGCTACCGGACTGCTGGCTCCAGCCCCGGCCCCTGCGGCACCATGCGGGCTGCCGGCCCCGACCCCTGTGTTTTGGTTTGTTTTTTGGGTTTTTTTTTTTTTTTTTGGTTTGGCCAGCCACGTATAGTCAAATTTGCGCAAGTTAAATGCGCGTAAAATGCGACTGGCCTGTAATAGCATCAACATCTACTGTAGCCCTTCATACTCATGTAATGAGCCACTAGGGGGAGCGAGAAGGTAATTTTATTCCAGACACTTTAAGAGACAGAAAATCCAATTAAATAATGAATTAAGAAAAAGTAGCTCTGGGAGTAAGGTTGTAAGTTACCCATTCCTGACTTGAAGAACTCAGTGATGGAGCTTCCTCTGTGAAAGCCTCTAACTGGAATAAAGCTAGTCACTTGCTGGCCTTTAACAGCACATAAACTGATTTCTTTTGGAGGAAACCTGCCTGAGGTCTTTATAATGGCTAGCCTACTGGTGTCAACTACTGTAATTATTGGAATAGCCACTAGATGGTGCTTAATCATTAGCAACAAATGCACTATATATCTGTTGTACTTAAGTGACATATAACAGTTGAACAGAGCATTAGACACACTGAAATCTATTTCCCCATGCTAGGTTTCCCCTACTGTTATTCACACCTTCTTGTCAACTCTTTGAAATTGGCTATCTTGATCATTACTACAAAAGTTTTTTTTTCTCTTGCTGATAATAGCTTACTTTAATTGATTAGCCTCTTAGAGTTGGTATGGCAACTTCCACCTGTTCATGTTCTCTATATCTATATAGATCTTCCTACTGTATGTTCCACTCCATGCATCTGATGAAGTGGGTTTTAGCCCACAAACACTTATGCCCAAATAAATGTGTTAGTCTCTAAGGTGTTAGTCTCTAAGCCACAAGTACTCCCCATTGTTTTTGTGGATACAGATTAACATAGCTATCACTCTAAAATGTTCTCACAGTCTCCCTTGTTCTCTCTGTGCATGTTGGGCTGTGTTGCTTTAATCTTCTCCCTTCCTTCTTTCTCTCTACTCCTTCCCCCCTCTGTAATCTTACGTGCAATTCCTGGCAAACTGGCCCTGTATAGTTCACATTAGGGTATATAACAATCACACCCAGTGAGAGAGTGTTTTCCAAATGCTCAGGACTTGATTGTACGATGTTAGCTGCGCCAGTGTCTCCAACTCAAACACTGTGTCAGTCAACATACTTAAAGCAGCTGCCGCAGAATCATAAAATACAAGATAATGAACTGTGAATAACAGAAAATCAAGTGTTCACTTGTGCCCAAATAGTTAGGCAGAATCCATGACCACCCCAATCCTATTAATCCTGTCAGTTTTAGCTGGAAATCTGCTATTGAGCTTCTGCAGTCTGACCCGGTCATTAAAACGCCAAGCTCTTTCTGGGTAGGTGACTTTTTATTACACGTAAACTTTGGGAATTTTCTGATCTGGCACAATTACCAATTTGATATTTAAACAACAGAGAAGCAAGAACCTCCAGCCCTGCTGCTACAAACACTAAACCGTCCTTTCTTTCAGGAATGATCACAATTCAAAAGCTCAAGAGCTTAGGAATACATTGCCAACAGTGTTCATTTCTCATTTTTTTCTTTGTGGCAGGAGATAAAACGCGCCACTGGGCTTTTTTCCTACCAGTCTAGATGCTCCTGATGCTTAAGATAAAATCAAATGATACTTTGGGCCCAGAGAATCAGACCTGGGGGGCGGGTGACACTGGAACAGATTCATATACCTGCAGATTGGAATCTTGCACTAGCTGGAGCTGCTCTTTGATAACATGGAGCTCTTCTTGCTGTGTCTTGATGTCAGCTTGCAATATGCGAGTCCTCTCCTCCAGCTGTTCTTTTAGTTGATGCATCACCCCTAACTGGGCTGGGAAGTGATACACTGGCTGCGGAGAACAGAAAACATTTCACAGTTAGCACCTAGCTGGATGGACTAATATTGCTGCAGACTGCAGAAAAGTGAATCTTCTCATGCAGGACAGACGGTGTCTCAGCATATGGGAAGCTGCCCCCATGGAAAAGATGACTATACTGAAAAATTACACATTGGATACTTGTAAGCCAATGTACCACTGCGTTACTAGAATCTCACTGGTGTTACTCCACTGAGCTTAGATGTGGAGTAACCCAGCGGTGAATCAGATTTTAGTTATCTTTCTTTGTACTGAAAAGGTCAGGTGAATTAGGAAGCTGTCTACTCTTCCTATCAAACTTTACATCCCTACTGCCGTGTTATTGGTTATTATTATTTTGCTCCATTTCTTCCTTGAAAAACACAATGGCTAAATGGCAGGAGCTTGCTCTGAGTCTTCCTATGGAAGGCCCCTTACTGTAAAAATTATTCTACAGGCCTCATGCAGCTCCCGGAAAAGTCAATGGAAAAAAATTGAGCCCTAAATAAGAGCCACTTATACACATGCAAGGAGTAAGGGGCTGTAAGGTGCCCCCAACACCCCTGTGCAGCTACCCACATGAGCAGTCTATGTGCAGGGTCAAGAGCTGATGATCCGTTCCTCCCTCTAGAGCAAAAGTGGAAACAGAGCCCAAGTTGTGACTCTCTGAATCACAGCTTGGTCCCTCGGCTGCTCCTGGGGAGTGCAAGTACACAATGCCCCTTCCTCAGGGGAATGCCAGGATCCAGTCCTGAGTGGGCAAGAGAAAAAGAAGGGATGCAAACAGCTAACTAGGAGCATGTCAGATTCTTGTTTCTGACCCAAGCAGCTTGCTAACGCTAGTATCCTTCATATCACTCAGCACTTAGGAACCGTCATCGGAGGGGCCGGCCTGTGTATGCTTCTCTGATGGGCCACTCATCGGCACAGACACAGTTCAGATAACCGGGAGAATGCTGTTACTGGAACCAGAACAAAAGTCTCCAGTGCTCAAAACTGGTGCATCCAGCAATGAGGTAAAGCGCTGCTAACTCAAGCCAGCTGAGTCTCTTGGGCAAGGTTTTCAGACCTCTCCTTATGCTACAATCATGTTACAATCTGCTGGCTATGATCTTAACAAACACAAACCATGTACCATCACAGCTTGCTGCGAGGGAATTGTTGGCTGCGCCACCTGGTGCTGAGTGAGATGTTCAGCAGGTGCCTGAGGAGTCACTATTGCCTGGGGAAGAGAAAAACGATTTGGTTTAGACCATAGCGCACTTCACGTGAGGGCCAAGAGAGTTACCGAGAGCTAGATTTACCCCAGAAGCAAATGTGTTACCCCGCGGGATTCCTGCTCTCAAAGCGTCCGCACTGGCCAGCTACAAGGAAAGACATTCTCACGTGGCCTGTGGACATGCTCATTCTACCTTGCCAATTTCCTCGCATTTCAGAGATCTTTCGCTTCCTTCATGTACCGCATTTACCATCTGAGAGACGGCTCCACGTGGGGCTGGAATAAGCGACTGACTGACAGTTTTACCAATTGAACCAGAGCTGACCATTCATCTGGGGACAGGGTGAGCCCTTGGGTAACCCCACTGGAGTCAGCACAGCTGGAAGGATGAATCTGGCCTCTTCCACTTACCATCGCTAACTGTAAATCTTTATCTGAAAACTCCCTTTCCGGATGAAACCCCCTTCACCCACACAAACCCTGAGAAAACTGGGTTTCGCCTGGGTCTGGGCAAGCAAAAGTCAAACCCCAGGCACCACGAGGCCAGGGTGTGAGCCTGCAGCGCCCCTTCCCCCAGGAACCTTTCCCCCACAACACTTGCCTGGGGCACTATAGCTACCTGATCGACACAGACACGGACGCTGTTGCTGTTAAAGGGGCAGTCCATGAGGAGCTGTAGTGCAGACTACTTTGCCGTGCTCCACAGCTCCGTGGGGCTGCTCTCTGTCGGTCATCTCCAGCACTGCGCTAGCCCACCTTACCAGGGAGAAGCTTCTGATTACAGTCACAAGGCCAGACGGAAGCACCAGTTCAGCTAGTTGGTCCTCCTGTGTATCAATCAACCACACAACCCCCCCACCCCCCGCCATGAAACCCGCCACCGCCGATATCACCATGTCCCTTGCAGTGCCAAGCGCACTCTGGAAAGGCCGTCGCTCGCAGGTTTATCTACCTGTGCGCTTCCACTCGAGGCCAGCCTCAGCAATGCCTTCTCCGGCTGACCCATTGGCACGGATTGCCTGGTGGGAGTGCTGGCCTCCGTGTGCCGCATGGAGGATGTGGCTGCAAAAGAGAAGTTCCTTTCAGATGAAGTAATGGTGTGAAGCCATCAGACGTGCTCTCCTATTCTAACAGAACCTGGAGGAGTGAAGTTGTGGCAGCCCTAGCAGCTACCTAGCACCCCAAGACACCTCACAAAAATATCCGCTCTAACAACTGTCTAAACATAAGAATGGCTGTACTGGGTCAGACCAAAGGTCCATCCGGCCCAGTATCCTGTCTGCCGACAGCGGCCAATGCCAGGTGCCCCAGAGTGAGTGAACCTAACAGGTAATGATCAAGAGATCTCTCTCCTGCCATCCGTGGCAAAGAAAGCAAGAGGGTAGCAATGAATGACCACGCACAGCCCATGAGTCACGCTAAGCTGCCCAGACCTGCTTACCCATCATCTCTCCTTCTTCTTCTAGGCAGGGTGGCCCATTTCTGATGATAATGCCCCATTTCACCATTCTCTCCAGGATGTTTCTCCAGATGAGCGCTACAGAGCTACGCAAGCTTCCCCACGTGAGCACAAAGCCAGACCATCTCTGCCCTGAAACTCACTTGAATCCTCCACTGCATGAAGAGGGCCCCCGGGCTTGCTTTCAATACCCCAGTGCATTATAGGCATGTAACATCCCTCTGAGCCCTTGTCCTTAGCCCAAATGTGACAAGGTGAGATCCCAGCCACGTCGCTCTTCATGTCAGGAGGCCAGGCTCCCAGATCTTCCTGGGCACTGACTGATTCTCCTCCATTCAGGAAGTGAGGGGCCAGCTCTTAAATGTCTGACCAGGTTAGATTTGCACATGCAGCCTCTGCAGTACTTAGCCCTCAAACTAAGGCAGGAATGATGATCTGAGCAGACAGACCGACAGTTTCTACTGAAATGGATGAAACGGAGGCATTTTTTAAGGGCATTCATGGAAAGGTCACATTAAACTCCAGTATCTTGTTGCTTCAGCTATGACAATCTAGTCTGACTCTCAGCAGGAAGGCTAGAAAGCTGCACATTTCCCTCCTAAACTTCCCCTCATTGTCACCCTGGGGCGGCAGTAGCAGTGGGGGTGCTAAGTGCTGACAGCTGTCAGGGCTTTCACCAGTGTGACCTACACCTGCCCTGAGCAGGGAGTAAATGACACAGCTGTTAAAATGCCAGCCATGGTCTACCACCCTCGAGTGCCCACAGCCCACTGGAACCGCACCAGTGGGGAATTTTAGGGGCAAATGTCTAGTGTAGACACATCCTAGGCATATCCTCCCACCCTCTGCTCATTTAATAGTCATCTCCTTCTCTGATTCAGCCACACGTGGTATCAGAGCCTTCTCCTCGCACAAACTTCCCCTATCTCTGCACTCACTGGCTCTCATCCCATTCCCAATCACAGCCCAAACTCCACCTGCCTGGCTGCATGGATGACGGATATTTCCAATGCACTTGCCGCTGCAGTACCTAGACGTCTTTGGAGGAGAAAGGAGGACCACCAAGAAGGCCAAAACTCTCTGCCTCCTCCCTTGACTAACCCCACTCACAAGCACTGAGCTCTTGGGCTTTCTCTTCCCAGCTTAAAAAAGGCAGTATTACAGTGAGGTAACCAACACCTGTTAGTGATCCCGCTGTACAATCCCAGCCGAGACGAGGCTCTGTACCTCTGTGAGGGAGCAAGGTAAGGCCAGTGCTAAACTCCCACCCAGGGTCATCCCCGCCTCACTTACCATGCAGTAAAACTGCAGAGGCCTTGTCTGCATTCTGCTTTCACAGCAGGGTGACTAACACGCGGTAGCTGTGGTGTGGTGAAAACACACAGTTTCTTGGGCAGTGAAGACAGCCGTGGTGGCTACTTTCACTAGCCCTCTCAGCTTCGCTGTGGTTCAGTTGCTGGGGGAACCCCAAAGATGTCAAAGGGGGCTACTCTGGGTTCAGATGGGTGTGACAGATATAAACTAACCAACCGGCAGAGTCTCCCCTCACACGGTTTTTTTAGGTCTCTCAACAGAGTTTAAAACTTCCAACCAAGATTTGAGCTGCAGGGGTTTTTTAAAGCAGCTCCGTTAGTACAGCCCCTCGCCTTCGCCAGGATCTGTCAATGCTGACTAGGATACGTACACGCTGAGTCGGAGAGCGCTGTGTGTGAAGATCGCCGGGAGCTAGGAGAGGATACAGAGACTCTTTCCCTGTTAGTTTCCTGGTTGTTTCCACACTGCCTGATGTCTATGTAACTATTGTGACTCTGCAGTGAATAAAACACAGACAGCAACATCCTTAGCAGCACAAAAGCAACATCAGCTTGAACCCCCTTGAATCTTGATCATGGCTCTTTCTCAGACAAAAATGGTGTTTAGGTCTCAAAGGGCCACAACTGCAACTACAATATTGATTGGGGTGATTAGAAACAACCAGCAGCTTGCCCCAAAGAGACCCTTAAATGGCTCCTTAGGGTATGTTGGCACTGCAGCCTGAGGTGGGACTGCAGCCGGGGTAGATGTACCGGTGCTGGCACAGCTAAAACACAGCTCA
The DNA here is from genome assembly GCA_007922305.1 of Dermatemys mawii. Classification (NCBI taxonomy): domain Eukaryota; kingdom Metazoa; phylum Chordata; order Testudines; family Dermatemydidae; genus Dermatemys; species Dermatemys mawii. The sequence continues at coordinate 27,358,637 of ML677377.1, forward strand.
GATGTGGCAGCCCGGACTTTAGCATGGGCTAGCAAGGAGAGTGCACATCCATGCACCACAGGAAGGTGACAGTCTCCCACCCTCAGCCCAGCCTCCAGCATGGCAAAACCACCGCATCACAGAGGGAAATTTTTCACCAGTCCCCCTGGCCGGAGATCTGCCCAATACTGCATGTGGGAGAGGAGGTGCAGGGTGGCTTTGTGGCTAAGATGCTAGCTAGGCCCTCAGGAGATCCAGGTTCAACTCCCACCTCTGTTACACATGGTCTGGGAAACTCTGGTATCGCCCCCCACCTCAACTGGAGACAGCACAACCTCTGGTCTATTGAAACTGCAAGCGCTTAGAGGCAGAGACTATCTCTTCTCAGGTGTATCTACAGTACCTGGCACTGTAGGGCCTCCAGACATCACTGTTAAATATAGATAGTGACTAATAATAATACTCCAGCTGAGTCCCATACATTAAGCCAATGACCGGGGACAGGGAAGGAGGAGATGACTGGATGGGAAGAACAACACATCACCCCCCACAACTCTCTTTATGACACACTCCCCTCCTGCATTACAGTGTGCGCCCGTTGCTGCTGATTGCCAATAGATTGGTGTATAAATAGAAGTGCACTTTTATAATTAGCTTCCTTCTGCCAAATTTCTCCAGGGATGTCCCAGCTCATTGGTTATGACCCACTGGGGAGTGAGTGAGTGTGGAAGCAGGAACTGGTTGGCTGGAAAAGAGGAAGATTTCATTTATTGCAGACGTGGTGAGAGGGGGCTGGGAGGAGACACAGACCAATGTTTGGGGATATTGGGTGCAGCCTGACTAGCTTGTATAAACAATGCCAAATGCAGAGTATCTGCTTAAGCTGAGATCCCTGATCTCCTTACTCACGTGAGTAGTCACACTGACTCCAATGGAGCTACTCTAGCGAGTAAGGGCAGCGATGTCTGGCAAAATATTTGGAGAAGGGATTGGTCTAATCCCTGCCCTCTAGCTGTTTGCTAAAATGAGTGCTTGCGAGAATGCAACAAAGGCTCTTTAAGACAGTAAAATATCCAAAATACACCATGGACTGTACCAAATCTAGATCACTTACACATACACACACTCAGCAGTCAGATCCACCATGCCTAAGCACTTTGCCACATAAGGACTACAGTGTATTAAAGATTTGTTATTATATAACCAGTCCCACTGCACCTCCTTGGAAATGGTATCTCTAAAGTAATGTCTGAAGAGCTATAAAGCCAGCGGATTGATAATCCCAAACGATTACCAAACGAGACACTTGAAATTATTTTGCAATGTCTTGTTTTGAAGCTATTTGGTGGATACACTCAAAGGAAACTGAAATGACCGTGTTAAGTGAGCAGGAGGGATGATGCCCGATTGATTCAAACAATGGAAATTATTGCTAAGATCACAGCTCTGCCCTCCCTCTGAATCCTGACCAACCTTGCAAACATGGCTGAGACCTGGAAAATAAAATCAATAAATCAGTCTTTTCCCATCTTTGTCTGATTATCCATGGTGAGTCAGCATAAAAGCAGCAGACACTAGTACTGATCTGTAGTTAGTGTCTCGTATGTCGGTGGTACTGGGAGTTAGTACATCATTTACTATCTAACAAACTTCATTCTGCTCTCAGTAAAATAGCTTCTTTTCTTCTACTGAACTGAGTGGCTTAAGATATAATTTGGGTAAAGGCCTCAGAGATCACAGGAAATCTGCCCTAGCAGTGTAATAACGATGCAATTATTGAGTTTGCATTGTTACGAGCCATTTTAGTGCAATGCAGTGTTAAAATCCTCCTGGTGGGTTTGAAAGATAAAGAACTAGATGGTTTGGAGGCTGAAGTGAGTAAAGGGATGCAGAGAAGGCACAGTCCATATGTTTTTCTAACATTAATGAGTTCCTTTCATTCGTTCCCTTCAGCAGGCAGTACCTTCAAAGAAGAAGATGCCCGTTCAATTGATGATTCCTCAAGGCCAAGATCTCTCCTTCTTTCAGCTCGAACCTCCGCATAACTACATTGGGGGAAAAAAGAGAGATTTAGAAGAAAATTCTTATTGCTTATTGGAAGTGAAAAGTAGGCTGTGAAATAAAAACAATGGCTGCTTGCTTAATGATAGCTAAGCTGATACACTGGTTTCTGAGGACCTCTTATTTTGTAGCTGCAGCTTTGTACACACACAATTGTTTGTGGGCAAAAGGTACAGTATTCTACAGTCTAATTGATGACTTAACTGGAGAGCGGATGCAAGAAACTGCACATGTAACCTGGGGCACCAACTGAGATGCTGATTTATAGATTATTTATTCTATAAAATAAATTATTTATTCTATAAATAAACTATATTTATAGATTCTATCGTCAAGCAAAGCGATACTCAAAGCAAAACTCTGGGAATGCGTTCTTTCGTGAACAGCAGGGAAAGAGCATCTTCATCCTTACTACAATTATCTTCACAGAGGAACTCCCCATTCTCTGCAGCCTGTCAGAGAAACAGTCCTGATGCAGGAAAGTGACAGTAGGAGGGACACACACAGCTTCCAGCTTGTAGCCAGTTTCCTGTGTGTCTTAACAACAGTGGTACAGAAGCTCAGCGGTACTCAAGCTACGCCCTGGGGAGCTCCACCCGAGGAAGGACTGCACGGCTGTGAGCGCTGATGTTGTAACTGAACAGTATCACACTTGCACAGGCACCTTCCACGGATCACCACGGGTGGGAATACAAATCTACCTCCCGACTTCAGGGGAAGCCGTGTATGTGGAATGATGGAAAGTGATGAGCCAAACGTAAAGCTCATTGAGACCCCTGGAGAATATGCCTCCGAGTCTAAGCTCTCATGCAGCTTTTACTCACTGTCTTTGAAATAATAAAACATTAATGATTTATAAGACTGGAGATTTAACTATGAGAGTTCTTAAACTCAAGGAGATATTTCTGAGACTCCCCAGTAGGGAGCGTGGGCAAGGGTGCAGTGTTAGAACTAAGACTGGGGTAAACACCAGATCCTAGGATGGGGTTAATGTAGGGGTGGGCAAACTTTTTGGCCCGAGAGTTGCAAAATTGCATGGAGGGCTGGGTAGGGAAGGCTGTGCCTCCCCAAACAGCCTGGCCCAGCCCCATGTCCAACCTCCTCTCACTTCCCGTCCCCGACTATCCCCCTCAGAATCCCCAACCTATCCAACCCTCCCTACTCCTTGTCTCCTGACCGCCCCCTCCCAGGACCCCCTGCCCCTAAACACCCCCCCAGGATCCCACTGCCTATTCAACCCTCCCATGCTCCCTGTCCCCTGACTCCTCCAACCCCTATCCACACCCTCACCCCTGACAGGCCCCCCAGGACTCACACACCTTATCCAACCACCCCTTCCCTGTCCCATGACTGCCCCCCGAGACCTTCTACCCCTTATCCAACCCCCCGGCTCCAACACCCTTGCCAGCCGGCTCAGAACAGTGTGTCTGGCTCCAGCCAGATACGCTGCTGTGCTGATCCGGAGGAGCATGCAGCCCGCCCCTCTCCCCCCAGCACTGCTCATGCAGCAGAATGTCTCCGGGGGAGGGAGGGACACCACGGGAGGGGGAGGGACTAGCCTTCCCAGCCGGGAGCTCAGAGGCCAGGCAGGACGGTCCTGCGGACCAGAAGTGGCACAGATCCATTAAGAAGTCAATTGGGAGTTGCCCATTTACACCATTTCAGAATCTGGTCCCATAGCTGTCAATTTCCTTTATTTCATCTTTCAAATCCAAGGTTCTATTAATTTTTCTATTTTACTAAGTAAAATGTATGTTCAACCTGAACTATTTGATGTGTGTCTAGGAATTTATTTAGGATGTGCACGCACCAGAAGCGGAGAAAGAACTATATGCTGACTCACACTCCATAAGGTCGGAACCTTAGGTGACAGAAAGGTCTAAAAATTCCCCAAAACAAGGCAGAATCAACACGCCTCAAGATACGTAAGTACTATCCTGAATGCATTCAAATTAAAACAGCTCCCAATGTGTGGTTTATACAGGCATGTAAAATGCTAACCACATATGCCTACTTATTAGGATACAAGACGCTTTGTGGTGTTTCAAAGTATCTAAACAAAACAACTAGTTACTAAAGGGCTTTTTTCCAAATTTTTGATAGTCTCAAACACAGAAGACAAGGACAAATTCAAATTTTACTAAAATTAGCTGACCAAACTGGTACGTCACTTTCTTTTTTAAAAACTTCCACTAAATTCATTCTATGTATACGCTCAGCCTTGTTTGAACCAGCAATGGAAATTTACCACTGACATGGACGGAAGCAGATACTAACCCAGTAATTGTGTATCACTAACCTCCACAACTAAAACAAGACTGTACAAGATTCATAGCACATTACAGTATTTAATGCCACAAGTACAACAGAACCATCACTGGTGTGGGGGACTCATGTGCTAACACACACAGCTATCTCCAAGTCACAGCTATCTCAAGCTGTGATCAGAAAGGTTTGTCAGAAGTGGATTAATGCATTGACATCCATACAGCATTCTGGTTCTGAACAGCTTTAAATGTTTGATGTATCTGTGTCATGGCTAAGGACAAAAGTGGAACGTAATATACTCAGCCAAATGTTGCTTCCAGGCTTTTCGGCTTAGTTGCCAAAAAGTGAGTAACGAAAACATTAAAAACAATTTCCAAGTTCTCACCCATAATAATTTTATGTAACTATGTATCATCAGAGTGAGTCAAATCACACTGCAAATACTTGGTTAACACATAAAAGAATGGAAAAATGGAATGGATGGGCACACTGATTAACAGAAAGTGTTAAGCACATATTCCTACCTTACTACAAGGTGTGTACAAACAATGAATTCAGGTTTGGAGTTCCACTGGTGGTACGTGATGTAATAGTGCGTTTGCAACCATATCCATTGCTGGCCTTTGGTCAAGAATCTGTAGTAACAGGACTTTCCTTTCCCAAATTGCATCACTGTTAAACAAAAAGAAACAATTTGGTTAATAACAGTTACATTCTGATTGTAATTGAGATTAGAAGAATAACTAACATTGCTATCAATCCTTCCTCAACATTGCTTACATTTTCAGCCAGGTGCGGCATTTTAATCTGATTTGCAGTTATTAATTTAAAAAGAAAGTGTGCCAATATTTGGGGTTCATTTTTATAAATGATCATAGCTGGCACAGGCAGACATTCTGCTTCTTTGCCAGCGAATAGTACATATAAATGACATCAACCGAACAGTACGTTGGCACTTTATCAGGCTATCTGCAAGCATTTCAGACATCGCTGGCTTAAAGTCAGGAAGCTGATAATAGAAGAACCCTGATCTGAAAGTGCAAATCTAACTGCTAATTGAAATGTCCATAGATTAGACTGTATATGAGCGGGACCAAGTCTTCCTTTGGGAGCCTGTTGTGTCTAAAGTTAATCACTTACACCTCCCTTTTAAGATACCATTTAACAAGGGTTGTCTAAAAATAAAGTTATAAAACGTAACATTAATGACCAGGCTTTTAAAAGGCTTCCCATACTACAGGAACAATTTTGCACCAGCAATTCACTGAATTCTTTCAGGAGTTGATCCAAAGCCCACTGAGCTCACTGGAAAGACTACCATTGACTTCAAAGGGCTTTAGACGAGGCCCATAGAGAAGAAAGGATGGTCTTGTGGTTAATGCACTGAATTGGGAGCCAAGAGAGTTGGATTCACTTCTTAGCTCTGCTACAGATTTCCTGAGTACCTTGGTCAAGTCATTTAATCATTTGCTCTTCAGATTGCCCTCGTGCCAAGTGGGGATAACAACACTTCCTGTCCATGCCGGGGTAGTTGAGCAGATAACTTTCTTAACGCTTGTGAGGTGCCCTGAAGTGTGACACAGGGGCCATGGAAACTCGACTGCAGAGCTCCATTTGATTTTTGTTACCTTATTGCCCCAGTAAATGGCATTCACACACAGCAAATTCACATACACACTGGACCTGATTGTTCCCCAGAGTTATCTGTGCAAGGGAGACTTTCTGGGTTAATCTTTTTATATGGAGTGGGGCAGCATCTGTCCCTGCCTATTCAGCACTAACCCACTCATCCCCAACTCCAGAGAGTCCTCTGTGGGGTCAGAGATCTGAAACTGGGTGGAAATGAGCACCCACTGGGTATCCAGCCAGAAGCTGCCCACATCTTGCTAATGAAGCCATATCACCTGGGAGCTAGTTGGTGGCTCCAAGGTTAGTGCGGGCCCAGAGCTTCCACCCAGATGACAATGGGCAGCAGCAGACCCCTTGGGGTCCACATAATCTGTCAGGGAACCTCAAAAGTGCCCCTGCAAAAATCCCAGGAAAACTCCAGGATAAAAGTTCAGGGAGGTTTTACTCCTCTACCCACCCCTTCTATGGATGTTTCCAGGGGAGACAGCCCTCTGCTGGGAAGAATCAGATTCTCCTTTAGCTGTTAACACCGTTTGGCCCTATAGCGATATAGGACTGTGACACACCACTGAGCAGTTCTGATTCTATCCAGCAGAGGGCAGGGTTACACATACACCCTCCTGAGTTCTTTATTGTACAACTATACCTAGCAGGGATGGCCAAACTTATTTTGACCTTCGGAGCCACATACAACAATCTTCAGACTTTTGAGAGCCGGAGTGCACCTGCCAGGGCTCAGAGCTTAAGGCTCACTCCTGCTGAAGTCCTGAGCCCCAGCACCTGTGTCCCCAGAGGGCTGAAGCCCCGAGACTACTCCCACACTGGGCAGAAGCCAGACATGATGCGTGGGGGGGAGGAGGCAATATGGAGTCACACTTGCCCTGAGATTTTTGCCAGGGGGTTTGCTGGCCCTGCTTGCACCTTCCTGCAGCTCCCAGCTGTTTGCCGCTGCTTCTCCATGGGGAGCTAACAGCTGGGAGCGGCAGGGATGGGATGTTGAGGGGAAAGGTGCCTGACTCGAGCTGTTTGGAGGGGACAAACCTTTACATTGTGCCCCTCCCCTCAGCAGGCACCAGTCATCTCTAGCAGAAGCCTACAGCCCCACCACTCTGCTGCAGGGCAGAAGCCACAATTCCCCTCCCTGCTCCACCCCAGTCTGGTAGGTGGAGAAGGGAGGACATGGGAGGCTCTGTGAGCTGCACTTATAAGAGCCGTGATTTGGCCACCCTGCCCTATAGAGTTAGTTCTTTTGCACCTTTGATAAAACTACCCCTTCCTCTCGGATTGATTTGAGAGCCAGACTGACAGACAGATACCACCCGTTTTAGCCAACAGGGAATCTGTACACAGTATTCCTTGAGAAACCATCTCAGTATGTGAGAAGCATTTTACAAATAGTAAGTAATTAAGTATCACAACAACTTAACGAGGTGGCACTATTATGCTTATTTTACAGATGGGTAATCTAGGCACAAAGAACTTAATTATAACCTGCTTCAGAACGTCATTATAGCCTGTCTTCCAGAGGTGCTAAGGACACATGATTCCAGTGAGGACAATGGGATTGGAGAGTGCTCAGCAGCTGTGACAATCAGAAACAATCAAGGCTGTTGGCAACAGCAACACAACAGCAAAGTCAGGAACAGAGGACAAGAGCTCTGGCTACCTGTCTTGCACGGTAACTTCATGTTAGGGCAACAGACTTCCACTGCCCAAATCACAACAGATATCTGCCAGTTTGGCAAATTCTCACGGATAAAACTTGCCTGGATAAAATAATGGATTCCTAGGGATTCATCTTCCCTAGTTAGGCAAGAACTGAGCCATATTTTCCAGGAAGAGGTAAGAATTTCCCTAATAAACATATAGTTTTGCACAAGTCTCATAAGCGCACGTTGTCAGTTCCCAGCAAGCAATGGAAAAGGAACTTACAGTGTTCATGGCACCGAGCGAGAAGCTCCAGGTCATCAGCGTGGTAATAATCATAACCTGACGTTCCCAGAACCTCGAAGGGTAAATAACCTATAATAGGCGGGGCCCTAGAATGAAAGCAGAGAGAAAGACATAAATACAAAACCTGCTGTGCTGACCATTTGGTAGATCCTTAGCAAACTAAAAACCGAATATCTGCTTGCAAGAAAGCTGGGAGTGAGATCGATTTCTTTGTACCAGAGTGAGCAATAAAGACAAGCATGTCAAAACTGAGTAACTGAGAAGGTATCTGGTTATTGTTTCCTGGTCTATTCATTATGTGGGTGTATGGAAAAGCAAGTATGCATGCAAGTGACTCATTCATTAATCATATTTGTTAGCTTAAGAAAAACTATGGATGTTCGTGTGCATAAAACACTGGAGACTGTATAAAATTATCCAGTAGGCTGGGTACTAATGTCATCTGGGGAGGAACTGTAGAAGAAATAGAATGGACTTCTCCACATGAACACTTAGTACATGGCAAACTGGGGTGTAAATCTACCCCGCACCAGCCTGCCACGCATGAACTCCCTTTGTGGATCCTGCTGACCTGTAATCCAAGTTTCATAGTGTACTTTGATCCACCCTGCTTTGCAACTGGCGTAGATTAAACGCACTAAGGAACTTTTAATGCCCAGCAGCACGGCCCCCATGGACACTTAGTGCACAGCAGACTAGCATGGGATAGATTCACACCCTGGCTTGCCACAATCTAAGTGTTCCTGTAGCCCAGTCCTAAGTAGGACTCTCTGGTGGAGGCAGGGACATGCTTGGGTAAAAGAGAAGTAATCTAGTCCCTGGCACGGCTTGGGGAATTGAAACCAGCAAAGTGATTTCTGTGCATTCTACAGAATAAAGATTCTTCTTCAGCACAGATGTTGAGCTGATTTCCAGGACTCTGATATCTATAGCAGATGAACAGGGAACGGAAGAGGAAACAAAACAAGGACCAGGTTCAAGCTTCCAATTCCAATTCGGCGTTTAGAAATCCAATACTAACTTACAGCTTTTCGAACTGAAAATGAGAACTTCTAAAAAAGGTGCAATTACAGTATTGAAGTGGTAAACGAACCCACACTAGAACAAGGTCATGGTAACACCTGGGAAATAATTATCAGACAACACTGCGAGTTGGGACCAAAGATATAATTATTATACCTATTGCACATAAGAATAGGCCTATTTCTGCCCTTGGCTGGGTATGGAAAACTCCCAGTTACTTCAGTGGGAACACTCCATCTGCTTTGGAAGGCACAATTTGGCCGTATTCTGTTTATTTGGCTTCTTGCTCCTCCCTTTGCTTCACTGTCCATTTGACTTGGCTGCTGGGTATGATGACACTATGGAGAGCGGCACAGTTTGCCTACAGCATTTTCACGTCACTCCTCTAGAGTACATGTGGCGATATATTCCCAAAGTAGTTAATGTTTTGAAATTAAACTACAAAGAAACAGGCTGTAGGATAAAAAGAGGGAATACTCTCCTCATGCTTCCTTCTTTGCTTTGGTGTGTTTTAGTACCATTCTGTGGAAGGCCAGGGCTACCAGGTGACCTTAAAATATGTTTGAAATGTGGGCCCGAAATAACAAAATGGATTCAGCTAGGAAAAATGCAAGCTAATCCGCTTGGGGTGGGGTGGGGGGGGGGAAGAGAGGCGCAAATAATCCAAAACAGAGATTCTGTATTTAAAAGGAGGGAGAATCCTGGGAAACAGTAATGTTCGCAGTGAGAATGGACAGCGCTCTGTCGATAGGAGTTTGCAGTGCAAGAGGACACAACAAAGGCACATTTGTATCTCTTTATGAATGTTCTAACTTAGAATCATATCAGGTGACAAAGATCTATGAAGTTATTCAGGCTATTTCCTTTCCAGTCCTGCATCACGGAGCCAGGAGGTAAACCCTCTCTTTGAGCCTGATCCATGCCCACTGAAAGATTCTCATTGACTCTCTTGGCATTGGATTGGGCTCTCTATAGAGTCAGACATTCTAAGGTCAGATGGGCCTGTATGACCACCTAGTCCGATCTTCTGCGAAACACTGGCCACGGTACAGTAATGATTGCACCAAACCCGTAACTTCTCTTTGAGCTATAAATTAACTTTTAGAAAAAGATCCAGTCTTGGTCGATATATAATACAGCTCCAATGCAATACTGCACTCATTTCTGGACACCACATGGTCAAACAGATTTAGAAAGAGAGAACAGAAACAAACCTAAGATTTATGAGAAAAGATTACTACCCCTGCATACGTGTAGACAGGCTAAGTGACGACTAAAAGATGAGGTCGCCAGGTGGGCACGCGACATGGTAACTGTCTACATCCGAAAGGCAAAAATGTCAAGAAAGGAGTAGAATCACTGAGGACGCTGCTGCTAACAGGGGACTATCAGTAGGACGTATGCTATAAAAAGCAAACCGGGACTGGAAAGGAAATAGCCTGAATAACTTCATAGATCTTTGTCACCTGATAGGGTTCTAAGTTAGAACATTCATAAAGAGATACAAACACACACATAGCACAGCACAGCTACATTCTTAATGGGTCCGATCCTGTTCACAATGAAATCAATGACAAACCTCACACCGACCTTCATGGCAGTGGGTTGCGGCCCATTATATGGGACACTTCCAAGGCAGATGTCGCATATGGCGCTAGTTGGGATTTTACTGTTTGCGTTTTTAAAGTCTGGAGGTTTTTTTAATATATTAAATATTAATAAAACACTGTGGTTGTCAGGACTGGGGATTGAACCTGGTATCTGTGGATCATAATGCATAAGCCTCTACTGCCTGAGCTAAATGCCATCAACCACTAGATTCAGACTAGCCACTACAACAAAATACCACACCAAGTGCACACCCACATGACACAAGTAAACAAAGCCAGAGTAGAGCTAGATTCTTCCCTGTTTTAGGGACAGTTTGCACTACTCCATCCACATCAAGTGGTTCTAAGTATAGCATAACCAGCCATGGGAGGATTGCCCAGGGCTGTCACAACTTATGCCCTCCCTGCACTTGCCAAAGGAGGTTGGCTGGGGTAAAGGAGGGGTGGCCAAGGACCCTTACACCCAGATGCCATAATGGATCTCCTGTGGCCATTAATAGGCAGCACAAGCTCTCATCACAAGTGCTCAGCACCTCTGAAAACCTGCTCCTACGTCATTAATTATCTATGGGAAGCAAATGTCAGCGTTCTCTGATCATGAGCTCTTTGGGACAGCTATGGAAAGTGCCTCGAGAACTCTACCATAATACAAACAGCACAGTCATGTTTCACCAAAATACCTTTTACAGAGCATAGAATCATAGAATATCAGGGTTGGAAGGGACCTCAGGAGGTCATCTAATCCAACCCCCTGCTCAAAACAGGACCAATCCCCAAATAAATCACTTTGCTCCTTTTCTTTATCTGACCCAGATTTCTGTTAAATATGACAGAACGTGTATTTATTAAAGCGGCTTTTATTTCTGTCTGTCTGTGCAACCAAGCCAATGTCTTTTGGGTCTGTTATAACACACTTATCTTCATGACGACAATGTCTTTAAGATGAATGTCAGCCAAACACTTTAAGCAGCTCAGGAAAGTGCAGGGCTTTCAGATTTGTCATCATAATTTAGAGGAACTGATTCTTTAATTGAGAATGTAACCACAAAACGCTTCTAACCTAGGAATGGAGGAGGAGCTGGCATGTTGGCTGAGCATTCTGAAAGTTTTGAGCTAGCTTAGTCATTGCTGAGGAAGTCTGCAATTCCTTGTGCTAAAGGAACTGTTCAAGTTTTCTGAGTAGGAGATCAATGACTGCGTGCAGTGGGAAAGGCTAAAGGGATGGACTTCAAGTTATCACCGAAGTGCAGGAATTGCAGGAGAAGATAACATAGCAATAGTATAACCAGAGCAATAAACAATGGAGGAAGGAGTAGAATATGGAACCGAAACAGACCAGTATAAAAGCATCCAGTTTGTTTTTTCCCTTAAATGATGCCTATATATAATTTCAGGCTCCTGGTGTTTCTAGTCGGTCCATGTTTATATAGCTCAGTAGAACTGGCCTAGCCTGCTTCTGCAATACATTGTAGACGCTAGGCCTGAGCGAACGAGGCCCTGATGCTGAGTAGAGCTCAGCACCAGCTACTCCTATGGCCTCAGCAGCTTTCAAGATCAGCCCCACAAACATGGAAAATAATAACTGAGGAATAGCTGAAAACATTCTATGACAGAATGATGCTGCCCCTACCATTCTATTAAATTGTGCATTGAATCAATGATCGAATGAGTGAAAGCACACTCCATGTTCACTGCTAATATCAGGCACTGCGATACACTGCAGCTAAATGACTATGTTAGCTTAATTTACGCTCAGGAACAATGGTTTCCAAACAGGGGATATCACCGTACTGGAGTAGAAAAATTCCTCTCTGAGTCACATCCCAGATTATGACAAGGCACTTGGATATATTTCAATAAAGCTCTTAGGCCGGATCTCAGTAGCTTTCTTCACAGAAGTTGCTGGGTGCTCAGCCCTTTGAGAAACAGGTCACTGCTTTAGATATCTCAACACTGACTTAGCCTAACTTTAGACATCCACTTTTAAAAATTTAGGCTACTGCATATACCGATTTCAATTCATGTAAAGTTACTTTAACTAGACCTAGACAGCATGAGTAACATGCAGACAAAACTGTAGCACAAGTGGTTTCTCATCAGCCCCTCAAGACAGGATTTCCAGTGTCATTATTCTGATTAATATATTCATTTCATTTTCATTTCTTGCAATATCTCCTCTCTCTCTGAAGGTAGAGGGTGGTATTTGGGTTTCTTTAGAAAGTAAGCATTCACCAAAGGAATTTTATTTCTCAGCCCGGTCTTTGCAGCAGTAAGTACATGGCTAGAGTTTGTGCTCGCTGGAGATAGTACTATTGTGCATTATGAAAAATGAGAACGTGTCTAATACTGTTAGGTATTCATGCATACACACAAATATGCACAAAGTACAAAGGCTTTATCCTTTTTCTGAAGGACTCTTGCCCTTTTATAATTAACAATGTTTTACGAAGTGATCTTTAGTCTATTCCACTCCCAAGTAGTATCTTATCTCCATCTAGTCAAAAGAAGTCAATAATTACCACTATCTATTCTTTTAATGTGTTTCTTTTTTTAAAAAAGAACTTTAATGCTGTATCAAGATGCGAATCAACAGGACAAAGAACAGAGTCTCATTCTCAGCTACTGCCGAATGCAATCAATGGAGTTCTGCCTATTGACACAAGCTGAGGATGTGGCCCACATGGTCCTATGTTAATAACTTATTTAGTACCACAATGAGCCTGGACATTTTTAGATGTGCTATTATTTCCAGCTCCAATTAATGGAAGGCGAACACGGTTTCTTACTGCTCTTAAATGTGAAAGCAAGCAAAGCTTTTAAGGAGGCGTGAAGAGTAGGCTTTGATCAGTGTCACCATTGTGATCTCATTTCATGTGAAATCTTCTGGTTGGGGGCTCAGACAACATTTGCTGGATAGTCTTCCTTTTTTAAACCGCGGTTTGTGGATTCTTCAATCACCACACATTGTATTTATATCTGAAAAACAACCTGCTCACCTGTGGTCCAAGAATAAAAACTTCCACTCCAAACTGTGTCTCGATGTGAATTCGTCACATGGCTCTTCGATGCTGCACAGCTCCTGCAGACCAGTGGGTGCATTTTAATATTTAACTCCTAGGAAAACGGCTTGTGTGACAAGACAGCTTTATAAAACATACAAGGACTCTTTGGAGAATAAACTGACTTATTCTTCTGCTGACCTAGCGGTGTCTACTCCGGGGCTTAGACCAGGCTAGCTATTTCTCTCAGGGAGCGCATTTTTCACACCCCAGAGTGACACAGCCAGGTCAACCTAATGTCGATGTTCTCTGAGAAAGAGCGGCAATGGCAAAGTCTAGCAGATTGTAAGCTCGTTAGGGCAGGGACCGTCTGTTCTGTGTTTGACAGCACTTTGCACAGTGGGGCCCTGGTTCATGACTAGGACTCCCAAGTGCTATTTTAATGCAAATAAATAAATAAATAAATAAATAAATAATAAACCAATGGTGACAGTTATTTCTGTGCTAAGTAACACCCTAGGGGTTAATGGGAAACAACTGAATTTTATTTTCATTATTATGTACATAGTGCCCTTCTGTGGATAAACAGCAGCTTAAAAAAGTATGGTTCCCATAGTCAGAAAAGAGCAGGCAGTGGTCGTGCACAGTCGGGGAGTTTGGCAAGTTTCTTTCTGAGATACAGCTTTTCCAGGGGTTCAGCTGGAAACTGTGTTTCCTCGTAACTTCTTGAACGTATGGCTCAAGGAGGCCCCTCTCATGCTATCATCGATGGTTCTGCTCAAATGCAGCTCCGCACTTGCTGGGCAACGCAACAATGCTCAGAGAGACTGTTTTGTTTTCCGCTTTTCTTAAACAAACTTCAGACGCTAAATCCCACCTCAAAATGAAACAGCACCATCGCTCGTCCACAGGTCCTCAAGCTCTGAATAATTCACCGTCCAGCTCTCAAAGTGCAGGATTTAAGACCCCTTTTGCATGATTTTTCCTTTAGGAATGACCAGACTTGAATATCCATTTACCACACTTGAAATGAAAGCTTGATTTTTTTAAAATCAATTATCGATCCGTGGTGTAAAACAGGAAACATGACCCGAGGGCTCTCACCTTTAAAAACTGGGGCGTAACAAGACGAACAGTTGCTACGAGGCAAATCTGCTCTTCCGTGGCTGACCTGAATGCTCTTGCAATAGCTGATTCAAAGCCATTGCAGGAGGGTGTAGGCACTGGACAAAAACAACAAAACACAAGCCAAATCAGCATTTCAAGAAGAAAATGTTAAAGCAGATACTGTAACCAACAAAACTGAACAATTTAGCTCCTTCTACGCACAGCTCAGAGCCAATCAGAGACATGCCCCTCTAAAACTTGTTCAAAGAACGATCATTTAAGACTTATTCGGTGGATTCTTTTCTCTATATCTAGGCTCTCTTGGCTCCATCATGGGAAAGATTATACAGGTGCAACTGCTAATTCTCGGCTTTGCAGAAAACCTGTTTGTAACAGCTTGGGCTCAGCTGAAGTGTATGAACCTAACCTGCCAGCTGGAAGCACCTTAAGAAGGCAAGAAGCACTATAAAATACATTAAAATAAAGACAGTGAAATGCAGCTGTTCGTTTCTTGTTTGTTACTTTCGTTACATTTTGTTTATGCTTTTTCAACTATCTGCTGTAGGTGGAAAATCTCCTACTAGGGAAAATGATCTTTGTTCATTGTAGATCTCACCATGACAGACGAAAACAGCAGAAAACATGAATCTTTGTTTACTTGCAAACAATTCACTAGCGGATTAGCCAAATTCTCTTCTCTGAGCTGCACTGCATGTATATTGATCCAGAGGATCATATTCTGCATTTGTTCCATGTAGAAAAATCACATGGACACCTGTGGAAGTTCACTACCAGGAATGGATGCAGACTATGCAATGGAGACATGGAGCGTGGCTTAATGAGGAGAATTTTGCCCTAATGCTGGTACTTAGAAATAATGCATGCGGCCCAGTGCTAGGGAGAGTGGTAAACCAAACAGCACTTGTTTTCCTGAGCTGTCTATCATGGGAAAGATGGTGAATAAAATTTCTCATACACATTATGCAATCAGTGCCAATGCAAACACACACGCAGAACCATTCGTTTAAATTCAGCATAGAAACCCTATCTCTCTAAATGATTGACAGGAGGGGTTGTTTGAAGGTTGGTGATATAGAGAGATTCATAATAGGGGTCCTTTGGAATCTGGCAGCAAGAACCGAACATACTATGACAGGCTTTCAGAAAGTATGACTGCTATTAAAATTACCAGGTGAAGAACAGAAGGGAAGTGGGAGAAAGAAAGAACGACTGATGCCATTTCTGAACCCTGAACATTTTTCCGAGTATACAGTACTGCAGCTTGTACTGTACGTTAGAATTAGAGCCAGGCAGAACATTTTCATGTGGGCATTTCCAACATTAAATCCAGAAAATGCTCTCTCTCTCTCTCTCTTTCTTCATTTTATTCTATTTCCAGGAAATGGCCATTTTTGCATTCACCATCCTTAAAGATTTAAGATTCTGCACATATCCTATACAAACAGAGGGTAACAAATATCATTTCTAAGTGTCATTCCGAGCAAACCGGAGCATTTTAATGTTGGTTTTGAATGAATTGGACTGTTTTCAAAAATGTGTAGCACCACAAGGCCAAATGTAGCGTCTGATCTGACGCTATTTGATAAGGTCTCTTTGAAATCAACTAAAACAATCAGAAGATTCCACCACCACCCTTACAGTCAAAGATCACTCCAGCTCTGTCACTTGAAAGATGACTCTTACCACATCTGTAGCACAGCCCATTCTGCTGTCATTTTAAAGTGCAACGAGGCATTTAAGATGGCTCTGGTCAAAGACGGAGTGTAAGTGAAAGAGGCAGAGAGACAGCGTGGAGCAGTAACTTACCATGAGTAAAATATTTAAAATCCACTACAAATTTCACATATTCATATGTTAGGGGCTCATTTGGATCTAAGCTTCCTCTTGCTAAATGGCAGCAAAACTCTATTTGCTTTTCAGCTGAAATGAGAGAGAAAAGAACATTTTTAATAGTCCCCATGTTTGCACTTTCACTCGGTCCAACTAGCTAATCTAACTAGGTTTTTATACAGATCCTGTCACTGTGGTATCTCAGCACATTGTGTTGGGATGTTCCCGATATCCCAAAGTAAATAAACAGCAGCAACTACGGGAACTTATCTATCTGCTAGGCTAAGAAAAAGTATCCCGTCACCCTATTCTCTACAGCCTCCTATTAATATTGCCATACTAGGAATGGAAGTCTGGGCCCACTGAAGCCAAAATGCCAGGATTGCATTCAAGGTCCCTTCGGGGTTGTCTATAGTGTGGCACCGTACGCACTCCAAGAGTGTGATTTCTAAAGCCCACCAACTTGTTGGACACTAATTGATCCATGAGCCTGCTGGTGTCCACTAAAAGTTTCCTAGTGCCCTTTAACATACAACCACTCCCAAACAGCACCACATTAAAGGGCAGTAGGGAACTTTTAGTGCACACAAGCAAGGTCTACACAGACCATCTAGCACATAACTCATTAGTGCGCTTTAGAAATCACCCCCCTCCCTGTAGGCACCACATACACAAGCAGGCTGAGGACAGAGCTGGGAGTGGAAGGGCAGGCTGGGGCCAGGGCTGGGAGCAGAGAGACAGTTTGGGGACAGGGCTGGGAATGGAGGGGCAGGCTGGGGTCAGGGTTGTAGCGTGCAGAGCCATAGTCCTGAGGCCCATAATATAGACATGCTATCTCCAGTCCTCTCAGCATCAGAAGGAAACAAAGCCCCCCCCACTAAAGCCAACTCTCCCTCTGGGCTGTGAGTTCAATGCCTTAGAGGCTCACCACCGAATCTCGCCCCAGGAAAGTAATCTAAGGGAGTCAACTGAAATGAATCCATTTCATTTTTCTATTGTGATCAGAAATAATGACAAGATTATGTGACACATCAAAGGGCGAATACCAAATTTAATGATATGCTGAATTTTTAGAAACCTGTAAAAGAGAACTGGCACTATATTACAGAAAACCAGCATTGGTACTCTCCCTGGGAGCCGTTTGCCGGTTAGAATCTTCCCCTTGAATAGAGTCTTGAAAGATGCTCACTGTTTAGAAAATCAGCTGCAACTGGATCTGTCATGAGCACATGCGGAGAAAGGAGCTTGTACACGTCGCTCTGTTCCCGCTCAGGCAGAAAGTTTAATATATTTTGGTCCACCAAATCTGACTGATACAAAAGAATGCTTTGTCATGTTCAATAGTACAGCGTTAACCCATCCAGAGGCACAAACACTTTGATCAATGGGTAGAACAGTGGGCAGACGCAGTCATTTTAACAGGAAAACTTAACACAAGGAAGTTACATTAGACAATGTTACATGGTAGACAGAAAGAGGAACTGTGATTCTCATTCAAGCACCGCCCCTTCCTCAAGACAGACTGTAATAATTATAATAATAATAACCTATTTCTTATATACTGCTACTCATGGGTTGATCTCAAAGCACTTCCCAATCCTTTACTGTATTTATCCTCACAACACCCCTAATGAGAGAGGGAAGTGAAGATACAATCTCAGCCTAGATAAGCAGAAACATTAATCCTGAGTTTTCCTCTGTACAGCGAAAATTCATCTTACTCTCTGCTTGTCTGACATAAATAGAAAGCATGCAGTGTTGCTGTAGCTGTGTCGGTCCCAGGATATTAGAAAGACAAGCTGGATGAGGTAATATCTTTTATTGGACCAACTTCTGCTGGTGAGAAAGACAAGCTTTCGAGCTGCACAGAGCTCTTCTCCAGGTCAGGGAAAGGTACTCAGAGTTTCACAGCTAAATACAAGGATGAGCAGATAGTGTAGCCTAAGAAGTTAGCACATATTCTAAGGGACCACTCAAGGTGAAGTGGCCATATCCTGACATGAATCTGCACATGATAGTTCCCATGGAAAGAAACGGGAGATTCTGTGTAAGAATCAGTGGTCCATATGGGAAAAAAATGAAGGTCTATCCACGTCACAACAGCTGTAGTAAAATGAGGCTGAGCTAACCAACTACATGGGGAACCTTGTGCTACTCCAAAGGAAAGACTTCCATGTAATTTAAGCACCCCTGGATCTGCCCATCACTCAGAGAATTAAAGTCAGGGAAGCCTCAATAAGCCCTGACACCAGAGCTGCACAAAAGGGTACCAAGGAGTAGGTTTGGAAGATGCTTATGCTAGGATTCAGCATTCCATTAAGCAACAGACACACTGTGAGTGGACATCTTCATTTCACACATTCAGGTATCCAATAACTCATTGTTAACAGTAATCATCAGTGAATTTCTGAAGTCAAATCTCTTCAGTGTCAATTCCAGAATCTACCCAGGGCTTTTCTGTTTCTTGAATTAACCAAGGGGATTGTAATTTCTAGAGCTGAAACTACAGACACATTTGTTCCAGGAAACAAGCATTTGTTGACAGTTTTGTAACAGCAACTAGAGCAGTGTGGAGAAAGGACATTCTGTTTCACGAAGGATTTCAAGATTTCAAAATTTGGCTTCATTCCAAATTGGGAAAAACCCTGAACATTTCAAAATTCTCCACGAAGGAAAATTCTGGAAAAAAAATTTTGTTGCAAGTCGATTGAAATGTTTTGTTTCAATTTCAACTTGTAAATATATTTTGTATAATATAATTCAATGTAACAACAACCTTTAAAAACGGAAACAAAAAGTACATTCAGAACCAAAACGTTTTGGTGCAAAGAGTTGAAACATCATTCCAACACCACCAAAACTTTTTCCTCTGGTTTTCTTCTGATATAAAATTCCAGTGAAATCAACTCGATTTCACAAAGCATTTCGAGGTCAGTGGAACTGCATAGTCCAATGGAATATGTTTTTTTTTAAGCTTCTCTGACCTGCTGTACTAACAAGGCAACAAATGTTTGTGCCCTGCCTAAACTAGCATTTACAACCATATTAGTTAATGTGTTAAAACATGGCAAAAAAATCAGAGGTAGACATATTATCTTATATGCAAATGCTTGGCACCAAAGAGTAGAACGAACTACACTTTTTGAGGGAATAGAAACAACTTCTGTACCAAATTGTTGCTTTCTGGTGTAACTCATTTTTCCCAGAAACCTCAGGCCTCAGACACGTCTAATGCCCATGTGCTTTTGATCAAAAGTGGGGAGATTTAGCCCTTACACCATCTGTACATTGTTTGAAAATAGCATTATCAAGAGCACATTTCATGACCACAATATTTTCCAGACACTTGGACAACACACATAAGTGGCCTCAGACGTACAGAAACGTGTGGCTACTATGATTCTGAATTTTTTTAAAGCTAAGTCAGAGATCCTAATGCAATATCTATTACTTAGGGATTTCACAGCAATTTGGGATACTCCCTAAGGGTCTGTTGGGTTCATAAGCCAAGGAAGGCATTGCATTCATTCATTTAGTTCTCTCCTCTGTGACAGATACAATATGGATAATATTGTGTATGACAAAGCACAACTGAATGGAAATTGACTGTGCCAGATGTATGAGTGCATTACAGCACATGACTGGTTCCTCAGTAAAAGAGAAGTCACATAGTGCTTCTTCATCTGAAGCATCTCACAGCCCAGCAGGCCCTATGTGGGGAATGCTGCAATTCCCAGGATGCAATGTGGCCGTTGCTATTAGTCAGGTATATAGTATTACTAGCCTGAATGGAAGATATGATTTTAGTAATGAGGGCAAATATCAGTAACACTCTATATCCTGCTCATGCACACTTGTGTTGGCTAAGCCACCTGGAGACTGCAGCTTCTTCGGAAAGCTATTTCTTGCACAGGGCCGAATTCTGATCCCACTGAAGTCAGTGGAAATCTTGCTATTGCTTTCAATGTGGGAGGCAGAATTTGTTCCTCTATGACAATCTTAGGGTCAGACTGTGCATGGTTGGCACATCCTGGAGGATGTAACTGAGCTATATCACACAGCCCCAAAAGGAGCTCTGCGAGGGCTCTCTGTACACAACCCCTGAGCTTGCTGCGGGAGTGTGCATGCTACATGCACTGAGGGATGCTGTTGTCGAGCCTCAGGATGTAACAATCTGGACATTCTAAATTAAAAACCAGACATCCAAGCGTTATGTTGTTAGAACTTACCGGTAAATGTCCAAGAAGAGAGGAGACACTATCAGAAACATAAATAATAATCCCATCAGTCGTAAGTGCAATGAGAAATCCATCTAATGCCTAAGGATAAAAGGCAGGGAGAAAAATAAGAATGTACCTGTACTTCAAATACAATAGAGAGGTAATTTTTTTCAAAAGTGACGCCTCTAATACTGCAACCAACATAAATCCATAGTGGTTCAGCATAGAAAAATTAAAAGTAATTACTAAACATGGTGCCTAATTCAGAGTCCTTCTAGCTCATTACTTTCTCATTAGCATTAATTTAACTTGCACTTTGCATCCACGGAATCTTGATTTAACATGAAGCAAGATATAGGATGTCAAATTCCTCATTCACCACTCATACAATCCTGCTGACTTCAGTGACTCCTATTATATGTAGCAAGTTACGCAATCGTTAACCTACTAACTGAGATGCCAAATACTATCACAGTGAGCATAGAATGGAAACGACAGACAGACAGATACAGATTTATCAATTTATAGCTAAAGCCAATGAGATTTAAAAAGTCATTTATTCTGCTTACATCTGTATAACAGAAATGATTGTTTTTTACTTTAGTTTGGTTTCTCTTTTCTCATCTACAATGGCTGCCCCTACTTCTCCTTTGCTGGATGACCGTATCTCTGATATATAAATAGCATGTGTAAGCTCTACTGAGTTAGCAGGGCTCCGAAGCATTTGAGCTTCCATGATGGGGAACTCAGCATTAGAGCTGAAGTTCTCTTTCCCTTCATTCTGAGTCAATGTATTTCCTTCCTGTATTACTAGCCCAGGCCCCTGTTCTTCTACGACAGCTACTGAGTTCAGGAATGTTTTATCTCCAGTCAGCACAACAAACAAAGCAATCTCTTCCAGCACCAGTGCTAATGATGCTCTGTAGCTTAGTTCACAGACAGCAGAGATGGATGGTGCAGGTACTCTCCATTTCCCCTTCCCCGATCAATTCTCCTCCTCACTCACTCTGCCCTGGCTCAAACATGAACACCAGCAGAGACTTGAAAATAAAAGTCCCAGACTGTCTAAGCACAGATTAGTTTTGTGACTAAAAAGCAAACTAGTACACGGTACGATACGGCCACACAGAGTGAGCGCTATTACAAACTCCCCTCCCCATGCCATCTCTCAGGCTGGTGTAGAGTGACCAGATGTCCCAATTTTATAGGGATAGTCCAGATTTTGGGGTCTTTTTCTTATATAGGCTCCCATTACCACCACCCCTGTCCCCATTTTTCACACTTAGACTTTAAGTTCAGAAGGGACCACTACGATCTAGTCTGACCTCCTGCACAATGCAGGCCACAGAATCTCACCCGCCCACTCCTATAGTAGACCCCTAACCTATGTCTGAGCTATTTAAGTCCTCAAATCATGATTTAAAGACTTCAAGGTATAGCAAATCCTCAAGCTAGGCTGATGTCTGTTTGATTAAACCTGAATGAACTAACTTGTTTGGTGACAGCAAATGAACAGCCTTTTCTAAGGCAGTCACTCATGACATCATGATGAAAAGGAATAACCAAGACACTGCAATGCCGCCCAGCTTACACCCTTATTCCGGTGCAATTGCCTTCAAAGGATGGAAGAACTCACAGCGGCACTAGTATGAGACATGAAATCAGAAGCAGATTTCTCCAAGAAAGGCGTGCAGAAATCTCAGCTCTTCTGCAGGATGCATCTCCACCCGCTAAGAACTTTTGTCCACGAGAACCAGGGCCTTTCTCCTCTACATGTTTCATGTGAAGGCATTGCTGGCAAATGGGGTGGGAGCCACAAAACAGGTACAGCACAGGGCATGCAACAGCAGTGTGGGCTTTCCCACCCTGTCCTGCCCACAGGCTTCAGGCTAGACCTGGGAGGGAGCAGCTCGCTCAATCTCCAGGTCCATTCAGCTTCTGTCAGCTCTTGTGGGTATTCTGTGAGGGGGCTCCCTGCCCTTTTCTCCCCCACACTGGATTTGCCGCCTGCTCAAAACCAGACCAGATGGATAGTAACAGAAAGTTGTTTATCATCTGTAAACTCTGTATGGGACAGGGACCATCTTTGTATTCTGGGTTTGTACAACGCGGACCTGTTCCATGATAGAGGCTCCCAGACCATAAAACAAACAATAACAATAATAGTAATAATCTGATGGCAGTCGATGCTCTCCAGGAACAAGCTGTGGTCTTGGTACTTGCTAGTGGATGCAATGCACTGCATTGGTACTTGGTACCTTGCTAGTGGATGCCATGAAGGCACTGCACCTCTGAGCCCGCCACCCTCATCAATCTTTCATTTCTTCTTACCTCTAACATCAACTGGGTGAACTCCTCATTGCTAAGAAACGAAGGCTTCCAGTCTTGTCTAATCTCACAGGCCTCAGTCTGTGCTGTGATTTCTTAAAGAGAAAATATCAGAAAAGAAACAGGACTCATGTCAGCTGGATTGTTTTTCGTTTTTGAGCTAGTGCTAGATTTTTCACAAAGGATGCAGGACACGTGCAACATAGGCGGCCACCTGGGGCATCCCTTAGCTCTTGCATAGCCAGAAGCCAGCTGTCTCTTGTTCATACGGGTGTTTGACATGCTCCATGAGGCTCCAAGCAACAGAATATGGAAATACCTTTCACCCATGCTACCCAAGGCTCTTCTGCTGCCCTTGCCTGGTAGCCACTGGCCACCTCTGCTTTGTGCGCAACTTTGTGTCAGCTCCTGCACTCTGCATGAGTAAGGGCACATCTTACACTACGTCAAGGAGCCAGGAGACGGCCCTGAAGCAAGTCATCTGGTGCCCCTCCCCTATTAACACAGGGAAGCAGGTTCAGGAAAAATGAGACTTGGGGGGTTTCTGGGGAAGCAGGAGAATGAAAGAAGAGTGGGGGTCCGGAGAAAGCAAACAACAAAGAGGCCATGAAGAGGAAGAGATACGGGCGCAAAGAGAGCAAGGTTGTGGGGAGAGACTGGACAACAGAACGCATAGCAAGGAAACGGGGGACAGATGGAGAACTGGGACAACAGAACCTGGCAGGGCAGTGAGGCAGAGAAGAGGAAGAGCAAAGAGGATTAAAGGCAGAGCAGAAGAGGCAACGGGATGGCCCAGAGGGGAGCACGGAATTAGAAAATACAGAGTGGGGAGCAAGGGATAGGGGGAGCAAACCAAGCCGAGAGACGCCAGGGAATACGGAAGGCAGGGGTGGGACTAAGGCTCTGTAGTTAGACACACTGCAAGGCTCTGGCCTAGAGCTGCACATTACCACCACATCCCTGTTCAAGTGCTTTGTGGTTTAACCCTGAATCAGAGAATTCAGCCTCCTCTGGAGGTTGATTCTGGCTATTACCCCTTCCTCTCCTCACCGCTCCCATCACTGGGCTGTTTTGCAGCTCAGTGTCCCTGTTCTCACCAGAAATAATGTGCTGGCTAGCTGCCCCGCTGACCCCCTCAGCAATCCTCACACACCCCTGGGAGGATCGTCAGAGTGGGCCGAGCACTATCCAATACCTTTCTGTTTCTGTAAGAAGTCAATGGTCCTCTGCAATATTGTGGACTTGTCCATCTTGAGAGGGTGGCCATGACCCTGCAACATCGTGCAGAGCTCTTTGATGAGGACATTGAATTGGTCTCGCCTTTTCTTTTCAGATTTGTTGCGTGATGCCCTGGTTGATCAAAACACAGACACCATTAAGGAAAGCAAGGGGTGCCTGTCTCAGTCCTGCAAGGTACTGAGAGGCTCTGGCCCAGCAAAGAACGACTGCACATGCTTAATTTAAAGCACATGAACAGTCCTATTGGTTTCAATGGGTCTACTCCTATGCTTAAAGCTAAGCATCTGCTTGAGAACTTTGCTGGATGGGATCCAGAGAGCTCAGCATTCCTGGCAGGATCAAGCTCACAAGGAACATCTGGAGGTTAGAAAAACCACTGATACTCTTTGGAGTGAATATGTTTATTTATTTAGTCAGGGTTTTGGTTCTGAGTGGTTTTTTTTTTTAAAAAAAGAGGTGGTCATTTGGTATATGACCCAGCTGTGTGAGTAGCGGATTTTTTTGGTTTGCTGCCAGTTAAAAAGAAATATTTAAAATATTAATTGAGGTCAAACCAAAACCAATTGTTTAAATTTTTAAGCCAATCTAAAAGTTTTTTAAAAGAAGAGTAATTTCAGGTTGAACCAAACATTTTTGTGGTGGCAAAATCAAAACGTTTCATTTCAATTTTGACCTTTTTAAAAATAAAAATAACTTGTTTTTTAAAATAAAGTCAAAGAGAAGTTTGAAAAGTCATTTTAAACTGAAAAATTGAAATGTTTCACTTTCTCAAAATGTTGGGGGTTTTTTGACTTTGAAACAATTCCATGAAGTTGACACGAATTTACAAAACATCTTGATGTCACCAAACCTGTATTTTTCACTGACAAAAAACTTTCATGTGAAAAATGTCACCCAGTTCCAATATATGCATTATTTTCAAAGGGCTCTCCACCTGGCCTCTTAAATTGCAGCCATGACTGTGTATGCTTATCATTTTCCCAGCAGTTGCTTCATGACTAGGTTTTTGCATGATGTGTTCCAAAATGGGTGAGAGGCCTATTTCCTGATTTCTGCATGCAAGTATAACATGCAAACACAAGTTTTGTGCCCAGAAAAACTTGGCTGTGAAAAAAATGCAAAAACTGAAGCCACGCAATAGTTTGAAGATCTGAACTGAGTAGAAATGTGATGTACGAAGAAACCACACGTCAACTTCCAACCTGCATTAATAACAGTTAAGAAGGTTTCAATAACATTTTCCCCTTTGTTAAAATCAATAGTAAAGCAGGAGGCATGCCCAGGTGCAATCTCTTCCACAAGGTTCCTTTCCATGTTAGTATCACAAATGACCCTACTTTGCAGCAGGCGGACACTAACAGCACTAGTTGCAATTAAAATCTTTGACAAGTTTATTCATGTCGACAAGAGCTCTTGCTCGTGGGATCCAGAATGAGTATTTTATAGAAAGTCCATCCAGGTTCAGATTTGAAAGCAAATACCCCACACCAGATTTGTGGGGACTGGGTGTCTCAGACCCAGTGCTCTCATTCGGGCCCATTTGTATTTGGAGTGGAAGTCCAAAGACAAATTAGAAAGGCAATAGTTTTATTAAGAGAAATGAATTCACACCCAGGATTAAGCTGGAACCTCTTCTAAGCTTCACAGAGAAACCATCCTCCAACAAGATACTAAATCCAACCAGTGAAAACCCCAACCAGGAGCAGTGAATCATCATAACAAACTGGAACTGGATGATCAATGATCCCGAGGGCAAGACAATGTAACCTAACAATCTCTGAGAGCTGATTAGCCTTTTCTTGGGTGTCAGCTGCACCACTGGGTGATGAAAAAGGCTGTGTATTTGTCCCTGTGCCAAACCTGACATATAAAGAATGCAGTCTTGCTCCAGTGAACTCAATGGGAGTTTTGCCTTTGAAATCCACAGTAGCTGAATGGGGCCCCCAAAAGCATTCCAATCACAATGCAAGCAAATCTTGTTACATTTCCACATAGGAGAGAGATTTAATGCACACTCCTTCCAGTGCTCTGTATGACCATCCATACCTCTTTGCCCTGTCCTTCTCATCTTCATCCATCAGCTCGTTTACACAACACAGGGTTCTGAAAGGAAAAAGCAGGGTTTACCTCCTTAAGACCTGGGAAACATTGTCCAATTATACTGACATTGACAAGTCAGAACTGTTGACCCTAATGCCCAAAACAATTAAAATCCAGGTTAATCGTTTTGTTTCTATCTTCCCTTTCCCCACCCTCTCGTACTTAATGGTCCTTTTCTTTTTACACTGTATATTCAGCATTTAGAAGTGACGTTTGGTTTGGATATCAACTTAAAATATATAGTAACTCTTTTGTGCAATGGAAAAATGATAAAACACACTATAGGGCAAATTCTGTCTAGCGGCTTGCATGTTTATCTGCGTGCAAGGTGCACTGGGGGAAATCAATAATCTTATATTTTGCAAACTTAAAAAAAGGAGAGGCAGGGTCCATGTCAGTCCATGCCAGCACACGTTCCTGTTGCTGGTAAATCCACCTGGATGGAACTGCAGTGTTGGAAACCTCCCTTGCAGTGGAAGGATGGGAGAGGGGAATATGGAACCAGTGCTGGTCACAAAGGGAACGGCATTAGGCAACAACAGGACATGATGAAGCTTGCCAAAGGATTCAAAGGTCACTGAGTAAATGGAAACACTCGCACTGACTTCAATGGGCTTTGGATCAGGCTCCTTGTGCATCACTCAGCAGCCTCCTGGCACGGCCTGTAGCTGTAAGCTAAAGCTGTTGCCTCCCTGGCATGAAACCTGGGAGAGGATGGCAACCCTACCTGGCCTCCCTGGGGTGCAGGGAAGTGTAACTAGTACCTCTCTGCACCAGCTGAGGTGAATCTTGGCTGCATTTATTTTATTCTAAGTGCCTTCACTGCACAGGTTAAGGGCAACAGTGAATGACAACTCCCATCAAGAGCACTCTGCTCTTGATTCCGATACAGGGATGGAAAATTTAACACAACAAGAGTAACTTCTTAACTAGCAATTTACTTTCGGTAACTCAGAGTGGCCAATCCAGATCCAGTCACGTTCCAGATCTGTCAAACAAGCAGAGGCAGACAACCCAGCCACAGCCATTCCACACCCTTAATCTCCCAGAGCCAGCCTTGCCAGGTCACCGCCCGCCCAAGAGAGTTCCAAAACCAGTCCCCAAATTGACTGGAATCTACTCCTGTCATTAACTTTAGCGGCCAATCAGAGTCCCAGGTTCTAACGAGCACTTTCACTGGCAAGCCCCTGGCAACACACCCACTGCCCCAGGAACATTCTTGATTGGACAGATCCAAATATTTTCCCCTGCTGCTGCATGCCAGCTCCAACCCCAAATGACTTAATAGCTAGAAAAGTTGCATGAAATAGAAGTGCCCACAGCTGACAGGAAAAGCGCATGGCTGGCTTTTCAAAAGATGATGCCTAAATTAAAGGCAAACCAGAGGTTTTCCAACTCTGCTTAGCCTCCTCGATCCTGACCAGGAATATCCCTCACCGCATGAGGCAAACTGGGCAAAGGAAATGAAAGATGAGGACACATCAAAGGAAGGGAGTGGTTCCAGATCAGAGAGTGCACCTGAGCGCACGTAATCGAATCAGAAATTACCTGCTCTAGTCCTCAGACTCATCAGAGCAGATTAACAGGGGAAGGTGAGCAGTTCTTATCACCATGTAAACAGAGATGAGGCAAAATTAAACCTTTCATGGGGAACAAATTTAGTTAACCCACAACTGTATTCAGAGTGGCAAGCAGCAGCTACTAAAAGCTGAAAAACTCTATTACACTTACTTAAGAATATTCTCTCTGTTAACCCGTCAAAGCTCAGCAAAGCCCCAAGGAGTTAAAGATTTTGGGCCATGTTCTGGGCTGATTTACACCACATGCAACTTCACTAAGCCCAGTTACCCACAGCGGAAGGCAATACAGAACTTGGCCTGTTTGTTTCATGCAACCGCATGGGCCACTTGGGCTCATGAAACACTCATTTTGGGCTATTTAGAGTCATTCCATAGGCTTCAAAGGCCTTTGGATTAGGCACTAAGGGATGGGAAGCACCGCAGAGTTTAGCACCATATTATATTACAATATACGTTTATCTTTACATCCAATACATTTTCAGCTACATATTTAAAATACGCTCTTCTTGCAATAGCATATCTTCGATCTGGACACTACCAATCCTCCCTTTGCCCACTACTGTTAATGGAATTACACTTGTATAAGCATACACACACACTTTAAGTTTTTAATTCATGCATTTTCTCTGTGTTTCCTGATTGTGTAATAGTATTACTATGCCATTTTCTTTCGACCATTAACTTATATGCAATTGTAACCCACACACCTCCTGGGTGTGATGCTGTCCCATGTAGTGGCACCAAGACCACTTTGAGAGGGATTAATGAGTCTGCTCTACAGCCTTAGCTAACAGTCAGCTGCTTTTTAGCTCATGCACTAAGCTTCAGGGGTCCCAAGTTCAATCCCACCTGTCAATGACTGGGAGCTGGCAGTGTTACAAGAGCCCACTTATAACACCAACAGACTCTGGTCTTCCTCGGGGAGCATCCAACCTGGGACTTCACTGCATGAACTTCTACTGCATGAGCTAAAAGCCATATGTCTGTTACCTAAGAGTGTAGAGGAGACCACTAATCTCTCTCTCTAAATCAGCGGTCTTCAAAGTTTTAACTCCGCGGTCCTTTTTCGCGGAGGAAAAACTCGCACAGCCCCCGGAGGGTATGACTGCTAAAATACCGCCGCAGAAAGTGGAAGCTTCCGCTTTACGCAGCGGCATTTCGGCCGTACAAAAATAGACCACCTGGGAGTCTGACGGTCTCCTGTGCAGAATCGGCGGTGGCGCCGGGGTCTCACGCAACCCAGTTTGAAGACCACTGCTCTAAATGGTCTCAATGGGACAGAACACCACACTCAGGAGATGTGTGGGTTACACAATGAATCCTTTCATGTAAATCAATTAATATTTGGCCTCATTAATCTTTTTCTTTTCTTTCTATGTTTCAATAGAATTTTTATGGAATTTGTCGCTGCAATGAATCTCTCTTTTCTATCAAGGCAACATGACCAAGCTCAGGTAAATGCTTGCAAAGATGAGGTGGAAGCAGCAGAGGAGCTCACAACAGGCTCCCTCCTGGGTTCCAGGAGAGTTTGAACATGTAAGAAGAGCACAGTTGCTTCCTACCTGCTGCCCACTAAAACACATAAACATAGATCCTGAAAGGGGATTTTTCTCTCTCCTACTGGCCAGAGACACATCTGTATTTGTAACTACACAGGTGGAGGCGGGAAGGAGAGGGAACTGAAAAGGTGCTCCCCAAAGGTCATGGGTCGGGATCCCTCAGGAATCTGTTTGGACTGGTTTTTAGCTAAACTGTCTGACCCACAGGATGGGAAAAAGTTGCACCAAAACAGTGAAGTTCAAGGCAGTTTACAGTGTGTGCTTGTGACAGAGTCACGACGCCGAGTATATTTTAGATCTGATTTACTCATTCTTCCAGCCAAAACTCTGCCCTTGGATCTCCATGTTCATCTCCCACTGAAGTCAATGTGAGCAATAAATAATCATCCAAAGAGGAATTGGACCCCTCCAGCATTGCTTACTATGCCTTTTACATTATCACCTCTCAAATTGCTTTTGAGATAAATGCTGAGTTCCCTTTTAAATCAAAGATTTTACTTTAATTCTCCAAGACCCTTTTCTTTTCCCACATCATCTCATTGTCCATCTGCAAGGCACATCATTTCTCAATTACCCAATTTTGTCCTATTCTCTCTTCTTTCTGCAAGCCCATTGATAGCCCGCACAACAGGAGTACTGATATCTGCGGAGTACTAGGAGCTGCGACTGTTCTTGTTTCAAAGGACACATGATCTCATGAGAAAAAACAACAAACCAATGAGTACAGGTGAACCCTCAATAATTTCAGGGTCATCATCCACAACAGTGATCATTTGCTGGCTTACCAAATATAAAGAATATTTAATCCAACCACACTGTTCAAATTGGCAGCTCTGTGCAATAGCCTCGTGGTTGTTACTGTTGTTCTTATTATCACTGAGCCTGGAGGATCACTTTGAGAGGCTGTAACAAGCTCCTGACATTACCAATTCAGTATAAATTGGCAAAAATGGAAAGGGAACAAGTGACGATGTCTAGATGTTGGTTATGTGAAAAAGCTAGCAGTTTATTCATGGTTCTAATTAATATTAACCACAACTATGAGGCTGGTCTGAGCACTGATAAAGCTGGTGTCATAGGCAGGTGTAAAGCAAGTACCTTGAAAAAAGCAGATGAGAAAGATTCAGGGATTGAAAATATGGGGTTGCTGTTGAATACCATGAGTGACAGACAAAAAGCCAATGATATTAAGATACTGTGGGCATACATTCAATGGGGGGGGGGGAAATCTATGAGTAAACTGAGGCAATAGGCCAAATTCCAGCTCATTAGTGCCAAATTCACTTATGTCACTAGATTTGCACTGAGAGTTTAGCTCAGTGAACTTGTAATATTGTGGATACATCTCAAGAGGACTCTAAGGCCAGGTCTACACTACCTGCCAGATTGGCGAGTGGTGATCGATCTATCGGGGATCGATTTATTGCATCTAGTCTAGACGCAAAAAATTGATCCCCGAGTGCTCTCCTGTCAACGCCGGTACTCCACCACCGCGAGAGGTGCAGGCGAAGTTCACAGGGGAGTGGCAGCAGTCAACTCAGCACCATGAAGATGCTATGGTAAGTCAACCTAAATATGTCAACTTCAACTATGCTATTTACGTATTTGTGTATCTTAGGTCGATTAACCCCCCTCCCTAGTGTAGACCTGGGCAAAGATCTCCTGAACAATAGGAGATCACGAGGAAACTATTCGAGGCTTATATTGAATTCTTTCAGTATGAAGTGCTTTAATAATTTAACTCAGGCTAGTTTTATTCTTGTTTCCAGTTTGGAACACGTACTTCCAGATTCACACAGACAAAACTTTATTCATCTCCTGATGAAACAGCAGTGGAACTGCAGCTGAAAACACCGCCTACATAACAAGTGTCAATACTATGGGTCTGACACTGCTTATCTTCACTTACATCATCTTTACACCAATATAACTGCTTTTACTTCAATGGAATTATTTCTGATTTATCCTGGCATGAGAGGAACACGAGGCCACAATGTATTTACATTCTTCTGCTGATCTATAAATAGTACTGTACTTCTACTCTTAGCTGAAATTGGTTATATCTCCATTAATTTCATTTTTGCAAACTGGCTTAGAGATTAGTCCCCCAGAAAGATGAGCCTCCCAGAAATTCTCCTGAAGTTCAAGCATTTTGGAGCTATGCGTGCATGTTATTTTTAATAGCAAGAAAAGTTTTTATTCCCTTTGAATAACTTTGGGGGGACAAAAAAAAAGTGGGGGTCGGAATAGGGAGGTGGGAGATTTTACTCAAGTTTTCCAAAAAATGTAACTTTAGGCTCAGGCCACAAATAGAAAAATTCAGCCAAAGTGGAGAATGTTCCCAACTCATGAATCAAGCCAAAGGATTATAAGGAAGTCTGACCATAACTTTAACTACAGTGTTGACGAGCAAGAGAATGTCATTCTCTGCAATGTTATCTCTGTTGGAAATGTTTTCAACAGCCTCTACAGGTGGCCATCTTCCTCATCGGCCTTAACAGCTGAGTAAAGAGAAGCTTCTTAACTAGCAATAATACCTAACTCTTATGTAGACTTTTCATCAGTATATCTCAATGCACTTTAAAAAGGAGATGAGTATCATTATATCCATGTTACAGATTGGGAAACTGAGGCACAGGGCGAGAAACTTACTTGCCCAAGGTCATCCAGCAGGACAGTGGCAGAGAATAGACCCCACTTCTCCTGAGCCATAAGAACGTAAGAATGGCCATACGGGATCAGACCAAAAGGTCCATCTAACCAAGTATCCTGCCTTCCGACAGTGGCCAATGCCAGGTGCCTCAGAGGGAATGAACAGAACAGGTAATCATCAAGTGATCCATCCCATCGCCCATTCTCAGCATTCCCAGCCTAAGTACAGTGCTCTACCCAAGATACTTTATGTAACTGTTTGTTAACACCTATCAACCCTGAATTGAGAATTATGCATTCCGATCTATACCATTACAAAGTGGAGATGACAAATCTTATCAAGTTAGGTTTGTATATCCACCTTGCACATGCATAAATGACTACACAAGCTGCAAGGCTCTGGAGAATTAGGCTCCATGTGCCTATGCTTATGGCATACATTCAACGATGGTGAGAGATCATTTGAACCAACAAGAGACTTGGATAGCAAACGGTGAAAGAAAATAGTCTAAAAATCAATACAAATGTCTTAACAGTAAAGGCTATGGAAGAATGAATGTTAACACACACACAAAAGCTTTTTGCATGATGCAGCAGAATTGTGAGCTTTAAAAAGACCTATCATAAAGGGTACTCTTAAAGACAAATTATTCTTAACTGGATTAAGCACTTCAGAGCTACATTTAGTCCTAAGTGTTCTTTGTCTTGTTGTAAGATGGAGCTAAATATAGTACTCAGAATATCATAAGAGTTGTGGCCACTCTTAATGGGGGCAGACTAGCAGCAGTAGGTTTGCATATAAGAGTGTTTAAATAGCTACAGATAGAACAATTACATCTTTTACTTTAACTGTATTAATAATCAGAGGAATCAAGATTTGTTGATGGCCAACTGAATAGCCTCTCCTGGAACACTCAGAAATATCCTAGAACATCCCAGGATCCTGCCTGATTGCAAGAATGCAGCAAAGAGATAGAACAGCTTATCATTAGTCCCAACTATTTGTTATTTTTCCCCATTCACAGTATGTGCTGGTAAGTTATCCAGCAGAGAAATGTGGAATTCATCAGTCTTGCAGCCCTCAGAGGGGAAGAAGGTCTCCCATTCCCCCTCCCCTACCCCGAGCCCGAGTCGTCTCTCTCCAATATCAGCAGGAGAGTTTAAAAAACAGATATAGCATTTTTAAGGGTAAATTGCATTTTAGACCCATCAATCTTCAGAGTGTTCAAAGTAATTTCAAGGGTTACAAAAAGGGAATGAGGTATGACTGTTTTACAGGATAAAAGGACTCAGTAGCTCAATGAATAGCTGACATGCTGTTTCATGCTACTGGTAATATTCTGGCAAAATCCTCGTCACTCAACCCAAAAAATTAAGAAAAACCCTTTCCTTCACAGAAGTAAAAAGACATCTCTGCTTCTCTGAATTCAGGAGACATCTGGATCAGTGGGCCTTTGATTGCAGAAATATATATTTATTAGTCTACTGCAAATCAGGAATTAATATAACCCACAAGGACAAAGTATAATATCAACTTGAAAATCCCTGTTAATGGAACTGTAGGTCAATTAAGGATGTTCCTACAAACATCTTCTGGTTGGGATTTTATGCTTTGATCCTCCAAATGCTTATGCATGTGATCAATTTTAAACATCTGATTAGTTCTATTCTTCTTCAACGCTTAGCTGAATGGTTGGTCATAGTAATCATTGCCATTTGATCTGTTCCTGTGCGCTGCAAGGGCTTGATGGCCCGAAAGTTCAACATCGGACCAGACTTGAATTAGTTTAATTGAACTCATGATAAAGTCTGTCTTAGGGCCCAATCCTGCAAAAATTTCTGCATGTGCTTAACTGTATGCATTGTGCATAGTTCCCTGACTTCAATGGCACTATTCACAATGTGTAAAGCTAAGCTCCTATGTAAGTCTTTGCAGGGTCAGGACCTTAGGTAGTATTTGGCAGGTTATTGAAGCATTAGCATTCTCAAATATATACTGTAGAAAGAGATTTCATTTATTATAATGTGCCCATGTAAATAATAGAAAAACAAGGTGAGCGAGGTAATATCTGGTATTGAACAAATTCTGTTGGTGAAACAGACATGCTTTTGAGCTTACACAAAGCAGTTCTTCAGGTTCTCACCCACCTTGTCTCTCTAATGTCCTGGGACTAACACAGCAAACATGTAAATAATGTAGTTTGTGAACTTGCCCTCAAATTCAGGATGCAGAGCTCTGTAGCGCAGTCTGATGCTACAATAAATAAGAGAGTTGATGGCATTCTCCAGCAATAGGTTTTATATGTCTGTATGCTAATGTTTCATTTTTTTTGAGGCAACAGGAGGGAATGACTGTGGTTGACAGCTAAAGAACTGATTTAATTTTTAAAAGGCTGAATTTAACTTTTTCAGTAAAGTGTTACAGATTCAGTTACGCCATGTGAATGTCAATCACATCTGAAAACCAGACAGTGCTTCATCATCTCTATGGTTGTTTAGCACAAAAAATAGTCATCACTGCAGAGTTTACATGTCACAGCGTTAAAATCGGCTGCCTGCCATTTGCAAATTCCTGCAACATCTTGCCAATCACAAAAGACTTTTAGGACTGGCCAAAGTTGAGGTCGGGCAGCAACTGGGGCAGGAGGGTCGGTCTCTCTTTCTCTCTCTCTCTCTCTTTTTTCACTATGAGGGCTGACATTCCAAAAGACATTCCCCGATCACTGAGACACACAATTCCAAAAAGCACATGGCCCACTAGCCTAGTACCAACCAACCAAAAAGAAGGAATTTGACACAAGTCTCCTCAGAAACATTACCCCATGGCCTCTCCTCCTGGCCCCAACAGGAAGAGAGATGCTTTCCAGAGAGATACATTGAAATGCAAGGCAAAGAAATGTAGGATTAAAATGAATGCCACTAATCCAAATGAAATGGAGCACAGAGGCACCAACTTTTTTTATCATTATTTCATTCTTTCCTTCAGCTTCCCCGTATCTTCCCTTTCATTTCGATCTGCTGTTTTCTCCACTTTCTGTCCTTGGTGTCTGTCTCTTACTGACATTTTGTAAAATCATTTTATTACCAAATTCCATAGTACTACCCCTTCCTCTACGGTGTTCTTTCCCTGTTCCCATTAGCTCTTGTCTCTCACCCGCCCTCCACCCTCCTGTGCTCTCTCCCACTTTCTTCTTGGTTCACTCTCTTTCTGCTTGTTCTCCTCTCCTCCTTTTCCTGGGTATCTTCCTTCTTCATCTATCTCCATTCCAGCATGACTGAGAGAGAAACCCCACCAAAAAAGCAGCTGATGTCTTGCTCACTCTATTCTGTGGGGTCTAACACTTGATCTAACTTGCGGCATCAGTATTCAGTTGTATGTCATCAATGGAGATATTTCAATAAGAAATATCAATATGAGTAGGAATGTAGGGGGCAGGGGAATGAACACCCATGCAAAATTTATGGTGCAAGAAAAACAAATAATAAGAGTTCTGACTCTGTAGTGTTTTGTTGTTGTTCTCGTAACTGGGATAATTGGAACTGTTGCTACTCTTCTCTGGTTGATCAGGATTTAAATTTAACTTGTTACCTGTGACAGCTTTCTGGCTACATTCACTATGACAATAACACTCTGAAGTAGCTTCCAAGAGGTGACCAAGAAAATGGATCAGACAAAACAATCAAAGGCTGTTTTGGAACACAGTGTTTCAAAACAGAATTGAAATTAAAGATACGGAGATAGACAACTGTGGGTTTTTTCTCAGTATATGCTGTGGTCTGACAATAAAAAAGAAAAAAAGGGACTAGAAATACTAATAGACACACTTGAAAAGAAAAGAAGATTAGAGGAGCATTGAGTTTTGGGGGACTTTAGATCCTGGGGAAAACAAATGGGCAGCCTTGTTTTGTGACACTAATTTACTAAGTCTTGGAAACGTTACAATACTGGAGCAATCATTTAAAGTATTTCCAGGGTTTCTGGCATTTATTAGTTCTATCAATTTATCTAACACTGTCCTAAAATTCTGAAAATGTGTCAGGAGGCAAAAACTGCAGATTCAAACTCCTAGAGTAGCACAAAACGATACTGTAATTCCACCGGCGAATACTGTCACAGGATGGAAACGTGTGTGCAAACTGTGCCCTCATCCCCACCCAGGTCCTCTTAGATAAGCTCCTCAATTCACTGGCAGCCACTGTGACTGGCAGCGAGATGATTTATCTGTGATAATGGCACCAGCACCATTAACAAACATCCACTTCTCCAAAGTCAGCACTTCAACAGGAAGTTGAGTCTCCACATCTTGATTCTTGGACGGGTAATGGCAGCCAAGTTCCAGATCCCTAACCAAAGACTGAGCTGAGCATGGTAAACTTTTCAGGGATTGCGGGGGACAGAGAGGAGTAGTGACTTGCCCAAGGTCACCCGACAATCCAGGGGCAGAGCTGGGAATGGAGTCCAGGTCTTCTGAGTGCCAGTTCAGTGTTCTGCAACCTACCTTTGCTCACACGCTTTCACCAAGCATGACCCGTACGGTGCCTGCTGGCTGAGTGCATTCCACACAGTTCTACTCATTCTACTTATCTTGACCCGCAGGAGACATAGACCAAATTTTCTGCCACTCTAATTCTCCCAGCAGGGAACCTGGCCCATTCTCTCCAGCAGGAAGAGGCAATCCCTGGTCTCAAGGTAACTCTAGTAGAGACGAACCATTTTATTAATCTCTTCATAAGATTAATAACACAAACCTCCCTGCTCCCAACCCCTCAGTCGGGAATACGTAAGAAATAAATCTGCTTATATCTTTTCGGAGGACATTTTGTATGAAACAAAATCTTGGTTGCCTCAGAGTTCACCTACTCTTGCGGCTTATTTCCCAACAGATATTATAATACTGACACAATTATTTCCTCCGGAGTGTACCATGACATCAACAACGGAGTATTACAAAACCAGGCTGAGAACTAGCATGCAGAGTAAATAAACTATTACACAATAAAGAAGTTGGACCAGATTCTCTTCTGATTTACAATGGTGTAAATCAGGAGTAACTTCATGACAGTCAGTGGTATTACACTAGTGAGTGTAATGTAAGTGAAAGCAGAAACAGGTGTCTATCATACAAATGTCCTCAGAAAATAAGCAATAGTGTATAGAAACAGCTTTCTTCCTTACATGGAATGGTTTACAGAGTTTTCTATGAGGTATAGGAGATTCTTTATATCCTTTAGAGAGCACTGGTGCATGTGGATTTTCATACAAATGTTTCCAACAGTATAAAAAGAAAGAGAGAGAAACAACACAGAAAATGTAATGAGCAGAATTCTTCTTAAATAGGATGTTTTGCAAAATTTCCCACAAAATATCTACTGTTTGTAACAATTTGGTTTTGTTTAAACAGTGACCCCCATTGTGCAAAAATGGATTTTTTAATGCATGGCAATTTAGAAAAAGAAATATTCAGCGCAATTTCTACCAGCCGCAGTGCTGGGGACATTCAAGGAGGACTCCTACACAGTTGACCTACTGACCGCACAAATTCAGCAACCATTCCTACTACGTGAATATGATAAGAAGGTCAGAAGGTTGCTGTGGCTTTCTGTTGTGCATTGGAGCACTCCACTATCACATTAGCTGAGCTGTCAAAACACAAAACTAACAGCAGAGAAGGGTTAACTCAGCAAATAATAGCAGTGAAAAGTGGCTCAACTAACCAGAATAAAGACAAAGATACTGCTGCACTAGGCCAAATTATGCTTATAATTATATTGACGGAATTTCAGGATATATTTCCACTGATTCTAACCCTTGGTTTTTCATGGAAGAACACAACCCAGACGTTGTTTATTGGGATCCAAGAATGTAATATGGGTAGCTATATTTGAAAAGGATCTCGCTCTCAGTTTGCTAGCTCAGACTACTCTTAACGTGGCAGAATAACAAAGCAGTGGAGAGCTGTGTTCATTTCTAAAGGAAACCAGCTTTCACAACTAAGTCAGTAGTGTTATCTCCTCCTCCGTGGCGCTTGCAGCACTGTCATATACTCCTCTCTGCCCTCTGACACAATGTGCTGCTCTCTTTTTAGGGCTCACTGGCTGTAACCTCTTAAAGATGCTGGAGGCAGCTGGAAAACTCATTTATGAAATTGACTGTGCAGCTACTGCATATTATTCCCATTAAAACGGGAGAGATAGTTTACATTCTCTAGGTCTTTTTTTGTGCCACTCTCTTGGGTAGGGTTGATTTTTAAGCCTCATCAATACTTCTGTCTACACTGCAAGGTTCCCTCTTTTGACGTGCTGTCCTGATAGGCTGAATGACGTTTCTTATAATTCGTCCTTACCTAATTTACTACAGATAGGATTCGCCCTTGTGCAGAGATCCAGCATAATATCTATGCACCACTCAAGTCCCAGGCAAACCCAATTTTTCGGTCTTGTGCTGTTCCTCGCCATACAACAATAAAGTGCAATTAGGCATGTAATCACACCAGATGCCCACATATGCATTTTGTAAGTCTAAAGGCCAGAGAGAAAATCATCAGCAACACAATGAGTGGCACCCAATCTACAAACGAAGAGACACTTCTAAAAAAATCAGATATAAATACATAAAATCCTCAAATCCTCTTTATTTCCCGTATAATCAGATTTTTGTAGAAGTGACAAAGAGTCCTGTGGCACCTTAAAGACTAACTAAAGTATTAGAGCATAAGCTTTCGTGGGCTAATACCCACTTCGTCGGATGCATTAGCCCACGAAAGCTTATGCTCTAATACTTTAGTTAATCTTTAAGGTGCCACAAAACTCTTTGTCACTTCTGCAATTCCAGACTAACACAGCTACCCCTCTGATTCTTGACAGATTTTTGTTACATTTTGGGACTTGTTATTCAGTGGATCCTAACCAGGCTGTTCTAACAGATTCCTGATCAGATATATAGTTTCCTTCTTGTAACATATAGTACATAGACAGATCTATTTATCTATGCTAAATATAGGGTCAGTTTTTCAAAGGCATAAGTTGCATGTCATGAGATAGCAAATATATTTTGCATATATTTTTATTTCATGTTTTAATTACCTCATCAATCTAAAAATGCAACACTAGCATTAATGTCCTCGGCAGGTCCTCTTTCTTTATATGCTTCGCCTATTAAAAAGTATGTTTAATTTGTACAATTTCTTTTTTTTTTTTTCTTTATTGTGAGCATAAAATACATTTCAGAGGTTGGAGGATGATGTTGCTGATGATGAGCAAACATGCTTTGCGTTTGCTCTGTCATGCTTGAGGTTTTCAATAACAGAGCGGATGTGAACTTATTATTAAAAAAATAACACAATCCATAACTTGCGCACCAAAACAAGGGGGCTATGAGTGAGCAAAGCATTCAGAACCAAGTCCTAAGAAAATGTAGGCTTCAACCCTACAAACTGCTCTGCGCCTTCATCATCTTCAAAGAGGTTTCTGTGTGGATACAGAATCTGCTCACAACAAGCAGCTTGGAGGATCAGGGCCTCAGCGATTTCCAAAGAGTAGTGGATTGCAGTGCCGCCCAGAGGACTCAGGGGGCCTCAGGCAAAGCAATTTCAGGGGCCCCTTCCATAAAAAAAAGTTGCAATACTATAGTAACATGTATTCTCGTGGGGGCCTGGGGCAAATTGCCCCACTTACCCCCTCCTCTGGGCAGCTCTGGTGGATTGCCAGTCTGAAATACCATATGAAGCTTCCATTTATTCACAGAACAAGTATGGCACAGGTAGTGCTGCTCTTCCACCCTATCCCACGAAGGTGCCTGAGCCCTCTTTAAAGGATTCATGTGAACCACCATAGCCTATCAATTCCCCAAACAGGCTGCCATTGTAAAGGTGATTCATGCTTTTAAATTTCCTGCAAATCAGAAGAGGTACCGTGACAGTGGAATTCCCTCCTAAAGGAAGTTTGCCAGAGTCCCTAGATGGCTGCGTTCAGAACAATGCCTGTCTTTCAACAGATCTATTCTTCATCTACTCTAGGCTCTTTCCTTGCTTTGCACCCTTATACTCCCTTTAACTATTATTTTGGATTAGTCTGTAAATTGAGTCTTGGGGTACCATTGTGCTTCCTGCTCCACCCGATTCCTTTGCTTTGTCACCCTAGGTATTGGAGCTATCAGAGTTTTGTTCCATGATGTGACACCCTGTACTTTAGTTTCTGTTGTATGTTTACACACTTTGTGATAGGCTCACTATAAACTGATGAAATAATTTTCTCTTCCACATTGCTTTCCATCAGAAGGCATCGGAGTACTTTACAGACATCAGTTAAGCCCTACAAACACACACACACACCAGTTAAGCTCTACACACACACACACACACCAGCTAAGCTCTACACAGACACAGACACACACACACCAGTTAAGCTCTACACACACACACACACACACACACACACACACACACACAGGCAGTAAGAAGACTAAGGCGAATAGTTACAAAACTGTCCACTTCTTAAGATCCTTCTATTTTTGAAAGCTGAGTTGGAGACAATTAAAAGCCTGTGTCTGTTTATGGTTGCCCAACCACACAAAACTGGAGCCGATTTTTCAGAAGTGATGTGCACCCACAGCAACCAAAATTAGTGAACACTAAGTTGTGGCCTAAATTAGTTGCCTAGATCACACAGGAAGTCAGTTTCTGTGTTAAGGATTGAACCCACATCCTCAAATAATCCTGCCTCTCCTAAAACAAGCTTCTTCAGATAGTATACCATAAACACAAATGTCCCTTAAACACATATACTTGTACATAACTGATTTTTAACTGAGACGGAAACCCAGCGTAGAGAGTAACTACTGAAAATGTTCAAAAGTGGCCTGATTCTGAGTTCACACTGGACTTTCTGAAACTCAGAGCAACATCAGGAAGCTATTCTAAACAGGCAACATCATCACAACAGGATTAGAAGTGGGCCTAAACCAGACATGTGATTGATGAAACCCTCTCAGAACCTGAAGGAAATTCAGCTCCTGATTCAGATCTAAACTTCTTGACTTAAGCCTGAATCACAAATCCAAATGCCACCTGAACTTTGGGGATCTCGTATTTAGCACTCCACAACTCAGACCTCTCGCGAAACAGAATGCAGACCAGAATGTCTGGTTCATAGCTACAGTAAATGAGAAATCGGGTTCAGGATGCATGTGGAACCCAGGTGGGACAGCATTGGGTGCTGCAGAACTGTTCAACTGCCCTGGGAGAAAGAGCTGTGGGAGAATTATAAAGGGCTTTGGCAGTTAAAACTCTAAGTACACTTGCATGTGAGACTCTGAATTTTATCTACTTAGCCATTAAATGAATATCAAAGGACTCACAGCAGCTAAGCTAACTGACCTCATTCTATAGATTTGGCTTTATGCTCCCTAGTTCAAGTGTAAGCAACGTCTCTATCTCTTAGTATGTTTAACTTGGAACATTACATCTCTATCCCGGGTATAATGTGCATGTAAACAAAAAAGAATTTAAATAAAGCTCTGACATTTCAAAATTTGCCTTATCCTCATTTGGTTCTGGGAGCTGCTGCTGAAATCCTTAAATGATCTGCTCACATCTGTTCTCCAGCAGAGCTCATGTTCACACCCCACTGACCTTAGTGCTGCCATCTCTGCAATATTAAAGCTAAGAAAAAACTCTCAACATTCCCCTGTATGTGTGAAGATCCTTGCAAGGAGGAGGAGATATACAAAAATTCAACTTTTCTGTCAGAAGAGAAGAGAAGGATTTAAGACGGAAACTGAGTTATGGAAATTGTGATCCTGATGTTGCAAAGTACTGAGTACCCGGAAACAATGGGAGCTGAGGATGTCGGCACCTCACAGGATTGAGTACCACAACTGAAAGCCGTAAGATGTTTTTCTAGTACAGTAGTTCTCATTCACTGGATTCTATTTACTGCTGTTTCTATTCAAACTTGACTAACTCGATCAAGTTATTTCTTGGCCTGTGCCTGACACCTGAATAAGTAAACATTTTTCATAAATTCCAAGCCTACTTGTTTCAAATGTATGATTAAGCATCGGACTGGAGCATTATTATAAGAAAACTCTTCCCCATTACTCAGAATTTCCATAATTGCCTGCAGTTCTCATGAAGTGGAAATTTTCCATCCAAAGCCACATGAAACAGATTTTTTACTTCCACTGCATTATGAATATACTGTATGATTGCAAGGAGTCCTAAGGATAAAATATATGCCTGTGTTTTCAACTTCCTTAGGGAACAGCACTTTGAGCCCAGAACTGTTAATAATGACACAATTTAGTGAGTATGATGAAAAATATTTTTCTGTGGCTACCAGACCTTCTCCACAGATGTCTTATCTTGTTTACTATGAATAAGATATATGATAAATATAGTAAGTGAATACATCTTGGACAAAATAATACTCATCTGTAATATGTGGGTCACATAATTCTAGAAGACTCAAGAACCGAAAGAGATGTTGGCCCAAATCTATCTCTAATGTAAGTCCACTGAAGTTACCTCACGGATAGATTTTTACCCAATGTACCTTACAAAATTTTGCAAGATGAATTGCTGCCACTTATATACTTGGAACTGATAACGTTATTGATACGTTTCTTTCTAAAAAAAATACCCTAATTTCTGATGCACTTTTTTTTTTTTTTGCACTATTGCATTAAAGAATTCTGTCTTTGTTTAAACATACCAATTTGCAACTGACCTTTATAGAGACGGCCATTTGTATTCAAAACTCTAGAATTTTAAAATAGTTAAATGTAAAAACTTGCAGCATTCTACAAAATAACACAAGTCTGTACTGGAAATACAACGCAGATTTGTTAGAATGCAAGGGAGAAAGCCAAACTTTCTTTCACAAAGTCAAAAAGTGAAGATAAAGATCAGCATTTCTATGTCTTAATATCTCTCTGGCTTTGTTGTGTTGACCTTTTGGAACATTTTGAAGCTAGTGACACGTCCATCCATTGTAGCTCTTTCATAGGTCGCTATTGTTGAGAATATTACATACAAATACCCAAGGTCTTAATCCACCTTGTTTCAGTTATGCACAGACATCTCATCTCCCATCCCCTGCAGTTGATTTGCAATGGCTAGATGGATGATTATCTCAAATAACCAAAATATATGACTCAGCACACACACAGAATGTCAATTTCACAATTGGGATTCTGATTTTTTTTTAACTGTATAAGGCTGGAAAATATGTGCCCCACCTTTGCAAAGCATAAGTAAAACAAGCTTGGGATAGAAAACTACACAGGGGCTAAGAGAGAGGGGAATTATTCCCCACGACTCTGGTGATATGTCTCATAGACACGCAAACTTTAAGCTCAGAAGGGACCATTATTATCAGCTAGTCTGACCTCACCCACCCACTTCCGTAATAGGTCCCTAACCTCTGGCTGAGGTACTGAAGTCTTCAAATCATGATTTAAAGATTTTAAGCTACCAAGAATCCACCATCTACACTAGTTTAAACCTGCAAGTGACCCAGGCCCCATGCTGCAGAGGAAGGAAAAAAAAAAAACAACTACAACCCCAGGGTCTTTGCCAATTTGACTCAGGGGAAAATTCCTTCCTGACCCCAAATATAGTGATCAGTTAGACCCTGAGCAACGGGTACCAAGCTAGCATGTGCTATAAATAGCTGTGGCCGAGTGCACCCCTCCACTCCAGTGCCGAGTTATTGGCCATCCCATTTGCTATTCCACCCGCCAGGCCAGAAACCCCTAACGCTCTTCTCCAGAAACGGCTGCTATAGAGCTTAGCTCTACAATGTGCATGGTGGGTTTGGAAGGCTCTTTGCTTCCCAGATCGCTCCTGAAATTGCAAACACACCCTTCCCACTGAACTTGGGGCCTTAGTGCTCAAGGAATGGGAACTGCTGGATGCTGCTCTGTCTGAATATGACACACATACTTTCTACGCTATTGTGGCCACAAAGAGGCAGCTCCCACCAGCAAGTATGCACAGGGAAATAAGAAAGTAGACACGGTACTGTTCCTAATGCTGTCACTGTCATGTCCTAAAAACTGTTGTCTCTGCCCATGCATTCGCTTAGGAAGTGGGAAAAAAAGGCACATCCTAAATATCTGCATGATATTTGGGGATTTGTCAGGGGATGAGTGGAAGGGATAAGTATAACTCAGCAAGCAGTGGGAAAGCTTTACTAGGGCGTGTGGAAGAAATCCGATAAGATTGGAGTGAATACTGGTTTTGGGGGCACTGGTTTTAAGCACTGTCTATAGCTTTCATCATAATTGCACATGAACCCTGGGTAGACACATTTTTAAAAAATGATGCTTTCTATTATTTAATATCTCTATTACCATAGTGCTAATGGGCCTCAGCCAGAATCAGGATCCCACTGCGTACAAAAAT
The DNA here is from genome assembly GCA_007922305.1 of Dermatemys mawii. Lineage (NCBI taxonomy): Eukaryota > Metazoa > Chordata > Testudines > Dermatemydidae > Dermatemys > Dermatemys mawii. Next base: position 27,403,199 of record ML677377.1, read on the forward strand.
TGAAATAAACCCTTCACCTCGAGCAGATCACTCATGTTAGCCAGGGCCTAACTGACTGCATGACACTGGAGTTTTACAGCCGAACTCCACTTTGGAAGGTACAGGAATCCCACACTCACAGCTGAGCTGGACGTGAACAACAGACGGCATTGGTTTTCACTTAAAGGAGAGTCTCCAACTGAAGGGAAACCATGTGGAACCGTGTTTTGTCCTGAAACAGTGTTAAATGAAGGCACTGATGAACTCAGTAAAACTAGGCAGGTAGAGAAGATCTTCATTCCAGCCAGATGGTGAGGAGAACATGGTTGGACAGGAATTCACTTCATAAATGGTTCAAAAAAAGCTCATTTCTGTGAAAATATGACCCCATAATACTGTCAAGGTCAATGAAATCTCTGACGATAATCTGAATGGTAACATGGGGCCAGCAATAGTAGTTAAAAATCTCTGTGACTTTTAACTAACAGTCCCAGTTTCTTCAAGACTTCACATAGTGCTGGAGAGGAGAAAGTAACTTGTACTTATAACTGCTGCCTCCCTCTTCTCATTTTCTCGCACGTTTTTGAGCATGTCTCTCACAAATTGCAAGTGAACTTCAAAGGTCGTTTCCCTAGGATGTGTACCATATTCTGGGAGGAGAATGTTGAATCGAGACAAGTGAAACGGTGGCCCCACTGAAGTTAAAACTCTCCTTGCCTTCAGCAGGGTCAGCATTTCACCCTGCCTGATTTAACACGAAACAATTACACTTTTTGGTTTTTAAATTACATGAACAGCTGAGTAAACCAGAGCAAATGCAATATTATCTATTGTTCATATATGGCTCATGTCTTAAAAAGAAATAATGGAGTTACCACATGCCAACTATCTGGTGGCCTATCTGAAATGACTGCCAGTCCAGTTTCTAGTGGACCGATGTCCATGTCCCAAAAGCCTAGTATCCATACAGGCAATCTCAGCAGAGAGGCCAAGGAATGGATGGGTTTGTCTCCCAGTTAGAAACAGTCTGAAGCCCCAGGTTAAGGCTAAGGCATACTGAGTAGAGTAGGGAAATTTGCACGACTCTGTCCTCTGCTGTACCTTCTCTAGAGATAAAGAGAGGGCTACAGCTTAAAACACTCACAATCTGGCAACTGTCATCAGCATTAAACTGTGCTCATTTTTATTTAAAGTGGGTCCCGTGGTTACGATTAGTGCAAGCGCAAAAGGAGAAAACCAAACGAGAAAACCTCAAACCCCTTATTTCAATATGAACATTAACGTGAACAAGAAATCATGCACAGAACAAGTAACTGGTTCCCTTCAATCTCAGTGGATTGTTTATCTTTACTGTGGCAGCTGAATTGCCAAATGAAATATTTACAATTATTCATGCAATCAAATTTCCATTAGGAAATAACTGATTAAGTATTTCACAACCATTCTGAAAATGATTTAAGACTACACTGATCCATATCCAGTCTGGACAGGAATGTTAATATGGTTTAGAAGCAGTCATTCTTAATAGCAAGGCAATGAGAGAATATCCATTTCTGGTGATGATATCATGGGTTGCAATTTGAGTGTACTGCATATACATGTTAAATACGATACAATCAGTTAATTAATTTCTTTAATTACTTTTATTTAACATTGAGCTAGGGCTCAATGGGACTGGCAGGGAACATAGAGCAGAATTTGGCCCACAGGTTGAGAATTCTTTTTCTGTCAATGTCAAAAGTTGTTAACATCTTGCAGATGTTTGCTTCCCTTATATAGAATAACACCTTTCTTCTAGAGCAGCGGTTCTCAAACTGCACGACACCGCAACCCCCATCTGTCAACAAAAATACACAACTGCAGGAGTGGGAACAGAAGCCTAAGCTTGCCGCCCTGGGGTGAGGGGCCCAAAGCCCAAGTCCCACTGCCCCCGGCGGGGGAGGCAGGAGCCAAAGCCCAAGCCCAAAGGCTTCAGCCCCGGGCAGGTGGCATGTAACCTGAGCCCTGCTGCCCAGGTTGGAAGCCTTTGCGCTTTGGTTTCGTCTCCTGGCGGTGGGGCTCAGACTTTAGCTTCAGCCCCGGGCTCCAGCAAGTCTAATGCCAGCCCTGGTGACCCCATTAAAACGGGGTCACAATCCACTTTGGGGTCCCGACCCACAATTTAAGAACCCCTGTTCTAGAGCCAAGCATGGGATGCCATTTTTTCTCTTAGTGGGACTAGGTGATAACAAAATTCATAGAATCATAGAATATCAGGGTTGGAAGGGACCTCAGGAGGTCATCTAGTCCAGCCCCCAACTAAATCATCCCAGCCTGTTCTTTAAAACCCCTAAGGAAGGAGATTCCACCACTGCCCTAGGTAACCCATTCCAGTGCTTCACCACCCTGCTAGTGAAAACGTTTTTCCTAATATTCAAATGAAACCTCCCCCTCTGCAACTTGAGTAAATATATTGCAAAAATATACAAGTAAAACATACTTTTTTCTCTTTTTTTGGTAAAAGGGTAATTATTGTAATAATTATTCCAAGCTCCACATTACAATACAGAGCAATTAAATCCTTGTAATGGAAAAGCTCCCATTGATTTCAATAAGGTCAAGATTTCATCCCTAGACTTTCTAATCATTGCACCAGATATACGAAATACAAAAACAAAATATTTGTCTTACGGCTTTTGTTACTACTGTACATCTAATACAATACAATGTTTTGAAAGTTTTGACAATATCAGATAATTTAAAAGAAGTCTTTTGGCAATGTCTATTTGAAAATATGTCTGATCACTGCAATATTTATTTCAAGGTCAAAGAACTAAGTACAAACATCTGCATACATTAGTATATGACATGAAACTAATATTTGTCTACAAAGTTCCTTGTGAACTTGTAAATCACAAATGATTTAGTGGGGATTGGTCCTGCTTTGAGAAGGGGATTGGCATAGATGATCTCCTGAGGTCTCTTCCAACCCTAATATTCTATAATTCTATGATTCTAAAAGAACAAAGAAAATCTACCCTAAAATGTCTGAATGGTAAGCAGTGAAATGGACAGCAGAGTTTCACAAAAAGGGAGACTTCGGCTGCAATCTAAGAGAGATTAACTGAAAAATTCATGTCTCTTAGGAGCTTCAATACATCATAATACAGCATCATCAGATTCTTGCCTTCTGTGCAAAATTAATTATCTACTCTACCTGCTGATAATTGTTCAGTTAAATAAATCAAACAGGACTATATTAGAAAATCTCATGGCAGTTTCCACAAACACTACAGCTTTTGAAATAAAAAGACATTTTATACTTATAAAACTTCACACATTGTGGGCTCAAGTACATGAGCACATTATGGACTGCATCGGAGGACAGCTTTCAGCTCGGACACTATTCCAGCTAGATCACACATATATTCAGATCTTTCCACTCCAAAGAATCAAACCAGAGAGGCTGTCCCCTTTGTGCTAGTCTTCTTCTGTCCCTTAAGTGAAAACTTCAATTCTACATTCCTATTCGCAAGAGACTGCTACAAAAACAAACAACAAACTCACTATGGTAGATCATTTTAAACTATAACTGCATTTTCCATGGTGAAAGGGCCCAAAACAGGTGAGCTGGATCGAGATTTGAATGTAAATATGAACCTGCCCAAAGTGTGGGGGTCTCTGAGACACAGAGTTCTGGTTCAGACCCATTTCTAATTTCTAAATAGCTTAGTGAGAAAATTAAACAATGTTACTTCTTTACACTTGGGACTTGATTCTGCTCCCAGTGAAGCCCAAGACAGCTCTGCCATCAAGTTGAAGGGGAGCTTGCTCAGGTTCTTGCAAAATCATGCCCCCCGCCCATTCTGAAGTTGTTGGTTTTTGAGATTCTTCCCATGCAAGAGGTTTATCCCATGTTTTAAACAAGGAAAGAAGGAGCTGACATTGAGTTCTGCAAACTGCCCCAAGCAATGGGGTCCCTTGGCTGAAGGTTTTAGCTCAAGCTCAATGGGACCTAGGGGAAGATTTCAGAAAACCTTGCTTCTGACAAGTTTCAAGAGTTGTTGAGACAGCCCTAAAAGGGCAAGGCACTTGGCTGCAACAGCATCAATGACAACAGGAACCGCCTATCCCAGGAGTGATTCCCAAGGGTGAATATGTCTCCTATGCAAACATAAAGTCTAATAATGCTGGGATGCCACTGCCAGAGGTTATCGCTCTGACTGACAGACAATAAAAACAAGTCACTGTTTACGTTGACTCAATGTCTTCTCTAATAATAAAGCTCAACCCTCTGCAATAAGTAACATTAAATATTAAAGTATCTGTTTAGGGATAGCACAAGTTCCGTTTTGGTTAGTTTCACTAACATCACTTACTATCCCACTATGCTACAAGGGAAAGGAAAAAATAGTCCTGATTCCAGTTCGTCAGTTGCAACCACAGATATACCATGCATATTAAACTTTAATGTGTACAGAAAAGGCAAAAAAGAGGGCTGAAGTCTTCTGTAGTTTTATGCTGAACACCCTGTGTATGATTTGATTCAAATCAGTTTTATCAGAGTGAATTTTTAATCTACTATAAATCACATTAATGTATATTAGAATCAGAGACAGGCTAAACAGGTTTAGCCCTATACTTCCTAAACATGGGGTGTGATCCTCCTTAATTATTATGACCTCCTTAATTATTATGTTTGCTGCAGCATGCAAACAATGGACGAACCACACAACACCCTCCCTACCCCCATAATGAAAATAAACTTGCCATGAGTTTACTCTATATTCTTCAAGAGACTAAAGCTAAGTGATGCTTCAAAGGGACTTCTTAGTGAAGCTGTTACTAGTTCAGATGATTCCGGTATCTCTTTAATGCTGGATGAACTTCTTGGCCCAGATTAGGTCAAAGGGAGTTTTCCTATTGAATTCTAAGGGGCCAGGATTCCATCCCTCTCCCCTGCTCTAGTTAATCTGAATTAATTTTAAAATCAGTTCTGTATTTATCATGCTCTCTCTCACACCCACCCACAGAATTTTCAAAGGCAGTATGTGCTACTATCTACTTTTTTAAAATGGTTTACACTTTAATGTATTATTTATGGTTGAAACGTTATTATCCTAAAGCAATGTGCAACATACAGCCACGATTTAAGGTGGGATTACAGTGGGCAGGTCCCAGAAAATGTTCAGCACAAACAAACCTTATTCATTTATTTTAAGAGAGACAGTGTGTGTGTGTGTGTGTGTTACAGGCAGAGCAGGTGCAACAAGGGAGGAGATCAGCATTTTTATGGATATGATTTGTTACATTGCTACATACTTGAAACCTTGACTGAGCTCAGACTGTTTATAAACAAAATTACACACACACCATTCATCAGAGCACCTCACATACATTAATGAATGTATCTTCACAACACCCTTGTAAAATGGGGAAGGATTACTATTCCCATTTTACAGATGGGGAAAACTGAGGAAGAGAGTGAAATTAAGTGACCTGCCCACGGTCACACAAGGAATCCATAGCAGAGCTGGAAACAGATCTCCTAAATCCCAGTCTGGTGCCTAACTAGAGCTAGATGACAGTCAGATGCAGACTATAAATACAAATACACATATTATTTACAATCTGAAGCTCTAGGCATTGGGTGTAAAATTCCACATGAATTTAAAGCTTGTGAAAAGTCACTGAGTGATGGCTTTGGAGCATTTATAGCTCTAGTGGAGAGAGCACACACGAAGGCTATTCAGTTTTTGCCCTGTGTGTAGAGATGACCAGTGAGTATTATTTTTAAGGGCAGTTTATATGCTGACAACACCTGTTCACTAGGAACTGGATTAATTACATATATTTCACCGAACAGCCATCCTATAGCAACGACTTTGGACTACTAGCAACCGTGGTTGGATTCAAACCAGTAATCTACTGTCATTACAAATCCTGTAAGTCCCTGCAAAGGATAGATCTGTTTGGTGGTGTTTTATATCACAATATTAATGAGATACTCAGTTACTGCAGTGATGTGCACCATAGAAGTGCGTATAAAATTAAATAAAATTGTGCTGGCAGAACTGCACTTCACCAACTCATTAGGATTTGGTTAACATATTTCCTCTTTTACTATCTCAGAACTATCCTCATCTGCGCTGCCATTTTCCCATATTTGAATCCCTATGAATAGAGAATTTATCAAGTTTGCAATCTCTGCTTCAGGCTCAGCCAAGCTGTTTTCTTTTTTCTAGTGGAAGATGACTTATGTTATGCATTCAACATTCCTATGGCAAAACTGTTCCTGTGAAGAATGTTAATTTATAATTTGCAGCTGGCAATCTTCTAATACTTCTGTAGGTCCCTACATACAATCCACAGAGTTCTGCTAACATATTTAGATCTGAATTGGAGCAGGGGTAACTTTAAATCTAGTGCCATGATTTACCAGATTTGCATTATAGTAGGAATGCCGTTCAGTCTCCTGAGGACCTTAATAGTTACACTGTATTTTTTGAGTACTACATTTTGCTTGTAATCCACACCTTATTTCAGGCTCTGTAGAAGGGCTTGTCTACATGACAAAGTTGTATCATTACAATATAGATCTGATTATTAAACCAATTGCGTTAGACCAATGCAAATTTTTACTTCAGTGTAACAGTGGGTTATTCTGGTTTAATTTATATCTGCATCTGACTGTTGTCTAGCTCAAGTTAGACACCAGACCGGGATTTAGGAGATCTGTTTCCTGCTCTGCTACAGATTCCTTGTGTGACCTTGGGCAAGTCACTTAAACTCTCTGTGCCTCACTTTTCCCCATGTGTAAAATGGGAAGAGTAATCCTTATTTTAGGAACAAGTTTAAATTAAACCCAAATAAGCCACTTTTAAATGCAAATAAGAGTTGCACCGGTTAAACTACATCAGTTTAAAAACTGACTGAAGTTGACCTGGTTCAACTTCTGTCCATAGACAAAGCCAAAGCTCTAGAATGAAGAATAAAGTAGGTCAAATTCTGTTATGAACTGCACCCCAGTGCATGCAATTCCACTTACTTCTGTGGAGTGGGCTGTGTGGATGCATGGCAAGTGAACCATGTTTGTGCAGAGGGCCACCCCACTAAAAACCAGGGATGATGTGGGAGTTAAGTGGTAAATAGGCATTGTGCAGGGCCCACAACAGGGTGGTGCATTTCGTTCAAAATGCAGGGTACATGGAGTCTATCACCTTTTTGCCTAAAACAGGTGCTAACCACAACTTGAATCCCTGAACTCATCTGAAATGGACAGTATCACCTGCCAGCTGGCCACAGACAGGAGTGTACGCTGCACCCCTCTTAAGGTCTTCAGGTGTTATGGTGATGAAGGTGGTATAAATACTATCCTGATGGGGAAGAGTAGTGGTTGTGCTCCTCCTGCATTCTGGGGTGCACTGGGTAACACTGCACCTCTCTCTCCCAGACCTTGCCCTTGGGAGGGGTATCTCTGCACCATCACCGACACAGACTTGGGCTTTAAAGGCACAACTGAGTTCCCTGGATCAAATTTTGCTCTCATTTATACATCGCAATCTGGTTGAAGTCACTGAGGTTACAGCAATGCAAATGACAGCAGAATTTGGTCCAATGGTACTTCAGCGAGGTTGCATATGTAAAAGAGCAAAATTTGACCTAATGTGTATCAGATGAAAAGGGATGTAGGAATGGTCTTATCAAGTCATAGGGAATAAATGTCAGGCAATCTCTGAATTACTGACTTACCAGATGTTTGGAACTAGAATGATCTAGCGGCATATCATTTCAATAACACGCTACACACTACTAAAGCCTGATTTACACAGTTTGTTATTGGTATAGCTATTTTGGCTATGGGGTAATTTTTTTTACTGAGTCACACCAGTACAACTCTTCGAGTGAATGCAGGATAAAGGTGCCTTATACAGGTATAGCTTATTCCTCAACCCATATAAATAGGGCCCTACCAAATTCATGGTCCATACTGGTCAATTTCACGGTCATAGGATGTTAAAAGTTGTAAGTTTCATGATTTCAGCTATCTACATCTGAAATTTCACCCTGTTGTAACTGTAGGGGTCCTGACCCAAAAAGGAGGAGGGGGACTTGCAGTACTGCTACCCTTACTTCTGCGCTATTGTTAGCAGTGGCACGGCCGTCAGAGCTGGGCAGCTAGAGAGCAGCAGCTGCTGGATGGGATCCCAGCTCTGAAAGGCAGAGCCGCTGAAAGCAGCAGTGCAGAAGTAAGGATGGCATGGTATGGCAGTGCCACCCTTACTTCTGCACTGCTGTCTGCAGAGCTAGGCCTTCAGTCAGCAGCCGCCACTCTCTGACCACCCAGCTCTAAAGGCAGCAACATAGAAGTAAGGGTAGCATGGTATGGTATCACCACCTTTACTTCTGCGCTGCTGCTGACTGGGTGCCACCTTCAGAGCTGGGCACCTGGCCAACAGTCACCGCTCTCTGGCCACCCAGCTCTAATGGCAGTGCAGAAGTAAGAGTGGCAATACCATGACCCCCCAGAATAACCTTGCAACCCCCCTACAACTCCTTTTTGGGTCAAGACCCCCAATTTGAGAAACACTAGTCTCCCCTATGAAATCTGTATAGGATAGGGTAAAAGCACACAAAAGACCAGTTTTCACAGGGAGGCACCAGATTTTACTGTCTGTGATGCGTTTTTCATGGCCATGAATTTGGTAGGACCCTCCATATAGGAGTAAGCTATATGGGTATAAGTATTTTTATACTGGTCTAAGTGAGTCCACACTAAAGAGGTTGCACTGCTTTAACTATACCAGTTTGGTTAAAGCAGTACAACTGGTGTGTGTGTATGCAAGCCCAAAGTCTGAATAGTAAAGCATTGATACCAGATTCTTGTTGCCACTTATGAGCTGAAGCTGGATTTAATAACAATATCTCTGCTGCTTGATTTTGCTACCAATACCATGCGATTTTTATTACGGACTACTCACATGTCAAAAATAATCTTTAAACCTGAGCTGCTTTTGACTATGTAGATGCTCAACATGAATCTTAAACAGGTAAAATCATTTTACACAGTCATATATAGAGCTGCTTGGAAAATGGGAAAAGAATCCAGCATACATTTTTAAACATGTTTCATGACATTTCAATTATTTTCAAAATGTCTCAACCAGCTTTATTCACTTACACTAACTCACTTTAGACTCAAAAGCCATATTAACTTTATGCTAACTAAAATCAATCAAACTGATATATTTTAATAAGTAAAACAACCAAAAACTAACAAATTCTTCTGATCCTTTATATATTTTCCATGGTTTCAACTCCAGCAGTTTTCAGAGCTTCAACTGTAAACAGAGTTAACCAGAGATATGTGAAATCATCACATCAATATCGTTCTAATGGAGCTCATTTTACCTTAACTGGTTTTTCTGTAATAACCATTAGGATTACTTCTCTTTTTAAATGATTTTAACTGGTAGTGAATACTTTTTCCTCTTCACTGATTACTATATTTCTCAGAGCCTGGTCTGATAAAAGTCCATAGTGTTATCTTTATAACTGCATATTAGTCCACAGGGTGCTGTGTTCCTATAAAATGTCTCTTCTTCTCACGTACATAGAGCCCAACTGATTTCACTGATCCAGTAACTACTGCAAAGTACTCTTATCTGAAGTTTGTGGAGTTTTTTAAAAAAAGCATACAATTTACTATAATCCGCACACAAAAAATCCATTTCAGCCTCTTCAGTATTTGAAACAGTCTTTACAGAATATACTTGAAATGTGGATTTACCATCAAGAGTATTATATAGTGTTTGCATAGTATTATGACTCTACAAAAAACAAGTCCTACGTATCATTAATAGTAGCCGATACACGGCATGTTGCTATACCGAACTTCCAGGTACCAGAAGGTACAGTCCAGTGAAATTAGGGGAGAAGAGCACAGGTGACATTGTTTTTTGTTTAAGAAATGAAGTGTCTCTTTTCATTTCATTTTGTAGACAAATAGAACATCTCATCTCATTAATCAGATCAATACCTCTGCTTTCACTGCTCAAGACAAAAAAAATTCAGGGTAATAAATAACCCTTCCCTGCTTATACCACACCCTGGTAGGTTGATAAAGGATGGTAAATGTTTAATGGCTTTGACTTCAGCCATATAATTTCTAGGGTTATTCCTCAGCTCAGGAATACGACTTCCATCAGAATAAGCTCTTCTTGAATTAAGTGTCAGTTCTGTCCCCATATCAGACTATAGGATTGCTCTTAAATCTACTTATGAAGGATCTACCCTGAAGACCATTCAGATGACTGGCAAAGCTGGAAATACAGTGGCTCCAATCCTACACAATCCTGTGGAATTTTACAAAGGGCAAATGTTCTATAAAATAGGTATGACACCATATGAGTCACATAACCTCCGCTTCAAAATGTGTTTCAAATATGAACCATCCAGAGCAATCTATTTACAATTTCAATTATTAGAAACAATACGTCTAGGAGTTATCATTTACAAATCTATATCTGAAACATACTTGGATCTTTAGAAGTCTTCACATTCCCTTCTTTCAATGTAAACAATTTGCAAAGCCAAAAGGCACGATATCTCTGTTGGGAGGAATAACTTCTTAACCTGGATTTTAGATTCTGTATATAGGAACATGACTTGGCTTTTTAATTTTTCTTCCTGCTGTATTTTAGTACTACCAGAATCACAGAATTATAGAAATTCAAAATAGAAAGAAATCCTAGAGCAGATCAATTTTCCTTTCGCTAAAGCAAACAAAACACAACATAACCCTTGCTCTTTTATTATTTCCCTCCAATGATTTCACAGCACCATGACACACTGTAATTCCAACTATGCCTGGCATTTGGGACTCACGCTGTCACCCACTTTCTCCCAAAACCCTTCCACAGGTAAGTTATGAGTCTCCTCTGGTTAAGATGCTGCTTCCATATCTGCCAAATCTAAGCTTAAAAGAATGAGTTTCAAATGTATATTCACAAAAAATTCCACTCCATGCCCAGTGTTGTTCTCTCCTTTTCTTTCTGTGGATTTCTATTTTCTACAGAAGAGTTTAATTCAGGGCGGAAAGGTACCTACTGGAAAGCGAACTGAGGGAAGGGTCCAAGCTGAAGCAGGAGTTCAAAGCCTGGTTTGGTGCTCAGAAAAGTCCTGCCTGGGGCGGGGGGGGGAATTCGCTTTTTGGGGAGAGGTGGTGGCGGGGGTGCCTGGGAGAGGGTTTAAGGGCAGAGCGAAGGCAGGCGGGTGGTCTGAATCCGGCAGCCAGGCGGACCCCCATTCCCTCCATCCTGCACGCACCCAGGGAAGGGGTGAAGGGCTGGTAACAGCATCTCCCTCGCTCTCCCCGGCTCGCCCTGTACCTACCCGGTCTAGGAGGAGGATGCGCTGCCCGCGGCAGAGCGGCTCAGGGCCATGCCAGGCTCCCGGGCGGTGCTCGCCCGGCCGCCAGGGTCCCCACACGCCGCCCAGCGCCCGTGCCCAGAGGGAACATGCCCCGCGACGCTCTTCCAGCCGGCGCCGCGGCCCGGCGTCCAGGGCAGGGGTGAGGCGGGCTCCGGGCTGCCCGCGGCGCGGCTCGCTGAGGGACACTCGCGTTCGCTGGCCCTGGCCGCTTGTGTAACCCGGCGGCGGGCTCAGTCCGTCCTCCTGGCACGACCCAGGCGCGCCCCCGCCACCCCTCCCTCGCGCCCCGGCGGCGGGGCGCGCGCCCGCCGAGCAGGGAGCGCGCCGGCCGAGCTCGGCGCGGGAGCCGCTCCTCAGGAGCCGGGGCCCGGGGGCGCGCCTCGAGGGAATGGCGGGAATGCGCCGGGAAAGTGGGGCTCTCGCTCCCTGGAGCGCGCTCGGGCCCGGGCACGGATTCGGGTCCCGAGGCGGCTCATGGACTGCGGTGCCCGCAGGATCGGGGCCCCGGGTGCCGGGCGCCAGGCAGGGGGGCGCAGGGCTGGGGGGGCGCGGACCCTGGCTCCGGGAAGCGGGATGTGCAGCAGGTCTGGTGCCTGGACCGGGCAGGACAGAGAAGACGGGGGAGCAGCTGGGGGCGCAGGGATCTAGGGCGGGCGGAGGGAGGGAGAACCGCTAGAGGTGCAGGGATTTCGGGCAGGTCGGTGCG